>JARVGV010000527.1:21734018-21753943 GCA_031762435.1 Hypsolebias longignatus
GGGCCGATTCATCGATTAATCGATAAAATATCGGCCGATTCTTCGATTGTTGAATTAATCGTTAGTTGCAGCCCTATGTGAATGATACTAAAGACATTTGAACACAAACTTGAAGATTTCACACGTTGAGGCTGAGCAACAAGACTTCATCATTATTGTGACAGAAATGTTCTGCTTGTCATTTCAGTAACTGAAAATGACTCTGGTCATCATGAAAAAGCACTTCCTTCAAACCATTTCTGCTATACAATGACAAAAACATTGGCCAAACTCATGGCAAATACTTCATGTGGATGGTAAAGAAATGCAGAAAAATGGGTGGTGGTTTCATAGTTAAAGTGTAAATGTGGGTGAATGTGTGTGAATTACTGTGGAATTTAATGTGACCATGACTCGGAAAAACAGCCAAGGCTTTGTTTTGTAGCCTTGTTTAAGGTGAGCAAATACACAGTACACAGGTAGCATTGTCCAAGCCTAAAATGCCAGAAGTTTTACTCTCATCCTACATGAAGAAATCTGAATTCCTCTAAAAGTTAGTTTCCAGCCTTGGTACAAACATGGGGATTTTTAATTAATAAAGTTCAGATAACATTAGTCAATTATGGTTTCGGTTATGAAGGATTTAGGCTGAAGAATGAGTTCATGGTTTGGATTTTATTTCAAACATCCCTCCAGGTTCAATCCACCATCCAGCTCTAACCCTGCTTTTATGTTAACCCAATTTTACAAGACCGAGACAAAGACAGCCATAAAATGACAAAGATGACAGATAAACCAGTGGGGGCGAGCAAGTGAGATTAGAGAAGCATAACAATAAAGGTGAAGTGAATGGGAAAATGTGAAAGCGCAAAGAGCTTATATAAAGAGTGACAGTGGCAAAGAGAATGGTAAAGGTGTAAGGGAGGGAGGGAGCTGAAGAGAAGGGAGTAAACATAAGGCGGCTGGAAGCAGGGGGTGGGCTGAGCAGCTCTGCTTCTCCTAATAAAGCAAGTGTATTGGAAAGGAGGTGGTTAGAAACGTTAGACTGAGCAGGGAGCTGTGTTACCAAAGAGAAAGAGGAAGAGAGAGAGAGAGAGAGAGAGAGAGAGAGAGAGAGAGAGAGAGGGGGGAGACAGCAAGGGGCACTGGATAGAAAGAGCATTGTGTTACTGCTGAGAAACAACCCATGTCTGCACAAAGAGGTAGGTGTATTGCTATGACTGGTACACACACATGCATGCATGCTCTTAGATAGGATTTCCTTTTCATTCAGTAGAGACAGCAACAGGAAAGATCCAGCAGACTGTACAGTGAAGAATCAGCTGGTTCAGCTCGTAGATGTGTAACAATGTGATGCTGGTTTGACTTTTCCACAGCTTTTATTTTTACACGTGTGACTGTTTAGCACAAACTTCACAGTGGTAAATCATGTGAGGTTTATGATGACTCTGCTGGGGGTTGCCAGAGTGTAACTGGAATTTTATCTCTATCTGATTTCATATCCGATGGCTCTGTAAAGCAGTTAGCTCAGTGATGCTGCATTAAGTATCTTTCATGCTTATTTTAGAAAGGATGGGGCACTTGTTGAACATAAGCAATACAACATTAGCAGAGTTCTCTGGTTTTCTTTAAATTGAATGGTTTCATTTATTTATTTCTGAATACATCCATTACTCATTTAGTTTTTAAAGGATATATCAAATATGAACATTGTGATTTGAACTATTATTTACCTTAAGTGTGGTTTATCAGATTAAACCCCACACAATGTTTTCCCCTTCTGTGCTAATTTGCTTTCAATGAACTGAATTGAACCCCCCCCCACCCCCCCACCCCCATTGTGGTCAACTTGCTCCTCCTATTCAATTTTTGCAATGTTCTTTTAAGCTTGATTGTAGTTGAATGACAAATATTACAAAAAATGTCCAAAGATTTCCATTTTTCCTCAATTAAAAAGAAATCCAGGAATGATCTTTCTGAAGCTTGTAATCAGTCAAAATCTACCGTAAATGACAACACTGTGAAAACACTGTTCATTCAAATCTAGAGAACCTAACAGATAAATTATTACAGGATTTGCCTTCAGTCCTGTACTGTAAGCAACAAAGGCAAATTTGTTTGTTTAGTGAATTATGTCTTATCTGATGTGTTGCAATAAAGTCTCATGTCAACAAATCAAATGCAAAGTCAGAATTTGTGCTAATTACAATAGTATAAATATAGTATAAATGTTTTTCCTTCCTTAAGTTTTGCTTAGACGAGTATAGCTCAGGGTTTCTGCAAATGTATCTAGTGCATCTAAAAGAAACCACATCCTGTTGGTAAACAAAAGTGTTTCCTCTGTCTTCATAATGCATGACGCTGCAAGAGGCTCCCTTTTTACATTTCACTATAACTACAATTAGGCTGTTTATGGAACTGCTAACAAATGTTTTTTTTTTTCTTTGTAAAACGATTTGTATGATTAACCAAAAAATAAATAATTTAAATAAAGCCAGATAATGACTCAAGGCTGCTGTGAGCTGATGTACACTCACAGTGTACAAGATAAGCCACTGCATTGATTTTTTTTTTTTGTTTTGTTTTTTTGGAAGTGCATGTTGCAACACTAACAAGTCAAAGGTGGTACTATCAGGATCCAGAATTATTTCAACTGTTTTAGACATGAGCAGGGCTCCCTCCAGTTTAGAGGCCTGAAATACAGAAGCAACTCTGCTTTGTGATGCTCTTAAGGTAATCAAAAATAACATCCAAAGTAATAAACTCCACCTGAGACAAAAAAAAAAATACAACAATCCATCATTTATTTCATTATTAATTTACTATTAGAGTACTCAAGTAAAAGTAAGTCTGCTGCAAAAATCCAAGCTCCAATAGCAAATTTCCCATTCTAATATCTGAGATTGATTTCCATCCATCCATCTATTCATTCATTATCTTGAACCAGGACAACCTTCTCGCTGAAAGGCGGCAGCTCTACCAACTGCGCCATCATGCCAATGGGTGGATTTCAGTGTGTAATCATTTGCATGGTTGTATTTTATTAGTAAACAGTTATATATCAAAGTTCATCATAATCCAGGTAGAAAATCCAGCAAAGCCAATCAGGTCAGCTGGACTTTTTTTTTTGGACGTTTCGTCCTTCACCCTAAGGACTTCATCAGTCCAAGGAGCCACAACAAACCTGAGTCCTGCAAGCAACAAACCCACATAGTCAAGCAACCAGTTTGCTGGTGATAAGATGGTTTCTGGGGACCGCCCTCTGCATCGACTCTTCTGACGCAGTCATAACAGACGTGGTTCAAAACATCAAAGTTCATGCTCAATAATCCTGGTAGAAAATCCAACAAAGTTCAGTCAGGTCATCTGGACGGCTTTTTTGTTGAGATGTTTTGTCCATCCAAAGGACCTCCTCATCAGTCTGAGGAGCCACAACAAACAGAGTCCCACAAGCAGTTTGTTGTGGCTCCTCGGACTGATGAAGTCCTTTGGATGAAGGATGAAACGTCTAAAAATAAATAAATAAACAACTAATAAATAAATAAATAAAAAGAAACCGTCCAGATGACCTGACTGAACTTTGTTGGAGACCGTTAAATAGTCTTATTATACTTGTAGTAGGGATACACAATATTATCAGCATATTATCGGTATGGGCCGATATTAGCAATAAAGTTAAATATCGGACATCCCATCACAAAAACACACCGATACAAAAGGCTTCGGTTTTAAGTTAATTTATAATTTAGGAAACTTTCAAGTACAGTACATTAATCCACTACTACTTAAGCACTTTTCACTTGTCGCTTGTGAACATGTTGAATTTAGATTTGTAAAAATTTACAAATTTGCTCTGAGTGTTGTCATTGTCTTAGAGAGAGTAAATGTCATAAATAAATTTGACATTAAACATAATCCAAGTTGAAGTGTTACATCCTTTTCAGCCTGCTTTTTGGCATCTGCATGTGGTAGCAGGCCATATTGACAAAGACCATGCAGAATAATTAGTATTTTAATTCCACAGCAGGGAAAGCTATGTAGTCTCTGTAAGTAGGTGCAGGAAAAAAATATATTGGTACTGATATCGGTTATCAGCCAAATAAATTTTAACATATTGGCGTATCGGATATCGGGCAAAAATCCAATATCGTGCATCCCTAATTTGTAGCTACATATTGTGTTAGTCAGGTTGCAGTGAATATCAACATTTAAAAATAGCCTTAACTTTACAATAACAGCTACAATTAATACAACAGTTATGCTTTTTTAAGATATGCAGCAGAGACTAAAGCAACATTCTGACAAATGGAACTTTCTCTCTCTCTTTTTTAAACTAATCCTAAAGCCTCAAAACCAATCTCAACACATTAGGTTTGGACTACTAAAAAAGTGACATAATAAACTAATATTTCATGTTTAAAAATATTAATTGTTTGGATTTTTATTTACATCAAGCTGATGTCAGCTTCAAGCAAAATTCCATAAAAACACTTGTCACACTGTGTGATTTTAGCTCCGTTAACCACCATGTCTAACTTTAATGTGTCATGTGAACACATGTCCACACTAAGGCAGGACAAGCAGAAAAAATAAAACACCAGAACAGCAAAACAGTTTGAGCCTTCGTCACAGGCACACATTTTACTCATCTCACCATCATTATGAAACCACAAACATAACCCCAGCTGCATCACCACTTCACTTGTGGCTAAACATGAAGTTTCTGTCCCTCCTACACTTTGTCATCTCAGGCAGTTTGCTTCTAAAGCTTTCAAAGCAGCAGATGTGAAGACAAATTCCAGCTTGAATACCATCCTCAAGATGTGTACATTCAATCGTGTACCATGGAGGGTTGCAAAGGCCTCCATTTGTATGAGCCAATACCTCAACGTGATGCAACATTTTAATAAGCTATAATCATAGACTTTGCCGGGTGAAGTTGTTTTGTCTGGGCTTAGGTCTTGCACAAGTCTGGTTCGTTATAATTAGGACTAAATGTGTGGTTTTTTTAAGCATCATTAAAGGAATTAGTGAATGTAGTCAGTGTAAGAAATTCACAGACCAACCTTGGTAAATACAATTTTTAAGACCATCTGAATGTCACTAATTTGCACTACTCATGTTTTCCACAGGATACAAAGGTTCACAGAACACCTTCAAACAGCTTTGAACTCTCTGCTCTGGTTTCAAGCAAATAATTTGTTTTAAAAGTGCCAAAAATATTTCCAACAGCCTTGTAAAATATGATCTGTACATTTTCACATTCGCAATTCTCTGTTGAGTCACTTCTAGGTTGGTCTTTACTCATGTCAGAGCTTGAGCCATCGCAGCCTTACTTCAACTCTTCATTTTTGTGTTAAGAGATCAGAAATGGAAATGCAACAGGGTTGCGCAAGTGTGAAGTATGTATCGACTCAGAAGTGTCTGCTGAGGACAGGTTACAGAAATAAGCTAAATTTTGATAGTACCGACTTCCATTTGTCTGTTTAGAAGATAAAATTAAATATTTGGGTTGAATATAGACTATGACTGAAATTAGATGGATGTGTAGTTGTAACTGTTGCTAAACATATATGTTAGGGATGAACATGCAATGTTGAGTGTTTCCTGAAAGTCTGTTGATGTTCCAGGGAAGTCCATTCATGATCTCATCCACAAAAACTGCTTGGGAGCTCACTTTTTCTTCCTCAATAAGTGTTTTTGTAACTGCACCTCAGTAGTTTAGTCAAATGTCAAAATAACCCATCAGTGAATGACTGCAGGTTCTCCGGTGTTTAACATTATTTGAAAAGAATAGAACAAACTTTAGGTTTTCAGTGCAACACTGAACATTGATCAAGTGTAAAGGAAAGTACAGTTCTGGTTACTGCCAACACATTTACAGCTTTAAATGCAAGCATAATATAATCACTACACATCATACTATGATAAAAAAAAAATAGTTTTCAAGTTCAAGTAAACTTTAATGTTGTTACATCACGTGGTACATGAGATGGAACGGAATTATGCACAGGGTCCCAGTTATACCCAAAAATAGCAAAATATAAAGTATAAAAAGAAACAGTAAATAAAGATCTAAGATAAGCTAAAACAAATGCCAAACAATAAACTAAAGATCTAAAATATGCTAAACACTAATAATGTAAAAACAATACCATTATTTATACTAAAACTGTTTGTTTACCTTGTCAGCAAATGCATCTCAAACTGTTTTAATGTGCTATCCATAGTAATAACAGTATGAATAGTCGTATTATGTAAAGCCGCTGAATAGATTTTTTGGAAGTGCATGCTGTAACACTAACGTCAAAAATGATACCATCAGGATCCAGAATTGTTTCAACTGTTACTTCCAAAACTTGAGCAGGGCTCTCTCCAGTTTAGAGGCTTGAAATTTAGAAGCAACTCTGCTTTGTGATGCTCCTAAAGTACTCAAAAACAACATAATAAACTCCACCTGGGACAACAAAACAGCAAATTGTTTAATTTATTTCATAAATACTGTACAGTACTTTGCTAACTATGAGTTAAAATTGCTCAACTAAATAATGTATGCTACAAGAGTCCAAGATCAAAATGCAAAATTTCCCATTCTAATATCCAAGATTGATTTCTGTGTCTAATTATTTGCATGGCTGTATTTATTTATTTATTTTGTAAACAGTTATCTAGTACTGTATATGTTTGTAGCTACATATTGTCAGTTAGGTTGCCCTGAATATGAACATTTAAAAATAGGCTTAACTTTACAATTACAGCTACAGTTGATACAAACTGGTGTACAGTACACCTTTAAGTTTGTCTTGCATATGAAGCTGGCTGCTCCCTCAGCACAATTTCTTTAAATTGGGTCAAATTGTTATTTGCTACAATTAATGTTTAATCTACACTGGATTGCAGATGCAGGTAACATAATGTATGAGGTACAATTGAGCTTCTTACTTTTCTGAGTTTAAAGATGTTTGACAAAACCTTCACATAGCTGAGGTTCTTGATTGAAATCACACCAACAAATAAGTGTAGCATTTTTTGTTTGTTTAAATTAATCAATTAGTCAGTCAAGAAAAAACATCTGTAAAAGTGTATTTTTCATTACTCTGCCATAAGGAAAACAACATTAAAGTTTTGGTGCGAGACGTTAAACTTAAATTTAGGTGGAAAAAAATAATAAATAAATAAAATCAGTGTTTAAAGCTCAAATTGTAAAAAAAATTGTAGTTAAAACATTAAAACATAGGGCGGCACGATCGCGCAGTTGGTAGAGCTGTTGCCTCTCAGCGAGAAGGTTGTCCTAATCCCGGCCCGTGGTCTTTCTGGGTGGAGTTTACATGTTCTCTCTGTGCATGCGTGGGTTTTTTCTGGGTTCTCCAGTTTCCTCCCACAGACCAAAAACATGCATGTTAGGCTGATTGCTAACTCTAAATTGATGGACTTGCAACCTGTCCAGGACGTACCCTGCCTCTCACACAGCGACTGCTGGACACTGGCACTCCTGTGACCCGAAAAGGAAGAAGAGAATGAATGAATGAATGAATGAATGAATGAATGAATGAATGAATGAATGAATGAATGACATTAAAACATGATTAATTCTGACACTGAAATGCCAGTCTAAAATCTACATTAATTGAGTACATTAGTTTTTATAGCTGTCAAATGGATAAAGCATTTTATGAGGGTGATGGGCAACATACATCATAAATTATTCATCATATGCTGTTAACAGCAAGTTAGCATAAATTATGAGTAGTGACATTATGTGCAAATTCTTTCAACACGGTAATCTGTATTGTTGAAGACAAAAAAAGGTCAAAATGTGTCTTTGCACAAACAGTGCAGAACAAAAAAGGTACCACTAAAGAATTGTTGAAGATTTTTAACTAACTTGATATCAGTATTAAGCAATCTGTCAATTTTGTTTGTTGTTACTGAAAAGAAAAAAAATAGTAAGTTTAACTCTTATCACCGTTAGGTCAGTGGACCTGGAAAGCTTCTTGGTTTTTTTTTGTTTGTTTTTTTTTAATTTTGGGAGTGGGGCTTGTTTGGGGAGGTTTTACAGATATTTCAAACATTGCATCACTATCAGCTTAATGTATCAGCTTGTTAATATCAAGGGTCCTCCTCCACCTTTCCACCCAACAAAAAGTCATGATAAGTCATGAACATCTTTGAAATCAGAACCATGTTGAGAAAGTTTGCATAACAGACTTGCTCAGTTTGGCTCAATCTCATGTTGATTGTACTAGCTGTTGGGTCATGTTGCTTGACGCTTGTAAAAAGAAAAATATGCCTATTCCTTTTAGTCCTGACAACTACTTTAACCATCAGAACCACAGATATAGATGAACTAGCACTTTTATATTTTGTCAGTACTAAGTTTAAGTATTCAAATCCGATGTTTAAACTATAGTCTAGCCTATGCACAGTATATAGGAGCAACTGAAAAAACATGGAGGTGTGGTGTTGCATGACGACATCTGGAGTGGAAGAGAAGTATGTTAGACTGGTACAGGACATGTATGAAGACAGCAAAACAGTGGTGAGATTTGCTGTAGGAGTGACACCTTCAAGGTGGAGGTGTGATTGCATCAAGGATCGGTCCTGAGCCCCTCTTGTTTGTTCTGGTGATGGGCCGACTAACAGATGAGGTCAGGAAGGAATCCCCGTGGACTCACAAAGGTGCAGGACTTGAAGCACTCAGGGTCAACTGTCCCGGAAAATGGGGGAGTGTGGTAAAGAGGTGAAAAGAGAGTCCAGGCAGGATAGAGTGGATGGAGAAAAGTTTAAGGAGTGATTTTCAATAAAAGAGTTGCAGCAAAGGTCAAAGGAAAAGTTTATTAGACAGTGAGACCAGCTATGTTGTATGGACTGGAGACAGTGGCACTGACAAAAAAACAGAATAAAGACAAGGAAATGGTAGAAATGAAGATGTTTAGGTTCTCCTTAGAAATGAAAAAGGATGAGTAATGAGATCATCAGAGGTACATAACAGGTTGAACAACTGGGAGACTTAGAGAGACCAGACTGAGATGGTTTGGACATGTCCAGAGGAGGGACAGTGGGTATATTGGTAGAAGGATGTTTGAAATGCAGCTGCCAGGAAAAAGACAAAGAGGGAGGCCAAAGAGAAGATATATGGATTGTTTTGCTTCCTGTTCAAAGAGCTTTTTCCATGCGTAGGGATGAAGGCTAAACTATTGAACTCTACAAAAAAAACCTGTCAGACTATGAAAACTCAGTGCAACAATTCAAACATTGATGGATCTTGGAAAAAAACTACAGCTAACTTTGTCCATTACAGTTCACGCTCATTATCACCAGCAAAGTGTTTTCCCCCACTCTGGGAGTGAGCTGTGGGATTCAGTTTCGTTTAGCGGGCTCCTCAAACTGAAGAAGTTCTTCGGATGAAGGATGAAACGTCTCAGCAACAAAGAAACCGTCCAGATGATCTGATTGAACATTGTTAACTTTGTCCATGTTTTGATAACCCAGAACAATTGGACCTTTAGGATATGCAGCAGAGATTAAAGCAACAATCTGACAAATTTAAATGTCTTCTTTTTTTCTTACGTAAACTGAAACTAAAGCCTCAAAATAAATCAACACATTAGGTTAGATTGATAAAAAAATAAAATAAAATAATAAAAAATAAAAGTGGCAGCATAAACTAATACAGTAGTCCATGTTGAAAAAAAAATAATGTCTGGACTTTTATTTGCAACAAGCTGATGTCAGCTTCAGTCAAAATTCCAGAAAATACCCGTGACACACTGGTTTTAGGTCCGTTAACCACCATGTCTGACCTTAATGTGTCGAGTGAACATATGTCCACACTAAGGCTCACATGACAAGCAGGAAAAAATAAAATACCAGAACAGCGAAACAGTTTTAGAACATGCGTCACAGGCACTCATTTTACAAGATAATCTCCAGCTGCATCACCACTTAACTTGAAGCAAAGGTGAAGTTTCTGTCCCTCCTACACTTTGTCATCTCAGGCAGTTTCCTACTAAAGCTTTCAAAGCAGCAGATGTGAAGACAACTTCCCACCCTGTCAACAGCACTGAGAGCCCCCACCTACAAAATCCACCCTCATCTCGTCAAGTGCTCAGTCGACAGTGAAGCTATGCACCGCAGCTGAGCTATAGGAGGGTTTTTTTCACCCACAATCACTTCAACACACATTATATATTGAAATAACAAAGAATGTATGCAGTATTGTTAAATTATTAAAACATACAAATTTTCATACTGGATCAACATATAAAACCACATAGTTCACCAAAACACCTGATGAAT
Organism: Hypsolebias longignatus; assembly: GCA_031762435.1. Taxonomy (NCBI): domain Eukaryota; kingdom Metazoa; phylum Chordata; class Actinopteri; order Cyprinodontiformes; family Rivulidae; genus Hypsolebias; species Hypsolebias longignatus. The sequence continues at coordinate 21,744,297 of JARVGV010000527.1, forward strand.
TACATACCGGGTAAATTAAATTGAGAGATTTATGATGGCTGTGACAAATTTGCAGACTATTTTGAGAAAAAATAAATGTACGACATTTAGAATATGCTCAAGATCAAGTGACAAGACTGCAAGCCTTTGCAACTCCATCCGTTCATCCAACTGGAAACACCCTAAAAGTCCAGTATCAGTTTTTCAACAAAACAATGCTACAATTCTTTCCTTTTTCCACCATGTTGACTCTCTGTCAAAGGAATTTCCTTTTTTTTTTTAAACAGTAAAAGTTTACATTTAAAAGTTAAACCCCATTTGAACTTCTCGCCCAGACATTAATGTTTTGCTTTAGTATCAATGTTTTCTGAAAGTAATAAAACCAAATCTTAGTTAGATAATTACAATTTGATATTATTCATTGTTAAAGTATAAAATGGTTCTAATGGAACAAGGTCAGAACAACACCTTAAAGTTTTGAAATCTGAAAAGAGACTCCAGGGAACAATAAGTTAAATAAAACCATGTATAAAAGGGTGTGTGCTGGATTTATCAAAAAGAAAGTAAAAACAAATTAAAATTTAAGGGCAAGTAAAAAAAGTCAAAAGTTTAAGATGGTGGAGTTCAGCAACATTTTAAGGGATATGGATAAATCTTAGGTTGTTCCTGAAAAAAAAAAAAAAAAAAAACTGTAATAACCACTGGTTGCTCTGGTTATAGTTGTCAAACTCTGTGTGTAAAGTCAGTATATGTTCCTTAATCCAACATCTGCTTGAAAAATGGAAACTTAGAAAAAGGAACGTTAAAACACACCATCTGATTGTAAAGCTCTTGTGTGTGTGTTTAAGTTTGTAATTACTTCATTCAAATGTGCAATAAAAGAGGGAAATAAATAACAGGACCACCTGTGAATGGATCAGCACATCTGCAGGCAAGTCATGTTTTAGGTCTGCACAAGCACACGCACGAGGAAGTAGAAAGGCAGGGGATCCCAATCAGTCATCACGATGACATCACAGCCTGCCAGTAATAAAGTACAGCCAAACAAGGGAGTCCCCACATCCCTCTCCCTCAACATTCAACAGAAAGAACAGATAAGTGCTGAAACATGTGTCTCATTTGTTCACAGACAGAGTCCTTTTTTTATGGAGTTCACATGCACGAGTGCACACACACGTGCACAAGAACATTTTAACTGTGTCTCCACAGTGACCAGTTTTACAGCCTACTGCCTCGGCTAGGAGGAGGAAATGCCGAACTCAGAGTTTCAGAACTGCTCCAGCAGAGGCGCGTACACGCACTTTGTTCTTATCCTCTGTCCGTCTCAACCGAAAGCCTCTCATCCCATCACTTAGATATTTCCCTCTGTCCGTTCTCTCCTCGTCTTGTCCTCCCCCTTTTACCTCCGCTTTAGTTCACGTCACTGTCCCTCCCTCACAGTCTCTCCTCTTCTCTTGGGATTCACCTCCCACTCATTCATTGCCAAACACTGACAGACAGCAGAGGTAAGTGCTTGCTTTAGGTTTGCTGCTGATGTTAATGCACTTTAGCTTTTAGAGTTTTTGTATTTTCTTAAAAAAAAAAATAATAATAAAACAAAACAAAAAAAAAACCCTCAGGTTTACAGTCAGAGCTGCTCCTCATCATATATGTGTTGTACTCTAAAGTTGGGACAGTTTCAGAAGTGTGCCGGTGTACTTTGACAGCGGTCATGTGCATGGTAAACAAAGTGTGTACTTCTATGTGTGTGCAGTTGTTTAGGATTCAAAGTGCTATTGTGTTCATCAAGATTGACTGAATTCAAGCAACTCTTCCCTTTAAAAACTGAACATGACAATATATTTTCTATAATAGCATCTGCTGAGTGCTTTAGTGTTTTATACTCAATAGTAAATAGTGGAAACCGACTGCCAGAGAAAAAGGAAACGTGGAGACAGCAAACAAAAATATTTAGGATTAAAATAACGTCTCCAGCAGGATGTTTCGAACATAGTGGGGGCGCCCCCCCCCCCCCCCCCCCCCCAACCATACAAGTCTACTTTTGTCTCAAAAGGTCAGGGTATCCCCAATTAAAGATTTTATTTTTTATTGTAGCCCAACTGTGGTCAAACAGTACAAACTGTACAAGCCTTTATTCTTTTCCAAAGCAGACCTGTCAATCTTTCAGCATTAGATGAACACTTCGGTGGTGTAGCCTTTCAAACGTAACCGTGTTTAAAGTAACAAATCTCCCCACAGATCTGGCGAGGGATCAGACACAATCAAACAGCCATCTGCAGTCCTTAGTTACAAAACAATTAAGCATACCAGGCAACCTCCAACAGACTCCCACATGCTGTGACATAACTCACATCTGGATGCAAGACTGGCTAACCCCCCCTTTCCACCCTGTTCTAATTTCAATGTTTCCTCATCTTCCATGCCGGCAACTCTCTGGACTTCCCTTCCTGTCTGTCTGTCTGTACATCCACCCCCGCTCTCAGAGATGAAAGAGAAGAACCCCTGGCACACGCCTGTGACCATCATCATCACTGTGATTGGTGTCATAGCGATTGTTGCCTTGGTGACGGTTGCAGTTTTGCAGAACAGGCCTGTCCTACAAAAGTATAAGGTATGCTAGAGGAAATTCCTAAACTAATGAAGGCTTACTCCCCATGCAGGAACTGACTGTAAGTAAAAACAGTGAAATCCTGGTGTTAAATCAACATGTCAAATTGTTTGCGATGAATATGACCTCAGCTGGTCAACTTGTTCTATTGACTTTAGAAATCTTCTCGCAAATACAGGCCATTAAAGCTAACAAATGTAAGAGTTTGAGTTTTATAGTTAACTGAGAGCAATGACGGTGCAATTTGACTAAATTACTTTTTTCCTGTTTGAAGCTGAGTGTAATTCAGATATAGCTGTAATATGTCTGTGAGTTATTTAGTCAATACAAATTTGGTTTGAAATAGCACATCTGGAAGAAGCATGTGCAAAGGTAATGGCACAAACCGCTTAACGGGAACTCCTTTTGTCTCCCCCACAGTATGGTATTGTGCTGGATGCTGGTTCTTCTCACACAGCTCTCTACATCTACGAATGGCCAGCAGAGAAAGATAACAACACTGGAAGAGTTGAACAGAAATATTCCTGCAAAGTAAAAGGTGGAGTATACAAGATGTATGCACAGGCAAGCGTTCAAACTCTAGTAAGCATTATGCAAACGTTTATTATGCCTATGTTTCTATGCAAGGTTGAATTTATAATCATGCACATTCATTTCAAAAGGTTTTGGTAGAAAAAAGTAGAAAAAAAAAAACAGGTAACAATAGATTTGAGCAAATAGGACAGTTGTCATGGTTGAATAAAAGGATCAGTGCATCTCCTGATCCAAGTGTTACCAGCATGCTCTAATCAGTGCCAGAAAAGTACCAGTAGTAAGAAACAAGGACATACATGAACAAGAGACAAAAATGTGGCAACCACAGTCTCACTAATAGGCATGAAGTGCAAGGAATGGCTGGTTTGACTCAACAGCCAAGCTATAAAAGCCCAAATTGTGCTCTTCCAGACTGATCAGGATGTCCATAATATAATTCTGGAATTCTGAATTCTTATGAAGAAAAGAAAAAAAAAAGATGTCTGATTCTGTTTAACATTCTGTGGATATGGGTCACATGACCTCACTTTACATCACAGGATTTTGACAGGAAAATCTGAGAGCTATTCATCATTTTGACGGATTGGAACAAGGGGACAGCATTCCATTAAACTGTCTAATCTACAGCAGCAACACTAACCACATGTAGACCATGTGTTCTTTAAATAAGTTATTACTTAGGAATATTTTTAATTGACTATTCATGATCTAATTTTTAAGGCTTTATAGCCAATGAACTGATAAGCTATACCAATAAACTATTACAAAATGTCATGGTACTTGAGTGTTGTAAATTATTTGGTTGACAAGGGAAAGGCAAAAGATGTGGCACACCAAGTACTAATGAAGTTCATCTGCCAAGCAATAATAGGAAGTGCCAAGTGGCAGATCCTAAGTCGAGATAGGTTACAGAGTTCAATGGAAGCAGGACTTCTGTGGTTAAGAAAAGGAAATGGCAAATGCTTGAAGGGGTCAGAAAAAGCAGAAGTACTGTAATAGATTTGTCAGAGATTGCACAGCAACGCAAAAACTAAACTACCGGTAACTCTTACGGACAACAAAATGGTCAAATGTACCACCAAGCTCTTTATGGGCTGTGAAGAATATTGTGGCAACAAAAAAGTAACCAAAGCACAACACCTAAATTAGTTCCTACAAACATCAATAGATTGAGCCACAAGAAGAAAATTTGCCAAAGATGTTGGTGTTTTTTGTTACATTGACATCAAACAGTGCAGAGAACACCCACCCACTCACTGAAATGGTATTCCTTGATAAAAGTCCTTTAATTACAGTAACCTAATGAGAACTGAATGTAACTGAACTCTCGAGACTTGCACTCTAGCAGAGGAGTGCAAGTATAGTCTTGAGTTTAAACTAATTTCATAGATTTTAATCAGACGGATACATTACGATACAGTGGTTCAAGTCCATGTTTAAACAGGTCAAAACTGTTTTGGAGGACCAGCATAATATGAAAAGTGGATGATTTAAATGTTGCGTTTAGCTGTCCTAACCCCGGATACAATGTTTATCTTTGTGCTTCACAAATTGTTTAGTTGGTGGTTAAACCTCAAGCACAACAGTCTTTTTAACATTTACTTAATTTTATTAATCTGGAAGTACCTTTTAATAAAGAAATCAGTTTTTAGTCTGCCACAATTTTATCAACGCATGACAACAAAATTATTATAAAAATAGTGGGTTGCATTTTAAAATGTTTATTAGAGGCACAGCACAAAATCACAGTTTGATACATACAATGCAAATCTCAGGAATTTGGCTATAATATTTTTTTCTGAACTCAAATGATACAGGGAAACATGTCTACTCAAGGAACGTAACTTCTCAATGTTTGTAATCTCCTAAAAGTATCTGTTTTACTGGCCTCTGTCACCGCTGTAACGATCAATCTTTATTGTGCAAAGTCAGGTTCAAGTTAGGTTTGACTGATTTTAATATTTTATTTCAGTAGAAACTAGTACCCTCCTAATCCCAATGTTGAAATGCAATCATTACAAAAGCTTGAGATACATGACAAGCCTTTGTGCAAAATTATTCTGTTGCAAACACATTTTCTTTAAGTCAAACTGTATTCTTGTTGTTTTGGCTAAATAACTCTCAATATTGTCTTCCTCTTGCAGGGAAGGGTATTTCAAGCTATGCAGATGCTCCAGTGAAGGCAGGAGAGTCACTGAACGAATGCATGCAAGAGGCTGAGAAGCAGGTCCCCAGAAAGAGACACCACGAGACTCCTCTCTATCTGGGAGCTACTGCTGGAATGCGACTGCTTAAGTATGCTGCACATTCATTCAACCTTTATTTAGACAGGTTAATCCCATTGAGCCCCGAGAACTCATTTACAAGAGAGACCTGGTAGACCATGTCAATCCTGCACATTTCCATAATGAAATCTGAAATATTTGTCTTTAACAAAATACAAACTACAAGGACAACCATATTTAGAGAATGTCAACCTCAGTCTTGCAGAGATATCAACACCTACTAAGGTGTTGGTGGTAGTTCCTACAGTAAAATGGCTTATTGACCAACATAAATTACCTGCTTCCTGTCATGAACAAGTAGCAGAATGAAAATTTTCACTGCAGAACTATTTAGACTTCCTTTCCCATTACAGTCTTCAAGGTTTTGCTGAAAGTCACCATTTTGACAATCGTTTCAATTTATTACACTGTCATTCTTGTTCTTGATAAATGTTAATAATCACTAAAGATGATCTCCTTTGTCTTCTATTACAACTGAGGAAAAAAAAAATCTTCACATGTAAACATTCTTCTGATCTTATTACATCTGAATTTTGTTGTTGTGTTTGCACTGCCAGTGCTCAGACCAGCTATTTGCCTTTTCCATTTATAAATGTGATTTATGTTCATATAAACTTCAGCCCCAGGGCAATAAATGTGTTCATGTCAAATCCATTTTACATGATACAGACTTCTATTATTCATGAGCTACTGTTCTGAATTGAATTATGTATGCAATTCATTTTATTGAATTAGCACCACTGCATTTCTGTGTTCAGCATAGAGAACAGTGTGGCGTCAGACAAAGTTTTCCAGGCTGTGGAGAAAGCCCTGCTGAGGTTCCCCTTTTCCTATCAGGGAGCGAGAATACTCAGTGGACAGGAGGAGGGCGCCTTTGGCTGGGTCACAGTCAACTACTTGGATGAGCGCCTCAAGCAGGTCTGTTTGAATAGTGCCAAATACAGGTCATTGCATATTTGTCCACTTTAGGACAATTTTGTGTCAGGGGTGTTGCTACTGCAACGTGACTTCAGTGCCCCTTTGTTTTTGCTGCAGGGTCTAGCAACAACAGGCGCTCTTGACCTTGGTGGGGCCTCAACTCAAATTAGCTTTGTATCGGACAATTACGACATTTCAGAGTCATCCAGCAACTCTGTGACCTTCAGACTCTACGGAAACGACTACAACCTATATACTCATAGCTTCCTGTGCTATGGGAAAGACCAAGTGCTAAGAATGGCATTAGCACACCAAACCAAAGTAAACTCCTGAAGTCTCTCACCTATGATCTAAATAACTGAGATAATAAGTGGCAAAGATGTTATGTGCTGGAATCTACTGTAGACCAATACAATTAATTCAACATGCTTTCTATATATACACTTCTATCTCACTGTTTTTCCTAGTCAGGTCCAAGAACAATACTGGATCCTTGTTTCCACCAAGGCTACTCAGAGTTAAAGAATTACTCACTCCTCTTTGACAGCCCCTGTGTATCAGATAGGAAACCCCGGAACGCTACTGCAACCTTCATTCACACAGGGGCAGGAAACTTCAAACAATGCCAGGACGTTGTCAAAAATGTCTTCAACTTTACTTTCTGCGAGTACAGCCGATGCTCTTTCAATGGAGTCTTCCAGCCACCTTTGCAAGGATCATTTGGGGTAAAACAACACTAAAGTATTTTTCTTTAGCAGTCTACATCACCTGGAATGCTTAACAGTTTGACTACACAAAATACAGAGCTTCTATACATTTTATTACCACCAAAACATTTTCAACAATTTATTTGTTAAATTTAGAGTCAATTAAGTAACAGTTGTCAAAAAGATCTCAACTGGGAGTTTCTTTTGTGATTAAAAGTAGTAGACGAACATGAATTTTAAAACTTTAATGACAACACTATACAAACCAGAAAACATTTAGATGATCTTTAGGTATTTCAATACACCAAGCTCTTACAATCTTAATGTTGGTATACAGTACCAGTCTGGAATACCAGTGTTATGCATCAAATTAGGAGAAGTAGCTATTAAAAACAAGGTTGCTTCATTTCTCTAAAAGTTGAACTTGTACTCTTATCCCTATTCTTTTCTTCTTCCTCTTTCATTACAGGCATTTTCTGCTTACTACTTTGTGATGAACTTCCTCAATCTGACTGGTGCATCCATGTCATTAGAAACTGTGAAGGAAAAGCTAGCGAGTTACTGTGCTACGCCTTGGAATCAGGTTGGGGCAGATTTAGGCACACAAGAAAAATAATCTACAGTAATTTCCATGTCTTCTCAGTGCCTTGGAGCTTGGGTTTTACTGAATACTGACTGACTTTGAACTACTTCAACAGATAGTGCAGCAGCATCCGGAGATCAAAGTAAAATATCTGTCTGAGTATTGCTTCTCTGGCACATACATCGTCACTTTGCTGACAGAAGGATACAACTTCACCTCTGAGACCTACTCAAACATAAACTTCATCAAGAAGGTCAGTAGATCAGCGCCCATGTTTTCCCTGTCTCATACAATCAAAAGGTCCATGCATGAACTATTTAACCTTCGCCTACTTTTAAAAGATGAGAATGTAAGTGTGTTTGGCATTTGGCAAAATATTCCCTAAACCAGTGGACAGATTTTACTGAAGCTCATAGTACAACTACAACTAATTACCTTTAGGAGTCAACTTGATGGCTGCCACAGCAAATCAACTTTAGTAAACGCAAAAAATTGCTATAACTCATTTAAATTGACAGATATGAGCTAAAATTTGGTGAGGTAGCAGTGAATATTAATCTCCAACAGAAACTCTGAGTGTTAACTGAACTTGTGGGATCTTTGTTTTATTTTTTTTCACATGCAAGGCAATACAGTAATATGGATTCTGTCAAGGAATGCTAATTTCATAAATGTGTATGGACAAGTCCATTAAATATATTTGTGATCGAGTTGCATAGTTTGTAAGTAAGGACATTGGTTGGTCCTCAACGTGATAAGCAATTTTTTTGATTTTTAAATTAGAATAATATTTAGGAGTTGCAGATTAATTATAAATGCATGGTATTTACTGTCTTTTTTAATCTTTGGTAAATATAATACATACATTCTAAAATACAAACGCTTTGAATTTTAAGTAATTTTAAAAAGTTGATAAATTCATTTGACTAATTGGTTATACTGTATAGTTAAATTTACAATGAAGTAGTTGATTGCTTTGACTAGTTTTCTGAAACTATTACATTACCGTACTCACAATTTCCTCAACAGTGGATCACATCATTGTATTACGTAATGTGATAATTTATTGAGGCATTATAAACTCTGAAGGAGCTATGTGGAGTTTTATTCAACTTTATTTTACCTAGGCAAATTCCACTGAGATCATAGATCTCATTTGCAAGGGAGGCCTAAAAGCAGTCTCGCATGCATGTTTTGAACTGTGAGAGGAAACCAGAGCATTCAAAGAAAACCCACGTAAAACATAAGGAGAACATGCAGATTCCACACAAAAAGACCACAAGCCAAACCCAGGGATCAAACCCAGACCTTCTTGCTGTGAAGCAACAATGCTAATCACTAAACCGTTGTCCTGCCAGTCTCTTTCCAAAGATTCTTTGCATTAGGAACTTTATGTGGCAGACAAAAAAAAAAAGACAATACAAATTTAAATAATTGAAGTTAAATGTGACCTGTTCTTACATAAATTAGCACATCTGTCACAGTACTAGTTTCTGTTTAACAAAATACATCTGACATAACTTTCTTTTGAAGATCTGAAACTGCATCTGTGCATCTTCTAGCCAATTTCCTTTGAGCCTGCATACCTTCCACTAACGGTAACAGCAAACTCTGTTTTGTAAATACAAACTATTCTGTGTATCCCAAAACATCCAGATTAATGTAAACCGCACATGCTGCCTTTAGGTAAATCATGGAACCTACAAACCTTTTATTGTTTTATAGTGTACAAAAAAGTCCAGCCACGTACAACTGAAGTTCATTTTCTTCACGAACACATTGAAAGCATGTCGAGCAGCTCCAAATGGTTATTTCATAGTAGAAAAGGTCCAGTTTCCACAGAGACAACTAAAATCACGTAACAGATTCTTGCATGAAAAAAAAATTAATACCAGATGTAAAACATAAAATAAAAGGCTTCCAACAGTTTTAAATCTTTGCATTTCAAAAAAGTCTTCCAATTCTCTTTCTATCCAAACTCAAGCCAAGTAAAAAAAAAAAAAAAAAAAAAAAAAAAAAAAAAAAAATCTGGG
>JARVGV010000527.1:21754043-21770281 GCA_031762435.1 Hypsolebias longignatus
TGTGTGTGTGTGTGTGTGTGTGTGTGTGTGTGTGTGTGTGTGTGTGTGTGGGGGGGTCGTCCTGCTATATTTCAACCAAGCATGTGTGTCACTCATTTAGACACATTCAAGTTTAGTGCCCCTGTTAAACCATATTCTGTGACCATCGTACATTGTGACCGTAGGGGACGCTGTTGCATTTTTACACTACTGTATACTGCAGTACCTGATAAACACCGTCATTCTGTGACCATCTATATTTTCACAATACTGTACTCATAATATTAATGATCAGATTTTACTTTTTATTCTTTGCGGAAGGAGAAAGCCAGCCTCCTTCCTCCAAAGAATAAAAATTAACATCTACCCACTAAAATCATGATTATGATGGAAATATAGATAGTCAAAGAATATGCCAGTGTTTATCAGGTATTGAAAAGTATGATGTAAAAATGCAACAGCGGTCACATATATACGATGGCCACACAATATGGTGTAACACCCAAACTACCATACGACCAACTACAACCAAAACAGTGATATCGGCTTTCCTCCAGGCTAGGCTAGTTAGCTGCTTGCTAATTAGGCTAATTAGCAAGCAGCTCTAAATCATTTAAATGCCAGTTTCCGGAGAAATGCAAAGAGGAAAGAAACAGCAGTGAAGTTAAAAATAAATTCTTACCTTGTCAGTGTAGCTTACTTTTTTCGAGAAGTGGAAATTCCGTTTAGGTGCAGTTTAAAAAAAAAAAAGCTTTGTCAGCTAGCTAATATGGCCGCGACGTTCACCTGCTTGAATATGATTGGACGAGCCGAAATCAACTCTGTGTGCTGAGCGCGTGTACATGCGCGAGCAGTTTGCTATCAGTGAGAATTGGAGTTTGTTTTTAAGGTTATCTTTTAGCTTATATGTTTATTTACATTGAACTTTTGCAAAATAGTAAATTATATTACAAAACAAATAACTTTTATACTCAAGTTCATTTTCAGTTAAGGAAATAAAACAACTCAAAGTAGGATCAATAATAGAGAACAGAGTTATAGCTTGGCTTTCAGAGTATGTGTTGGGGATTACGCTCAACTACTATCTCATCAAATTTTTGCACACAACGTGAACTTGACTGATTTTTTTTTAATGGCTAAGCTTAGGTGGACATCTTGAATGGGATTGACTTCAAAAATTGATCCATTTTACTTTTTTCCTTCATTCAGATTTGTGCACTGCTTAGATTTTTTTTACACATGGCACACATGCAGTGAGTGATAACATGTGACAAGTGTTTTGCACAAGTTTTGCATGTGATGCCTGATGATTTTTTACATGTGATCGCATGGTTTCCACTTGGGATCACATGTGAAAATTATGGTGAATTCATGTTTTTTCTGTGTAAACAACCAAAGAAGTGCTGGACGGTTAAAATGACTCAAGCACTTAACATGTGCAAATGTTAATAAAAGATGTGAAGTGTTTTCAAAAAGATGCACACACATGAGGTATTGTTTTATTTTATTTTTCTGTTTTCAGATAAAAGGCAGCGATGCGGGCTGGACACTGGGCTACATGTTGAATCTGACCAACATGATTCCAGCAGAGGCTCCGGACTCGCCTCCTCTGCCCCACGCCGGCTACGTCTCTATAGTCACTGTCAGTGCATTGCTGCTCTTCGTCCTCCTCATCCTCATATGTTTCTGTCTCAATTTCAAAAAGCAACCGCACATCGTATAAAAGCACAGTTGTGTGTATGTTTGCGTGATGTGCGAGGGAGGTCAAGCCTGTTAAGGTTTGTGTCTCAATTTGTGTAGAGGTCAAAGGTCAGCTCAAACAGATCTGCAGCTCATGAGTTTTTAGAAGGACAATCGCCTTTACTCGCCGAAGTGAAACTGGTATCTGGTTGAAGGATATTTGAATGCTTGAAATGATGTATGAATTAAAAGTATGTCTGAATGTGTGTGTGCGTATGTGTATCCATATTGGTATCTGTTTTGAATTATGTCACTGAATAAACTCACAAATGTTTATATAAAATGTTCAGTTTGGTTGCTTGAGCTTTATTCTCCCTTTCTAAAACCAGGTTATGTACCGGTAGTGTTTATTCTTACCTATTAAGTTTATAACATTATATAAACACCACAACATCAAAGTTCTAATCCTTATTAAAGCCCCTTAAACCAGGAAAATGACAATAAAAATAAATAGTCCAGTCCCCAGAAGAATCCCTTTTTGATTTTTGCTTTGTGGAAAGGATGTAGCAACATGCAGTTATAAAATATCCACCGTTAAGTACATTCAGCTCAGAGCTGCATCACTCTTAAAAAAATATATTAACGGGAAAAGTCACACATGCAGCAGTTTACACAACAGTGATCTACCCGGGACATCCAAGTGCTGCCCTCTAGTGGAAAACATTGAACACTACAGTGAAGTTCCCTCGCATTTCTTTCTACGTTGTCAGGTTCTGAAGGCCTATCAACGCCTGTGAAAATCCAAGAAGACAAATACAGTACAGTATTTATTCATTTGCCATCTATGTATTTTCCTGGAACACTTGCACAACGTTTACTCTTGGCCAATAGATGACACGCCTGAGCCTTTAGGCGCTCTGCTGGCTTTACTGTTTCCAAGAAGGCAAATTCCCAATGCAAATACCACAGATGTGCATTTTCCCAAGCACAGAAATGAAATACTGTATATTACAGGGCACATTGTGCGTTTTGGGAGTTACAGCTGTATCAAGGAGTGGAAAATGGGGGAGGGGATGCCCCTTCCTCTCTCTCGAAGATTAATATCTGCAAGAAAAAGTGCACCCCCCCCCAAAAAAAAACAGCATACTGATAATCTGTGGGCGGTCCCTGCATTGACACTACAGTATATGTTTGTGTTGGCTTTGGCAGGGAACAATTGTTTTTTTTAAACTACTAAGAGGTTCAGCATGTTATGTATTATGCTAACACTGAGCAGCAGGAAAAGTTCATAAATGACTTCCTTAAAAACCAGACCACCCCTCACAACAGCCCAGACAGGGGTTATCTCAGGTTTCCATTAACAGAAGTGTGGTTCTGCCGCAAATTTTCAGCCTGTTCTGACACGGAGGAGATGGCTGGCAGCTGATCTAAAGTCATGTGATTTGGGATGTCAGTCATCTGGTTGTTCATGTGGTCCTCATCGATGATGCTGGTGGTCTCAGAGTCCAGCTCCCGCGCGTCTTCTTGGTAAAACTTCTGTCTCAGGAGTCTCATCTGGGGGAGCTCGCAGCACGTCTCCATCACCACCAGGACAAACACCAGGCCCAGCAGCAAATAGACTGGGAAAGCAAACAGACACGCACACAATGAGGGTAATGAAACTAAAAGCAATAGAGCGTGATTCATCAAATCAAGGTTTGGCCTTGCAAATAAAGAGCGTAGTCGGTGCACGTCATTGCTTTTTAGTCTTGATTAATGTGCACACATTAATATAATTTTAGGCATAGGAGGGACAGAGTTAGCCATTTTGATTAAAGTGATTTCCATTGGAAACACACAATCTTATGTAACGTTGTGAGCTGTTAGCGCTTACAGTATGTGATGGGGGTGATGCTAAGCTACTACCACTCAAAATGTAAACTCAATGTGTAAAACTGATCAACTAAACACACACAAGCCAAAAAAAAAAGCCCTGCTCACCTGTAATGGCCAGCCGGTACAGATGTGGATGTGGGTTGGCCTCTTTTTTACTGTGAGTTTCACCTGGGACGTAGTCACCGAGCCCTATGGTCGTCAGCGAAATGAAACAGAAGTACAGCGAGTCTAAAAAGTTCCACTCTTCCTCCAGAGCCACGAAGATCCACGCAGGGATGAAGAGGAAGAGCAGGGCCACGATGACGCTGAGGCACGTGGCGTGCATCACAGCCAGCTTGGATCTGGAAAGTGCCCATCGTCGGTGGAAGTACGAGACGGGGCGTCGGGTCAGCAGGACCACCAGCCTCTCCACCGCGGTGGAGAGGAAGAAGAGCGTGACGGGGATGCCAAGGAGGGAGTATAAAATACAGAACGCCTTCCCGAGACTTGAGAGCGGGACGGCATGGCCATAACCTGAAAATGAAGAAAACGTGCAGCACTGCGTCAATTATGGGATCATATTTGCAGGGAGGTGATTTTGAATCACATGAGAAACTTAAATCATATTTAGACACAAGATAATTTTGGAGTCTAACTAAAGACGGCTGCCGAGGCTAATGAGTCTTATAGCAAACAAATAAATATTGTAATTTTTGCTGTAAGTCACAGTTTTTTGCATAAATTAGCATGCCCTGCAACTCATACAGAAAAGCGACGCATTTGTTTTTTTTTTTCCTTCTCCTATATTGATAATCCAATTTTTGGTTGAGATCTAACGATTTCATTCATTCTGACATGGAAATATTGAACACTACCATTTTCAGCCACTAGAGGGCCCTCCACCATTATGGCAAGCCAAGTGTCTCATTAATAGGTAAACGTGGCTATTAATGAGACACTTGGCTTGCCATACAAGCCATCCAGGTCTCTCTTGTAAATGAGTCCTCGAGGCTCAGTGGGATTAACCGGCCTAAATAAAGGCTGAATGAATCTTCGTCAAATCAGCTGCATTTTGTTGCAACGCCCAAGCGAAATGCAGCCGATTTGACCATCAAAGTGCATTTATTAAGGAAAAGTCCAACTGAGACACACCTTTACTATAATGTCGAGCAAACTAATAATTGTTAAGTGTTAAACTTGTTAAATTCTTGTTAAAGTCCTCCCATGCGCACACTCCCATGGCTATCGTTTGGCAGCCAACTGATTTTTGGCACAACACCGACTCACATTTCTGGGTCAGCAGTGACACATCTGCGGTGACGCATAATAGATGCGATTTATACGGCAAAGCAACATATTTATGTTTTTTTTTCCACTTTATTAGACATACTGTATTTGTTTTTTTTTTTTTGTTTTTTTTTTCACTTTATTAGACATATTTGGACTGATGCAACTTATACGGCAGTGCAACGTGTACAGTGGCAAGTACGATACCAGTTATTCAGCTAAAATTCAGTCTGGTAGTATCTTGCAATATCACATACGATTACACATAATGTAATTTTCAAAGTTTGACTGCATGGTACAACTCAGTTTGTTTTAATCACAAGAGGATCCAAAACTGTCATGAAAGGCAATGGCAGCGTTCATAACTTCCAGGAACACTAGGCTTTTAATTTATAAATGAAACAATAAAGAAAAAAATGGGACACTTCGTGACATATGCTAACTATTCCCTCTTATTTTAGGGAAAACAAAAGCAAAAAGAGGAGAATTTGTTGCTTTTAAGGGTATAATTCATAAAATGACTTGTGGAAAATCTGTTTTTAAATGTGCTTGTTTTTAATGCTGCACGACAGTATTTTTGTTAAAGTGTACAAGAGCTTTCAGACTCCAAGCAGAAACCCTTCCTGAACAACCTGGCAACCCAAAACCCAGCGTTGTGAATTAATCATGTAACGTATAAATAAGGCAAATGAAGAAATCTGTAGTTTAAGCTACTTTATGGACATTTAGCCGTTCAGTAAAGTGAGACACTGAAAGGTTTCTTCTTGCTGCTCACCTGATGCTGATGTGCATCAAAAATGCGAAAAGTTGGGCAAAATTTTAATTAAAAAAAAAAAAAAAACGCTGCTGGGTCTAATTTAAAGGTTTTTACAGGTAACATAAACACTTTCAAATCTAAAATCGTCCCATTTAAATAATCTATATAATAATATATAATTGAAATGTCCGGTTACACCTGCCGGAGCTCACCTGTCGTGGTCAGCACGGTGCTGGTGAAGAACAACGAGGACACGAAGTCCCAGTTTCGGCTCGACTCGTTGCCGAGGGCGGACACTCCATAGTTACTGGCCTCCAGCGCGCGAGCCAGGAGCTCCTCCAGGCGCGCGTCCGACACGCAGGTGTTGTTGCTCAGGAAGTCCCGCCGGACCTCCCGCACCTCCCGCCGCAGCTCGCCCTCGTAGGGCAGCTCGATGGCGGAGAAGATCCCCGCGCCCACGGTCAGGTAAAGGACGTAACCCACGACCAGGAGGACGAAGTTAACGTGCAGCTGCGTGAAGCGCGCGCACCAGCTTCCTCCGAGCACCATCACACAAACACGCTCAAGCCCAACAAGTTTCAGAGCTGCTCCGTTTGCATCTCTTCCTCGTTCTCTCGTTGGAAGCTGCCCTCCGTCTGACGTCGCTCGCGCTCACCTTACCAGGTAAAGTGCGCGTGCATACTTGGTTGGGTCTATTACGTTGTCCTCAAACCGGTGGAACCGGTTTAATTTCGCGTGAGGAGTTCATGGGTTTCTTTGTCCAGTGTTCTGACCTGCAGGAAGTGACTGAACATTCCAGCTAAAGGTGCAATCAGTCAATTTAACTTAAAAACATTTAATGTGTCTTCTTTAGCTACTTTTAGTGTTTAGCTGATTTTTCTGTCATTGAAACAATGGTTTTAAAAGACAACGTCTGACAGGAGTTTTTTTTTTTTTTCATAAACCTCGGAGACTATATCCTCCTCTGCCTTTCTCACGTGTGGAGTACCCCAAGGTTCTATTCTTGGACCCATATTACTTTCTATTTATATGCCCCATTTAGGCTCCATTTTAAGATTTGCTTGATTGCCTGTCTGAGGGAATGGCTTCAGATCTCTTGAATTTTAAAGAGGATAAAACTGAAGTCGTCATTTTTTTTTTTTTTTTTTTTGTCCCAGTGAAAACCGAAGTGCTTCTCCAGGTCAGCTTGGAGCCATTTGTAAAATCTCATGTAAAAAAAACAAAAAAACAATGGGAGCAATATTTTATCCTAATTGTAACTTTGAGAAACAGATTAGTTATGTTGTAAAAAGATAATTAAAAAAAAAACAGCTTTTATCTAAAGTGAACTCATTTTTATCTTTTAAAGACTGAATGGCTGATTCGTGCTTTTATTACCTCCCAACTCGATCACTGCAACACTGTTGGTTAGCCGAGCTGGCCTCCCTCATCTGCAGCTGGTCCACAAACCTGCAGCTAATATTTTTATTTTTCAACACAAAGAAGTGTGAACAGATCTCCACGGTGCTCCATCCCTTTGTTGGCTCCCGGATTGATTTTAAAAGTTTTATTGTTGACCTATGAGGCCTAACTGGACAGGCTCCTGTAGACCTATGTGCCCTCTAGATCCCTCAGATCTAGTGATTACTTAAGTTTATGATCCTGCCTAGCTGGTCCACAGATTGATTTATTTATTCACTGCCTCTTTTATTGGTTTTATTCAGACCTTTTTTTATTCTTCTGTGTTTTTATGGTCTCCTTTTGCATTTTCTTATTATTTATGTGCAGCGCTTTGATCAACAACAGTTGTTTTTAAATGTGTTCTATGAATAAATTTGATGTGATTTGAGCTACCAGTTTGGTACTTAGCCTTTAGCTATCAGTTAGCTACTATTTGTTGTTCTGCTACTTTTAACTGCTGTGTTGATTTTAATTATTCATCTTCTTTTAGCGTTTAGCTTCTGCTCTTCTACCACTTAGCTTTCAGCAACAGTTTGGGTACCTGAAACTACTTTGTATATTGTTCTGCTTCTTTTAGCTAACATTTGCCACCTGAGCTAAAGGTTAAAAGTGGCAAATGCTAGCTAAAAGAAGCAGAACAGGAGCCACTTTTAGCCTTTAGCTAAATGTGATGGAAGAAGCAGAACACTAGCCACTTTTAGTGTACACTGTATACTGTTCTGCTTCTTTAGTCTAACATTTGCCACTTTTGGCCTTTAAAAGTTGCAGATATTAGCTAAAAATGGCAAATGTTAGCTAAAAGAAGCACCTTTCTGTTAATTTCCATCATTTGGTAGCTGCATTTTAGTTCATTATGCTCCTTTTAGCTTTTACCACTTTAATTTTTAGCTATACATTTCTGCCACTTTAGTCACTGTCCTACAACTTTAGTCTGTAGCTATAATTCTGCTACTTTTAACTTTTTGCTACTGTTTTTATAATTAATGTCCCACTTTTTTTAGCTGCTGCTTTACCACTTTTGGTATTTACCTACACTTTCACTACTTTTAGTAACTGTTCTACCACTTATAGCTTTTAATTATGATTTTGATACATTTAGCTGCTGTTCCCTTCTTACCGTTCTGCTCCTTGTCAGTTTTAAATTTTTGTTACCATTTTGATGTTTTTAACCCTGTTTTGCTTATTTTAGCTGCTGTTCTGCTGCTTTGAGTCACTGTTTAGCTGTTCTTAAATTTGACCCACTGGTCAGTTGATTTTAGTTTTTAGCTTGTGTTCTGCCTGCTTTAACTTCAGCATCAGCACTCGAGCTTCAGAAAATTAACTTTTGTGTAGTTTTTGTGTCGACCACTAGAGGGCGCAAAAGACCGCATCTCAGTTCAAAAGCGGGGTGGGGGAGCAGTTAAAAAAAAAAAAAAGGCTGTTTTTATTGATAAGTTATCACCAGACATCAGCTCAGCTCACTCCATCATTTTCATCTCTCCTATATCTGTTCTCTTGCAATAAATAATTATATTTACAACCGTTCGGAAGACACAAATGAAAAGCAACAGAAGGTGTCGGTAGACACGGTGCCAGAGGGGAACCATACAGAGAATGAGACAGCCTGGAATCGATACTGTTGCATAAAAAGCTGACAGACAGAAAGACGACGGTCACTAATTGATAGCCTTGCTGGATATAAAAGGCTTGTGCCCGGTGCATCTCTGGTTGTATAAAAATCCTCTGAGTTTATTGTGTGTTGTTTGCTGTGGAGCATCCTGAACATCCCAAGAAAGAAAAAAACCTTCAGTTATCTGTGGAAAAATAAAAATAAAAACAGATCAATGACTCTAAAGCCACAATGATCAAAAGCAGCACAACACTGAAGAAGCGGAGAAAAGATAATGGATGGACGGTTAAATTTTTCCATTTTATGTCGCTTTATCATTTTACTCTCTACTACACTGCAAAGAAGCATTATTCTACAACAGCTGAATGACACAAGAGCATTTCATTACAGTTTTATATTTCATCTCACATTTCTCAGAGGTCGCGCTTTAAAACAGACATGTTGACAGCTTTGGTTTGTTTTCTGTGGTAGGAGCAGCTGCTTTGGTGTGACATGTTACCTCTGCACTCGTATCTCAGGTCGGAGAAGATTACGTGTTCCTGGGAGAAGACAAACAGTCCCAGCCTGCCTCCGGCCAGGGTGTGGTCGTAAACCGCGCCGGAGTCGGACAGAATGTCCCTGCCCTCGTACACAACCATCCTGCAACAGGAGCGCAGGTTCAAAAGCAGAACTCAGTCATCTTTAGGAAGACTTCAACATCTTAAAATCAGCCCTGGGAAGTACATTTACACAGTTATTAAGAGATTAATAAATCAACGTTACAGTTCAGATCGTTTTGATATGGAGCTCCGTTTCTAGGCTATGAACAGATAATATCTTACCTGCTCTAGATGGCACTTGAAACCCATAATAGTTGCCAAATACTTAGTTTTTTTATTTTTATAATCTATGATTAAAAAAATACACATCTTTCACAAGTAAAAGTCTACAGCATGAGCAAAATCAGCACAGTCCAGGTTCGTTGCCAACAAATACAAGTCATTTGTTTACACTCAGCCATTGGTAAATACACTGAACAGTCTCAGTGGATACTGAGTCAGTAAAACTATCTCTGAGTGTAAACAGAATCAGAGGGAGAACAACGGGAGCAGAGAAGCCAGGTTTGCAAGCAGAAAGGTAAATATATTCTGTCTTCTGAAAAGAAACAGCAACTAAAAGCTGTAAGGAGGCACATTAAAGTCAAAGTTGGGCCTAAGATTACCGTATTTTCTAGTGTATAAATTGCTCCAGAGTATAAGTCACATCAGTCAAAGAAAGCATAATGAAGAGGAAAAAACATATACAAGTCACTTTGGTGTATAAGTCGCCTTTATTATGTGTCACAACTGACCCGTCATGTTTATTATGTGTTTATTTAATGGTCAAAACACATCCATCCATCCATCCATCCAACCAACCATCCATCCATCGTGGCCGGAGCCACTAGCTCTCCAGCGTTCCTCAGCCTGCACCAGTTGAGGGAAGCAAGCATGCATGGGAGGACTTGCTGTTGCAGTTCTTTGAAATTTGAAATGTCAGTCAAAAATTGAGTTATGAATATGGAAAAAAAAAAACTGTATATCAGTCGCTTCGACGTATAAGTCGCAGGACTAATAAATCTATGCAAAAAAAACTTGCAACTTATACGCCAGAAAATACGGTAGATGTAAATGAGCTCTGCCTTTTTCCTGAATCCCCTTTTCAACGACCTTACATTTAGATTTTAATTTATACCCACCACATAATAAGATAATCTCAGTTTTTTTTTAACGATCTACTAAGGCAGAAGAGGTATTGCATTTTAACACTGACCTGTGGAAAATAGCTGTCAGGTTGTCTTCACTTTCTTTTATATCTAGTCAGGGAATGGGTGGGATGTTTTAAAATAAAACCATCAACCTTTTGGAGTAATGTATAAAAAAACAAAAGAATGTTGGCCCAACACAATCAAACAGCAGGAGTATTATATATTCAAGAAGTCCTACGATGTCCTGTCATTCTGGAATACAATCATCTAGTACCCAGAATGCATCATGGCCATCGATTACAGCTTCAAACAAAATTGTGTTTGTAATTTGAACAACTGCTGTTTTTGCAAAAAAAAAAAAAAAAACCTGCTTTGTTCTCTTTAAGTTGAAAATCTGATGTTGATCTTTCCCTCTGCACACAAACAGCACAAATCTTCTCAGATCAGTAGAGGAACTAAACTGAAGCAGACGCTGCAAGTTGAGGTGAAGAGAGTACAACAACAACAAAAAAGGAATGCAGGATTATCGTGAAATAATTTGTTCTCAGGGAACTAGAGCCTCTGGATGGAATTGTTGAGCTCTGGTTCAAACATTTAAAGGGATAAACTGGTAATTTTTAAAACGCTATTTATTAATAGTTATTGTTATCCATCATAAAGCACACAAACAGTACAAATAACTAATTCTGTGGAGATCTTCTCAGAACGGTAGAGGAACTAAACTGAAGCTCACCTGTCCCGCCCTCTCCCCTGTCGACTCCTCTGAGGTAGCCATAGACAAAGTGGTTCAAAACTGGATTATTGAGCATGGACTTTGATGTTTTGAACCACGTTGTCTATGGCTGCCTCAGAGGAGTTAACGGAGGAGAGGGCGGGCCCCAGAAACCATCTTATCACCAGCAAACGGGTTGGTCCACTATGGGAGTGTGTTTGCTTGTGGGACTGAGTTTGTTTGTGGCTCCTCGGACTGATGGAATCCTTTGGATGAAAGATGAAGCATCTCAACAAACAAAGAGAAACCGTCCAGATGACCTGACACTTCATAGATTGTGTAAATGATGCTGAATGTATCCGTCCACTGAGCGTTGTGTAAACTTTATACTGACTTGATTTTTCTGATTCTGGGAAGAAAGAAAGCGGGGAAGTGCCTCCCTAAGGCCGCGGCCCCAGAGACCTCTGTCTCTCAGACGGGCTGTACTGAAATGTAGTTTTGTTGTGCTTCGGTGCAACGACAATAAAGCTGATTCTGATTCACTAATCCGGAGGATTGCTACATTTGCAGCCTCGTCGCACTATCCATAAAAAAGAGGTCTATACCTTTACACGTAACAATATGGACCTTTTTGGATAAGACAACAGCGACAAACTAAAGAAATGATGCCAAGTCTAGATATTTAATAAAAGCATTCTTTCACAAGAACAAGTTGTTGTTGTTTTTTTAAGCCTGAAAAACTACCAGTATTTAAAAAACCAGGTGAACATTTGGATGGCTATTAGCATAGCCTGGATGAAGACTATTTGACAGATCACTTCAGAAATGGACATACTATCCCTTTAATGTCAAACTTCATGTTACAGATACATGTGCAGAGAGATTTACAGCCTGAAGTGCCTTCAAACACAGATCCATGTGGGTAAATGAGGTGAAACACAAGACCACAACATGAAATGCTTCAGTTAAATATTAAACAACAAAAAGTTTTTCCAGCCATAATAAGGAGAAATCGGTGATCTCTGTTTTGTTTATCTTTAATGTTCTGTGACTTTCACGAGTTTAATCCAGCTGTGGTTTTATGACGGCATAGCATGACAATTTGAGTTCAGATTCCATGGAGGAGAAGCAGCCAAGGAGGAAAATTATTTATGTCAACGCGTCTAATGGTTCATTCATCAGCTGTCCTTTTTGGCATTATTCATACTGTGCTGAAGGTCCCGTTTATTAATATTTTGCTTCCAAGAAGCCACTTTTTATAATGTTTTTTGCTGTTTAAGTATCTAAAAATAGTTATATTATGAATTAGCATCTTAAACTCACGATATAAGCAGCTCAGAACTCATTTATAATTAAAGATCTAGCATTCCTTGAAGGAACATACTGTATATTGCACATTCAGTTTTAAACTAAAATCATCATATGATGAGAAATGGCTGTTTTAGTCCACTGTCAAACAACATTGTGGTTTCAATCTAACACTCAAATTGTGCATGGTGAATAACTGTCAGCTACTACCACGTTACATTGGAGCTCAGTTTCTATACAATTGAATGTTGTACCTGTAGATATTTTGGTGTTGTCCAATCAATGTCAGTTAGCTGTAGTGGCCATCTTGAATTGAACTGATTCCCAAAGCTTAATATTTGTAGATGTACATCTAATCATTATTTCCTGAAAGTTTCATTAAATCCAGTGAGTCATGAGATATTTTGCTAACAGACAGACCTACATAAAGTGATCTATAATGACTTCCACTGTACCTGATGAAGCCCGTTTTGGGTCGGTGTATAAGATGCATGCGGTATGCTGTGTAGTCCTTCCAGCCAATTTCATTTGGGTCATGCCACAAGGTTCTGACCTGAGACCGACACACAGACGGGACAGAAGATCTGAAGTCTTTATTGTAAAAAATAACAAATTTGAGGTGAAGGAGGTTGCTCTGTACCTGGTGTCTAGTGTTTCCAGTGTGCCAAAGTGCGTTGCGGAGATACTCCCCTGGTCCGGTGCTGGAGTGGACCAGTTTGATGGAGAGGCCTGCGGTGGCAAAAGCCCTGGAGGGTCTTTTCTCCCAGTAAGCCTGGGACACCTGCTCTCACAGGAGAACAAAGCAAAGGAAGGTTCATTCGTCTGGTGTATGCAAAAAAAAAAAAAAAAAAAAGGATAGTTGTAAACATCGCCATTTCATGTCAAAATATTCAACATGTCATTAACCTCAATTTTATTTATTTAGCACGTTAAAAATAACAGCGTTGACCAGAGCGCTTCACGAGGAGGTTAAGAACAAATGGGAAAACCCAGAGATAAGACATAAGAAAAAATTCCAAAAGTATAATAAAACTGGTTAAAAACACACTAAAACAAGAAAGTATTACAGCTTCAAACATTTGATGGAGCTCAAACCGAACTTGAATTGTAAAAAAGTGAGTTTTCAGGCGGGATTTAAAGGACTCTGCAGAACACACATCAACGGGCGGATTGTTCCAGAGTCTGGGCTCCGCCGCTGCAACAGGGCGAACCCCGCTGCGCTGAGAACTGGAGGTTCTCAGTGCTCTGTTAGGGTTATAAAAGTCAAAAAGCTCCATCAAATAACTGGGTGCCAAACTATTTAAAACTTTAAAAGTAAGTAAAATAATTTAGTGTCAATACAAAAATGAACAGGCAGCCAAGGTGCTAAAACTAAAGGGATGTGGTCATACTTAAAAACGGATGACGAGAACTGCAGAAGACGTTATTGGAAATATATTTGAAGGGATTTTAAACATTAGCTTCAGACATGAACTTTTAACCCCAAATTATTTTTGAACTCTGCCAATTTTAGTGGCATTAGCAAGAGTTTTTATAATTACCTACCAACACTGTTTTTGCCTGTCTGTTGTTTTTTTTTTTTGTTTTGTTTTTTTGTGTGTGTGTGTTTTCTTTCATGCCCATCATTAGCACAATACTGTACTGTATTTCAAAAATCACAGGACAGATTTTATTGAAACTTTCAGAGTAGACGTGTCTC
This sequence comes from Hypsolebias longignatus, assembly GCA_031762435.1. Lineage (NCBI taxonomy): Eukaryota > Metazoa > Chordata > Actinopteri > Cyprinodontiformes > Rivulidae > Hypsolebias > Hypsolebias longignatus. The sequence goes on from JARVGV010000527.1 coordinate 21,768,095, forward strand.
TACTTGAGCCCAGCCGATATATCGGTAGGGCTAATATTTTACACCGATACAGGCGTTTCGGGGACATATTGGTATCCATATACTGTGATTGGGAACGAGCCGTGTTCTCACTCGCAAAATGTGTAATTGTACAATGCATCCAGCAGAGTGCATGTGGTCTACTTTCAAGTCACTTTAACTTTCATGTTCTGCACAGATGAAGCAGGGAGCGATACTGTGTAGCGTAGTTTGCTAAACAGAGCATGGTAAATTTATTGCAACTGATCTGTAAAATCAAAAATATCAACAATAATAAATTATTTTCAAACCTCCAACCTGCTTGTCATTAGTTACGTGCCTCTCAAGTTAGCAAGCTAACATTTAGATAACCTAGCATAGGCTATTGTCTTGAAAAACTTCAGCTGAAACAATAAATCTAACGTAGAGGTAAAACATATCAGTGTTAGTAACGTTCTCTTTGTCGTCCTCAATGAAATTAACTGCAACCTTTAGTTCACACAAAAAAAGAAAGAATGTAGATAATCTAGATACTGATTAGAATTCACCATATGTGACTGACTATTTAAACAATGAACAAGGAAGGGTGTTTCTTTGTTTAATTAGTTTTGTAACACACTTGATAACTTTATGGTGAAAAGGGGAGGATAGAAAATGTGAACACTTGGTATTGGCAATAGCCAAAGTTTCCAGATCGGTCGTGTTCTTTACAAGTGATTAACTAAAGATGGCTGCCACAGCTTGCAGACTGACACATGCAGATTGACCTCTCACTCTTCACAATAGAGGATCGTTAGAGTCTTTTAGTCCCACCCACAGAGGGGCCACTCTGGTCACATGGTTGATATTCCTGACAGGTGTGAAACAAGCTGGGTATCAGTCCTAAAGCTGCATTATATGGTTTTGAAAGCTAAAATCTGAGACCTCCTCCTCTGTTTAAAGAGGAACTAAACCCAAAATTAACTTTTTTTAACTGATAAACTCCCTGGAATGTGTGTAAAATGTTGTACAGCACTATGTCTGTGTTCATTTCCATGTTTTCGTGCGTATATGTTTAAATCGGCAATATTTGGTCTAAAAACGTGTTTATACTAATCCTATGGGTTGAACTGTGGTACTGCAGCCTAATTTTCTTGTTGGTCAACGACGTTCACTGTACACTCTGACGTCACAGTCTCTGCTGCGTGAGTATAAAAGTGGTTCAAGCAGAGCCACTCCCCTGCAGAGATCGGGAGTTGGATTAGCGATAGCAACATAGCATTACCATTAGCATTGTGAGTTTTGATCGATATCATTTTCAGGTTAGCAGTATATTAATTATTAGCTTAGTCTTGTAATTCCACCTCCCCCTCCTTTATGGGTATCTCTTGGCACACCCACATTGCATTTTTTAAATGTTGTCTTAGGGCGGAGCTATTGTTTCACCGTGGGGTAAGTTCCTCTTTAATATTACTCACGTGATTGGGACAATACGGGATACAGTAAAAATTAACAAAGAAATTCTTCTGACGGGTGCCGTAGTTTTCTCTCAATAAGCCTACACTGTATCACCACTCAAAAGGACTACATTTCCCAGAAGCCAACAGTACTTCCAGCTATTGCTTTCTGCTGAAATGGAGGAAAATTTAGATCCATTTCGAAAAAGTTCCTAATAGAGCCGCACGGAACCAATCAAGAACTGGACCTGAACCGGAGTTTTAGCTTCATCCGTCAATCTGAGCACTGCTTGCCAGTCCATGAGGCCTCTCGAGTGAGGAGGCGTTACTTGGAGGACCTTTTTTTTTTTTTTTCCTCCAGAGCTCACCAGGACTTTTTTCATCCAGATTTGGATTCGATAGGGATCATTGTGTGGTTTTGTGCTGGCTATTTGAAGGCCTGGCTCCCTCTGAAAGTGTCTTGGTGCTCAACGGTGATTAAAATTACGTAGGTTTAAGAGTTTAGAACATTGTGGGTTTCATCGCTGCAGGGTAGGTCTGGAGAATCGGAACTGAGCTGCTGTGTTCTGCAGAGCTGGTGAGTAAAATTTTGCAGTACTGTGCAGTACAGCTAGGTATGTTATTAAAATTACATTGGTTTATGAGTTTAGAGCATTGCAAGAGCATGAGAAGGGTTTAATCATGTCATCTGGACTTCGTTTTTTTGTTAAAAAGAAACGTTTCGCCCCTCATCCAAGGGGCTTTGTCAATCTGA
>JARVGV010000527.1:21804682-21818016 GCA_031762435.1 Hypsolebias longignatus
AGTGAGGTGGAGGAGGATGACTCGCTGTGGCGACCCCTGAAAAGGGAAAAGCCGAAAGAAGAAGAAGAAGAAGAAGATCAAATCCACCAGGCCATAGACATAAATACCATGGAGAGCACTAGACCACATCCTTAAGTAGTGAGGGATCTCATCAGGTAGATGGTCGACAGCTGGAGGCAATTAGTGGCCATCTTGGAGAGATGAGCTGCAAACAAGTTTAGCCCACCAATGGGTTAATTTTTAAATAAAACTAGATTTTAAACCGTAAAACAAACTTTCTTAATGTAAATAACTGCTGGATGTTCGGCCCCTGAGCTATTTGATTTCAGTAACTCTGGCCCACTGAGCAATTTAGTTGAATAGCCCTGCTCTGGGGTCAGTTTCAGAGCTCATCCTGTATTCTGCGACCATCTGAGACGTCTGTGTGTCTCCTCCCTTCCATGTGAGAGTCCATCTGCCAAACAAAGAGACTGCTGCTTCTGAGAATTTAACTCAAACATTGTAACCTCTCACTCTTTACAATGCACAGGTTATCCATTTTTTAAAAATCCAGATCACATCCTGGAACACCTGGAAGTTGCTTTTTATCATCATTAAGATGCTCGACCCTTTGCTATGTTTCTGTTTGAGATGCTTAACCTGATCTCTTGGGCCTGCAGTGCCTCAAAGTGCCATATTGTTTGTGCGGCTGCCGATTATCGGTGACCTCATGTTTTTCCGTGGCGCTCTCATGAAGGAGTTTGACTCACGCTGGAAAAGCTTCACGCTCGTCAAGAAGTCCCTGGAAAACAGGGTGAGTTTAGAGCTGCAGCTTATTGCTGTCACTTTGAATAAGTACAAAAACAAGGTGATGCAAGCCTTTCGTCTCTGCTTCCACAGCTTCATGGGAAAAAAAAGCGGCACATCAGCGCCCTTCTCATCGACCGGGTTCTGCTCTGGCACGAGGTTCGCTTGGCGATGCAAAGACGTCGCACACGGTCACTGACTAACACGCACGTGATGTGAAAAAGATAACCTGAAGTTGACTATGTTGAAAATGCTGAGTTTTGTGTGAGTACATGAGAAAGCTTTCGGCTGAGGGCCGTGAATACAAAGTAGCTCATGAGGAGCTGCTCCGTGATCTGCTGCTGCTTTCTACCAGCACGAACCGCCAGGTGAAAAAAAGAAATCAGGACATCATCTGGTTCCCATTCTCACATGAAGGCTGTGATGAAATGGATGCTAACTGTGCAAACTTGTGTGTTCATCTGTGATTCTTTTTGTGTGGGCATGTGTGTGTGTGTGAGTTCTTGCAGGAGCCGCAGCCGGGTACAGAGTGAGCTGATGATGGTGATGGGATCCTATAGTTTCTCTTACAGAGACCTGGTTCCCCGCATCATACAGCTGTTGTCACCACTAAACATCCCGGGCACACAGCAGCAGCTCAAGGTATTGTGCTCACCCGTTCAACACACAACTGCTCTTAGGAACTGGAGAACTTGCATTTCCTGCAAAAATGCAGTGTGAATGCTTATTGCAGAAGAACTTGCTGAAAAAACAGCTGAAATTAGCTAAAAAAAAAAAAAACATGCTGAAATGTAGATGAAAATGCAAAACAAGTGTAAATCAGCAGGAGACAGCAGAAATAACACACAAGTGTAAATGAGTGCAAAAAATGCGGAATTAGCTGAAAAAGTTAATATTAGCATAAAAACTGCTAAATAATAGCTGAAATAACTGAAATAAGCAGAAATAAGCTGAAAGGAGCATAAGATGCAATCAGCAGAAATATTTTAATTAGGCTGATAATAGCAGAAATGACTATGAAAATTTCGAATTAATCAGAAAACAGATGAAATTAGCTAAATTATGCTAAAAGGCTAGCTTAAAATGTAGAACAAGCTTAAATTATCAGACGAAAGCAGAAAGAACACGTTTGTTGACAGAAGCAAAAATAAGCTGAAATTAGCATAAAACCAGCTGAAAAGTAGCTTAAAAATGCAGAAAGAGGCTTCAATTACCAAAAGAAAATGGAGAGAGCTCATTTTTGCTGAATTTGACTGAAAAAAGTTAATGAATGCAACAAAAGTGGAATTAGTTGAAAAAGCTAAAATTAACATAAAAACAGCTAAATAGCAGTTGAAATAGTAGACAAAGCTGAAACGTGCATAAATACGCTGAAAGGAGCATAATAAGCTGAAATTAGCAGAAAGAAGTTAGAAAAGGCACAAAAATGTTCTGGTTAGCATAAAGATCCTGAAATGAGCACAAAACAGCTGAAATTAACTGAAAAAGGGTTAAGGAAGCTGAAAGAAGCTGAACCAGAACAAAATGTGAAAGGTGCAGTAAACGACTGTAAAAAAAAATATGAAGGATGTAAAATGATCTCACTTCATTTTCTTTGAGGAAAAAAATGGCAGGAAAGAGCTAAATATTTCAAAAAGCTAACGTAGCACCAACACCAAATGCTGCCTGAACGAGCTGAACGTTCTGATCTATGATTTGTTGAAATAGCTCAAAAACTGCGGGATGAGAATCGCGCTTAAAAATGTACGGGAGAAAAATGGATCCCAATAGTGCTAATGTAAGCGTTCACACTATTAAAGTGATTCCTGGCTGATCTCATCGCATGTGGACTCCAGGTACAAGTGTTCAAATCTGGCATTAAAGCCAGTCCTGAGCAATCGGTACCTGCTCTGTATGTAAATAATAAAGTACTGCCACACTACTCAGTCAGGTGTGGTCATATTAAATAGACATGACTTGTAGTTGGTGCGTTGAGATTAAATCATAAACAAGATGAGAGCTGGTTCATCTTTACATCTTTTGTTTCATGGTGTCCTCCTCTAACAGCTGTTGATCATACTTCATTGCAGCCAATCAAATTTTGCACGAGGCGCCAACATCAGCGTTTCATCCGAGGCGCAGCAGATGGTCGAACCGAGCTGGGTAGAAGCCGCTGCACCACACACTTTGAACAACGACTCACGCGAGCCTTCATGCAGAACGTTTCTGCTCATGTAACTTGCAGACAGGGACGTGCACTTCTTATCCTGGACTGTAGCTTGTTCAACAAGCAATCAAACAAAACTTCACTCTGCTAATGGGAGTGTGAGGGTGAGATAGCTAAGAGTAGATAGTTAATTGCCCTGCTGCAACACATTAAACAGCAAACTACAAATGTCAGCTGCGTTCAGTAAGTTGCCCTTCACAGGCTGAGCTAACAACCCACTGTCAACCGGTGACTCGTGGTTAGAGCACAGTGAGAGTTTGCACTTCTTGATGTTTGTTTCTGTGGTTTGGTGAAAAAAATAACCAGTTTATCTGACACACTACTAAGAATGTTTTAAAGTATGGTTTATATGGGATATGGTATATGTTACATATTTTCTGTTGAAAATGCTGCGTGAATCTGAAAGCAGACGGCTATAAAAATTTGTTTATGAAATGAATCAATGGCTGTAAAAGGAAGTTAAAGCAAGTAAAAAACAGCTCAAATCAGCAAAACTGTTGCTAAAATCTAAAATGAACCAGTAACCAAGAACTAATTATAAATAAATCACTAAACTAAACACTAAGCTAAACAATGAGATAAGCAAAAAAAATTGTAGCTTAAAGAAGCATTAACAAAAAAGTAGCCAAAAAAAAAAACCAAACAAAACAAAAAAAAAAAAACAATAACAAATGGTACAAGATGAAACTAGCAAAACTTTTACTAATATGGGCACCAATGACCCCCATGACCCAAAAAGGAAGAAGCGGGTAAAAAAAATAATGAACGAATGGATGGATGGATGGATGGATGGATGATGGATAGATGATGGATGGATGGATGAATTGACAAATGGATGGTTAGATGGTGGATGGATGATGGATAGATTGATGGATGGATGGATGAAAGGATGATGGAGGGTTGGATGATGGATGGATGATGCATGGATGGATAATGGAGGGATGGATGGATGATGGATGGATGATGATAGATGATGGATGATGGATGGATGGTTATATGGATGGTTGGATGATGGATGGATGATAGATGGATGTATAATGGATGGATGGATGGATGGATGAATGGATGATGCATAGATGAATGGATGATGAATGGATTATAGATGATGGATGGATGAATTGAGTGATAGATGGATTGATGAATGACAGATGGATGATGGATGGATGGATGATGGATAGATGTATGATGTATGAATGTACGTACGTATGTATGTATGTATGGATAATGGATGGTTGGATGGAAGGATGATAGATAGATGTTTGATGTATGTATATTTGGATAATGGATGGATGGAGGGATGAACTGAGTGATAGATGGATTGATGGATGATAGATGGATGAGGGATGGATGGATGATGGATAGATGTATGAATGTATGAATGTATGTATGTATGGATAATGGATGGTTGGATGGATGGATGAATGGATGGATGGAAGGAAGGATGATACATAGATGTTTGATGTGTGTATGTATGTATGTATGTATGTATGTATGTATGTATGTATGTATGTATGTATGTATGTATGTATGTATGTATGTATGCATGTATGGATATTGGATGGATGGATGGATGGATGGATGGATGGATGGATGGATGGATGATGGATGAGTGGCTGGATGGATGGAGAAAAATGTAATTGTTCCAAAAAGCTAAAATTACTTTGTCCCACAACAGCAGCTAAAAGCTAATGCCAGTTTAACCCAGTGCAGCTGGTTACTATGAGGTAAAGCCTCTTATTTCCTGATGAAATATGAAACAGTAACATTCAAGTCAAATGTTTGTTTTTTATACAGTTTTTGTTTTTTTGCCATTAGAAGACTATTCAACACGAGGAAATTCAGAAAAGGAATTATCAACAATTTGCATATTTACAACAACGTGTTTAAAGTTGTATTAAAGTACAGGGTTAGCAGCTCAGTACCATGACTTCAAGTGTTGTTAGTTCTTTTTTCTGATCCAGTGCAGTTTATGATCCAGATCAGACAACAGCACGACCTGCTGACGTACGAGCATTTTTGAAAACTAGAAATAAAAACTGGACATTTGGTTTTTGGAAAAAAACTTTAGATTTCATAATGTTCTTCCTATTTTTTTGTAATTTATTTGCTTTTCAGATAAAACTGAAAATAAAAGGTTAAAATATTTTTATGGTTTATAAATTTCTGCCTGCAGTCTACAAATAAAATATGAACTATAAAAACTGTACTGTACATTCTTAAGTTTTTTCCCACTTTCCTTTCTGTTATGTCTGTAGGAATAAGGTTATCACCATTTTCCCAGATGAATCCATCATTTTACTTTAGAATTTTTGGTGTTTCATTGAAAAATGTGTCCTTGCCTTTAAAGGCACCCCTATCATGGGAGCACACTGAAAAGAGGAGAGTGTCTGCTGCCCATGGATGTCCCCGACTTTAATCTGCTCTGTTTGTTTTAAACAGCAAACTGATGAATTGGATTACTTATGTGAGAGCCCACTCCTACTCTAATAGGTTTTTATTTTATTAAATCTATCAGGACCCCGTCTCCCTCATGTTTATGAAATGTTAAACAGTAGGTTTACCAAACTGTCCATGCCATGTGTCCATTGTATTGTTGTGAACAAAAACAAAACAAAAAAAAAAGAAATGGGGTGTCCCAGGCTGTTCAGGAACAATTTAACATGTAGGAGAAAGTAACTCACTTTGGTCGGGGCTTTGGGGCTTTTTAACTTTACACACTTTTTCATCCAGCAAAAGCATATAAAAGACGAGAAAGAAAAATGGAACAAATCCCCAAAGATATTATGTTCTCGTTAATTTTACACTTTTTATCGGGCCTTGGGGAGCTGCAGTGACTCCATCTGCTCAGCCTGGAAGTCTAAACTTGTTCTCTTTCCTTTAAGATGACAAACGTGTGACACATCTTTTTACTGATTATTGGTGTAATGCTTCTCTCTGAAGAGACCGAGAAACAACGGGGCCGTGAAACCATCGGCTGCACAAACTGAACACAGTTCATGACCATAAAAAAAAGTACAAACATTAATATGTGGTTCTTATTTTATTTTGCCAGTTTCTGTGTGTTTTTTTCATCTGTCTGCAGTGTTAGCAAAATATCACATGAACCTGTGGAGGTATTTTTATGAAACCCTTCTAAACTAATCAGATGATTGATTATGGACCACAACTACAGTATTACATTCTGGAGTCACTCTAATTCAAGACAATTGCCATATTGTTTGGCCTATAAGTTGCAGTTTTTACATAATTTGCATGCCCTGCAACTTATGGGCCAAAGCAACATATTTATAGATTTTTTTCCCATATTTTCAAACCAATTTTTGGCTGAGATGACCGTTTTCATTCATTCTGACTGAAGAAATTGAACGCTATCATTTTTCAGCCGCTAGATGGCATCAGAGTAATAAGGCATGCCATTGTATCATGTAATAAGTATGTGTGGCTATCAATGACAAATAAAAAAAAAAACTCAAGACAAAAACAACTGGACTTTATTTATTATACTTTTTGTTTTTGTCTTGAACTTTTTTGAATTTACCATGTCCTGGATGACTGAGAATCGTCACCAGCTATTAATGACACAATCGGCTTGCCATAGTCTTCCATCTTCGTTCTGCTCGCTGCTTGGAGCAATCGTCAAATCAGCTTCATTTCATTGCAACCGCCCCGGCGAAATGCAGCTGATTTGACCTCTAAAGTGCATTTATTAAGTAAAAATTCAACTGAGACACACATTTGCTATAATTTAGAGCAAACAAATAATTGTTTTAAGTGTTAATCTTGTTAAGTTTGTGTTAAAGTCCTCCTGTGCACATTTCCGTGGCCACCATTTGCCAGCCAATCAATTTTTGGCACAACACCAGCCCACATTTCCAGGTTGTCAGCAGTGACGCGTAACAAACACGATGCGTCATCGGTGACGCATAATAGATGCGACGTATACGGCAAAGTGACATATTTATGGATTTTTCCACTTTATTAGACATATGTGGACTGATGCGACTTATAGGGCGGAGCGACATTTACGGCAGAAAATATGGTAATCAACTTTAGACGGTGCTCTACTGCTCTAATTTCACATATATTGAGCTAAGATTTGGTGTGGTAGTAGCTGAGAGTCATAGTCAACACATACTCTGAGCAGTATGCATTGTGAAACATTTTGTTCAAAATTTTGTCATTAACTGTTACAGTCAACTTTGTCTGTTAGCAAAATATCTCATGAACCACTAGACGTTATTTAATGAAACCTTTAGAAATAATCATTAGATGTACAAATATAACTCATGAACATTTGTGATCAACTCAGTTCAAGATGGCCACCACAGCTGAACAATCTTACCCAGCACAAAGCTGCTGCTCAGTTATATTTACAGGTGTGGTGGTAGCTGAGAGTCACAACGTCACACTTTGAGCACAACACGTCAGTGAAACTGCACAATATTGCATGCAGTCAAGCATGACCTTAATAATAAAGTTAGACTAAAACCCCTGTAGTGCCTTCATTCCTCAATGTAAGATCATCTTTGTTAACATGACATAAAAGACAACAAGCTTGCTTCAAGGAATCCTGGTTTTTATTTAAAGTAACAAATTTAAATGCTGTGACTATTTCTGAGTAGCTTTCCAAAACCCTCAACAAATATTTAAAGTAAGGGAGTCTGTTTTGTGCATGCAGCATCTTTTATCATAGTTGCATTATGTTTATACTGTAGTTGGAATCCTGTATCCAGACAGGATTTGTTTTGGGGATCATGAGTACGGTACACATGAGATTGTGTGTACCACAAGGCTCAGTCTTAGGATCCACTCTCTTTACAATCTACATAAGTAATGTAGGTCAGATCGTTCCTGCATCCTTACATTTATCTCTATGCCGACGACACAGTTGTTTATTGTCAAGCTAAATCAGTTGCTAAGGTTTTCCAACTTTTACAGTCTGCATTTGACATCATCCAGTCAGATTTGTTCCGTCTCAAACTGGTGCAAATTGCTGATAAAACCAAACGGATGTTGTTTTCAAACAAGAAGTTGGTACCAGCAGTCCTTCTATCTTATCTACGAATGGTGTTCCTATTGAGTTTGTCAATTCCTACAAATACTTGGGAATCTTGATCGCTGCACATCTGTCTTTTAAGCCTCTTGTTGAAAACTTGATAAAGAAATTGAAATTAAAACTGGGCTTCTTTTTCACAAATACAGTAGATCTCGCTTAACTCTGAATAGGAAACCTTGTAGCTGCTACTTTCCTACCGACCATTGACTATGGTGACATTTATATGAGTGCTTCTGCAAGCACCTTGCAGATGTTGAATACTGTCTACCATGGCGTACTAAGGTTCAAAGCTGGCTGTAATGTACTCATCAGTGCACTCTGTACTCTTCGGTCAGCTGGTCATCATTATCTACATGTAGGCTCTCGCACTGTTAAATTTTCATCTTTAAATCACTCCTTGGTCCGCTGCCTTCTTATATCTCCTCCTACACGTCACGTTGTCAGTGCAGTTACAGCGTGCACCCTCAAGACTTCATTACCTGCAGTGTCCACTCAGTGTGTCCTGAACTCAGCAAAAGGGCCTTCTCCTACTCCGCTCCTGTAACGCCTTGCAAAAAGATCCGAAGCTCTCAACGTTGACCTCTCTAAGGGATTTTAAACAATTGTTAAGTTCAATTTAAAAAATCAACGCAGACGTGTTCCTGTTTTTAGTCTTTTTACCTCATTTCATAATGTAGCTTGATTTTATTTTGTTTTATATCACTCATTGTTTTTTCCATTCAACCTTTATTTAGACAGATTGATCACACAGAGCCTCTGGGACTCATTTACAAGTGAGACCTGTTTAAACAGACAAAAAAAAAATCACTTTTTATTTTATGAGCATTTTATGGCTGTTTATTGTTGTTTACCAGTACCTTCTTTGTGGTTTGTCTAAAATGGGTCTCTCTTGAAAATGAGTCCCTAGGACTCACTGAGACTAACCTGTATAAATAAAGGTTGAATGAATGAGGGGAACTGCTGGTTGCAGTCCGACAACAACTACTTCTCTCTGAGCTGTGGGGCTCTCTGCTGTATGTGGATAAAACTCACCGGGGCTACCACTCCTGGCCGAGGTAAAGACGAAATTAATTGTTGCTGCAGCCGATTTAGCTACTCCAAGGCTGATTTACCGCTTGGTCGAAAAGGAACTAAATAGCTGATTGACGTAAGTGTCTGTTTGATTTGAGGCTTGTCTTTGTGGCTTTCCAGCCACGTTTATGTCTGACTGACCTGGAGAAGACTAATCTAAGTTTACGGAGAACTAGCGAGTGGGAGAAAGGGGGTTTGAACTGACTTCCTGTCACGGCCCAGCCCTGATAAGGCTGAATGAACGACTTTCTGCCTGCCCTAAATAGAAGAGCTGATGTATAGGCAGAGGGCTGGCTGTTTCGGTATGCGTGCTGAGTTACTGACTTTATAATCATCCATTTATCCTCTCTGCTTATTTGAAGACGCCGTGTGTCTATCCAGAGTTTTTTTTCCTCTCTCTCTTTGTGTTATCTATAAATCACTGCAGCCTCTTCTTTGTCCGCCGCTTCCTTTCGGAGAAATGATGATCTACGCAGCTTCTGAAAAGTCACAAGATGACCTGCCATACAAATAGATGAGTGAGGTGCTTTCTGCACCACACAGTCTCTCAAACCGTGCTGCGTTATTCCACTTACAAACGTATGTGTCAATAGGGTGAAACGATCATCTTTGAATATTTCACGGAGCTGGACGTCATTGACCATCTGGTGGAGTTTCTGCCTTCGGAGGAAAGAAAAGCAAAGGAAAGCTTCAACTATTGATGCTTCTGCCTCTTCAGTGTGGAGCTTTAACTCTCATCCTATGACAGCGTGACAACCTTTTTGCAACGAGGTGACGCAGCACGCCGACTCTGAAAAGCTGCAATTACTGTCTTCATCCGCTGTGATTTATTTTTCCTCCATCAGGACACTTCAAATTTGCTTGGATGAAACAAATGTCTCTGATCTTCCTCCCTGCCTTATAAAACATGTATTTGCTCCTTCCTGGATGATTAAACCCAGCACTTGATTGACAGGGGCTGTTTCGTAAACATGACGACGCCTTCTTGCCAATAATGTGGCCTCATCTGGAGCAGCTTGCAAGTGACCCCCATGAGAGCTCACCATGCTGCATGTGTGAGATTACTGCAGGACTGATCACCCCCCCCCCACCCACACACACACACACACACACACACACACACAAACAGCCACAGCACAGCCTTTTCATCAGAAAAGTCAATATAACTTAAACTTTCCATCACCGTTGTTTTGGTGTGTTTGCTCAGGTGGATGGGGTCATGGCGGCGTTTGTGTCCTCTGATCAGGACGGCGCTAAACAACATCGCCGCGGAAACCTACAAAGACTGAGGCGCTTGCATCGCTACAGCTTGTGTGAGTTGCTCACCTGCATGCAAATCCAACACCAGGTGCAGATATTAGTGCAGAGGTTTCCGTCCTTTCTTTTTCCTGGGAGCTCTCCAAGTGGCACAGACAAGACAAGAAAGCTGCACATGTAGTACGTGCGTGCATCAAAGACAAAAGAATTACTGGCTAATCAATCATTTATTTGTTTAAAACACTTTATAAATGCTTGTTAAAAACAAACATAAAGCCACCTTGAGCCAAGATGTACCTGGTCACACGGTTCCTTTTAGATGTTTACCTGTGGCCAGCCGTTTTGCAAATGACACAAATATTAATTGTCACAAAAGTTTGTTGCCTCCGTTTTTTTTTCTTATAACAATTAGCATACATTCTAAATTGTTATAAAGTGATCAGATGAATTGCAATTAATTGCAAAGTTCCTCTTTGCCATGAAATTTAACCTACCGGTAAGATTTCCACTGCATTTCAGCCCAGTCATCTTTGTTTGCATAAAATGGCTTCACTGAATGACGCTGCTAATGTAAGACTGAACTTAAATCAACCATCTATTAGATCATCACTAACAAGGATGTGCCAATACAAATATCAGATATATGTCCCATAACATGAGGACACCGGAGGGAAAACCCATGCATACACGGCGAGAATGTGCAAACTCCACCCAGAAAGGCCCCCGGACCAGGATTTGAACCAGAGTAACCTGTTGGCTGTGAGGCAGCAGCTCTACTAACTGCACCACCGTGCTGCCTGCTGTTAGACTCATGAATCCCTAACCAGGATAATCACTGTATTGACACTTTAACTGGTGATATGTGACATCTTATGCTGCTGTATCCCTTCATACCCATCTGCTCACCACAGACTCATGTTCAGGCTGCTGTTGTTATGTCGTATTGTTTTGCATTATTAGTGTTCAGCGTGTATCTTAGATCTTTTGGTGTTCATTTGGTATTTATCTTAGATCCTTATAAACTGTTTCTTCTTTACACTTTATATTTTAGCTATTGTTAAATGTAACCTTCATCCAAAGGACTTCTTCAGTCTGAGGAGCCACCAAACAAAACTGATTCCCACAAACAGCATACTACCATAGCGGAAAAAAAAAGCAGTTTGCTGTTGCTAAGATAGCCTCCAGGGCCCGCCCTCTCCCCCATCAACTCCTCTGAGACAGTCACGCCAAAGTGGTTCAAAACATCAAAGTTCATGCTCAGTACTCCATGTATAAAATCCAGCAATGTTCAGTCAGGTCATCTGATGCCACTTTAGCATGACTGTGTCAGAGGAGTTGACGGAGGAGAGGGTGGGCCCCAGAGGCCATCTTAGCACCAGCAAACTGTTTTTTTCCACTATGACGTTTGCTGTTTGTGGGAATCAGTTATGTTTGGTGGCTCCTCAGACTGAAGAATTCCTTTGGATAAAGGATGAAACATCTCAGCAGAAAAAAAAAACTAACTGTCCTGATGACCTGACTGAACATCGGTGAATCTGTGAAAACCAAAACTTGTGCAATTCTCTTGATTTTGGCCATTAGTGCATACAAGAACTTTAATAATGTTATTTGACGTGTGCATGTTCAAAGTCACCATACTTTTTAACTGTAGCTTCCCTGTTTGATATTTTTCTTATTTGTAGTCCCGTTTGCTCAGGATGCTGCATTTTGGTCTCGGGGAGTAAAAAATGTCCACACACGATATGTTGCTTAAACTAAAAGTCTACTATTTGTACAAAACACACATCAGTTGTTAAAGACGTGCTTGAGTTCACCCAGACATTTGTTCTCAGTAAAGTATAATTTGGTTAAACTGACTGGCAGGAAATGTTAACGTAGCTTTGCAACTAACAGAGATGTCGTTTTCTGTTTGTCATTCATCAATAAGTTAAAAAGTAAGCTACTGTTTAGTTTTTATTAGCCTTATTTGGTTCTTTAAAATACTTTCAGGGTTTGTGTAAAAAAAAAAAAAAATTTGGCATTATCTGAAGTCATATTTTATGCAAGAATATGGGAAGGTTAAGAAAACACTTGCAAACATTCTGGGACTAATGCACGTCTGCACTGTCGACCATGAGTGGATGACTACAACCCGCCTGTGGGGAAATATCAGTTGTAAAAATAACCCTGATTTGCATTGGGCTGCTGTCCAACAGGAGAGCAGAGACCCCAGGAAACTCCACTGGCTGTTTGAGCTCCTGACTGAGAGCCCCCTCAGCGGGGAGGGAGGCTCATTCAGGGGCGCCAGGTACCGAAAACCCTGCGTGTTTGTCACCGGCAGGACTTCTTTGGATTCAGATTTCATTCTGCAGCGGTAACCTGAGCTGACACGTGCTGCCGCAGTATAACACAACATCCCCTCCATCCTCACGCCCTCTCCTGCTTTGTCTCTGCCCGTTGGCTGTTTGTGCTTCAGGGAGGTCTCGCCCAGCAGCAGTGGGGAGTTTCTGAACTGCTGCAACAGCTGCTGGCCTACCTGAAGCCCAAACTCGCCCACGTGTATAAGAAGGTCAGGGAGCGAACAGGCAGGTAGAAGACCCTGTCCTGGATTACACATGGTCATAGCTGTCTAATAGTCCTTGTCTTCTGTTTCCTGTCCCCTCCTTCCAGTGTCCTGACCTACATCTTCATGAGAGGCGTGGTTCTGCCCCACGCCAGACCCACCTCCCATGGCAGAGTTCATCACCCAGGTCCTGGAGCGACTCAAGCCCCTCACGTGTGGCCCTAGATCCACAACCACGTCCACAAGAAGAACACCCAGAAGACGAACAAGCACGCTCAGACTGTCAAACTGCTCAAGACGGTTCATGCATTTGTCACGTCTAGACTGGACCATTGCAATGGTTTGTTTTCTGGTGTTCAAAAACTTCTTTAAAAAGTTTTCAGTTGATCCAAAATGCTGCTGCCAGAGTCTTAATA
>JARVGV010000527.1:21846852-21862417 GCA_031762435.1 Hypsolebias longignatus
TCTGGACTGCAGGCTGGACATTTCAGTACCTGGATCCTTCTCCTACGTAGCCATGATGTTGTGATTGCTGCAGAATGAGGTCTGGCATTATCTTGTTGAATTATTATTATATTATCTGAGTCATCCTCAAGAACTCTTACAAACTCCTGACATGAACTATTTAGGCTCAACACTGTTAGCAAAATATCTCATAAACCACTGGACAGCTTTTAATGAAAATTTCAAGACTGAATGTACCTCTAGAAGTGAAGACCTTTTGGAGACATCCTAATTCAAGATGGCCGCCACAACCAAACAAAATGGCTTTTGCTCAGTTTTACAGAGATTAAGCTAAATTTAATGTGGTGGTAGCTGAGTCATTCACAGCGCCTGCTCTGTGAGACTCATAACTTTAACATTTCTTACGTAGGTTTGTTTATACTTTGGCATAAAAGTCATTATTGTTGATGTCATTAGTTCAAAAAGTTTAGTAAGTTATCTTTTTTTTAAATGTAGTTTTATTTTTGTCATTATAAAGAAGCTGTTGTGTCGTGTTGGGTTGCAACCAGCTTGTGTCATCGTTGGACTTCAGCCTTTCCTCAGACCTTCCTGCTCTCAACACGATAAAGCCAGAACAGAAAACAAACGGTTTGTTTCTCATTATCTTGAGGTCTTAGATAAAACAATGTCACTAAAAAGTTGTTTTCTCAGCTTCTATACTGCATTAATGTTTCCAAACAGAACAAAGACAGCTATGATGTTTTTTTTAATTAGCTTTAAGTTGGCTGCTGTATGGCTTCACCTTCATAACCTTTTTTAACACCCAGCAGGGCACGCAGAAATATGTCATTATTTACAAATTTCAAAATATAATCAACATTTTGATAATCTGCCATAAATATCAAAGTAAAAAGCTGCTAGCTTGAACTTTCATCGTCCGAAGTAGAGTAACAGTGGTACCTTAAGAAACTTTTTTTTTTTTTACTGTGGGGGTGGTGAAGGGGCCACTAAAAATTCTTGGGTGGCACCAAAACCAAATCTGTTGTTTGTATTAACTCCTTAATGCTCCAAAACAATAATTGATTTTATGTTTGACATTCTACTAATCCTAAATGGGCAGCGGAAATTAAAAAGGTACCTAAAGTAAGAGCTTGGGACCCAAGAGGATAAAACTGTCAAGCAATGGTGGGGCACCAATGTTTTAGGTGTGGCTAAACCCCACCCCCCCCCCCCCCCAGCGACACCCCTGTAGATTAAAACTTTGAGTTTTTGACTACAGGCTATAAACAAGCTATAAATCTAAACTTTATTTAGTCTTCAAAAAACACTTTATTTTTCTGCATACATTTAGAAATATTTACAGAAATCTAAAGCAAAACTATAATTTGAGCCGTAAATACGTATACAGCATCTATGAATTTGTAAAGTTAGTTGTTTCAAATCTTTAATCAATAAACATTAAGAAAATCATTAAGTAAAATGTAAAGTAGAAAGGTAGAAAGGCATTTGGATATAAAAATAGAAATACCATCTAAAGGTTACTATACCATACCATTTTATTTATAGAGCAATTAAAACAGTGACAAAACAATAGATTTTGTTTGACAGCGACAGGTTAATTCATTAGATTTGCTACACGTTCTATAAAAATAATGTTTATTCAAAAATGTTTTAAAACTAAATTTTACTTTAATGAAAACATTTTAGATTTTGAGATGGATAAAAAAAAAAAACAGGATAGACCAACATTGGAAATATACATTTATTTACAGTTTACGTTGCATATAAATTTCAATTTTCAAAATAAAGCTTGAGGCAAAGTGAACACATTTAAGAAATATATATTTTATACTGCTCAAAGTTAAGCATGAAAGTAGTTTGTGTAAGAATCAAAAGCTTTCAGGTTTAAAAATTTTCACATAATTATACATAAATAAGATACAGGTTTTATTATTTTATTCCAACATGTTGAAATATCTCACTTTGCCAAGCAGACGGCACAATCAAATTATTTGCTCATTATTAGTTTGGTCATTAACTAAACAAAACATCTTTGTGTGGTTTAATGTTTATAACTTGACCGTTTGGGGGTTTCTCCAGACGGGTACCTTAAATAGTTCTTAAATTACACATTTTGGTTCTGGATCAGTTCCAGCTCGCCCCTGAAAACCCACTGGTTTTACTCCAGTTTCTGCAGCACAGCCCTCATTACATTTAAACATTCTTATCACCGCAGTTAACTCAGAAAAAAAGTTATAAAGTTGTGATATTGCTTTCTGGGTAAATATCTGGAATAAATGCTCTTCTTATAGAATAAAGAAAATAAGCAGGCATCTTTATTAAAGCGTGAAACATTTATAGGAGGTAAAGTTCTTCAGTAGATGTATTTTTATTTTACTTCTTTGTGCAACAGATACATAAAAAAAGTTTGTTCTGCTCGAGTTATCAGCCCTCTGATTGGGTATCTGAAGGAGATGGGCTGAAGATCCGCCAGCTGGTGCCGAGACGTCCTGCCGTAGAGTCAGTTCACGGATCATCATCCTCTGCAGGGATCTGCGGGGCCAAATGACCCAGGTGGACAGAGCAGAACCCAAAGGCGGGACTAGTTCGGAGTCTGGACCAAAGGTACTCAGACCTGAAGCCAACAGCAGCCAGTTAGTGGTAAACCTCTTTTGGCTCCAGCTTCGCTCCTTAAATATTTTTATTTCAGGAATCCTTATTGTGCCCCTTTTGATCTGTGTCTTCTAAAAAGTCATTTTAAGGTTTAAAGACTGAAGGTTTTAAAGTCACTCATTGCAAATCTGTAAAAACAAAATGTTATCCTGAACTGGATCAAATGGCGCCATTTGAAGCTGAAACTGATGTCTGTCTGTTTTTATATACTGTATATATAATACCTAGAAGTCAGTCTTATCCTGATGGTTTCAAACTGTTAACATTTATTTATTGTGATTGTAGTTTCTCTTTTTTTATTTTTGATAAATGCAAATGCTTATTGTCAATTACCCTGTGACGTGTGCTGCTGACCACTTGACCAGGTCACCCTTGTGAAAGAGATCTCCATCTCAACGGGCTCTACCTGGTAAAATAAAGGTGATTGATTGATTGATTGATTGATTGATTGTTTGATTGCCTCCATGTATAGAAGAAAACTGAATAAAATGTGTAAAATTACCCATAAGGCAGACACGTTGTCCTCTGCTCCCAAGGTCATGGACCTGTGACAGAGCTCATCT
The DNA here is from genome assembly GCA_031762435.1 of Hypsolebias longignatus. Classification (NCBI taxonomy): domain Eukaryota; kingdom Metazoa; phylum Chordata; class Actinopteri; order Cyprinodontiformes; family Rivulidae; genus Hypsolebias; species Hypsolebias longignatus. Next base: position 21,850,068 of record JARVGV010000527.1, read on the forward strand.
GTGCTGTACTAGAATCTTCCCTCAACACTGAATGCCTCCACTGGCCTCCCTCCATACGTATATGTATTATGTCTGTTTATGTTGCTTTGCTTTAGTAGATGTTTTTTGATGCCTCAAATTGTGCCCTATCTAGGGCACAGTGTGAGCTATCTTTTTTTTTATACCTCTCTCCATATTTTTTTTCTTCTCTTTTTCTTCTTATCCAAGCAACAGGGGCAGCACATCTTTGAAGCTGCAGACCCCTGTATACTTCTGTCCATCTTTAGGACGACTGTACAGAAAGTAATTTCATTGCTCTACACTATGCAAGGATAATAAATGTATTCTGATATATGCTCAAGGTTCTTTATTGTCATCCGCACATGTGATACTTTAGGTGGAACAAAAAAATATATACAAAAGTCACTGATAGTGCAAAACAATACACCGAACAACAGCAGCGCAAACATGAGTCTTTGAGTGTATGAGCACAAATGGTGCACACCCAAATACTTAGCTGGAGACCACTTCCACCACATATCTTCCTATGCTCAGTGGGGTAGGTATGTTTCATATAAAGTCCATGACCATCTCCTTTGTCTTCTTCACATTGATGTGAAGGTTGTTCTCTTTGCACCAGATCTCCAGGTGTTCCACCTCCTGCCTGTAGCTGGACTCATCATTGTTTGTGATGCATCCCACCACAGCTGTATCATCTGCAAACTTTACAATGTGACAGCCTGGATGGGTAGCTGCACAATCATATGTGAGCAGAGTGAACAGGAGGGGGCTCAACACACATCCTTGAGGACAGCCAGTGCTGAGGGTTATGGTGGAGGAGGAGAAGTTGTGGATCCTCATGGACTGTGGTCTGTTTGTTAAGAAGTCCAGGACCCAGTTAATCTCGAACGCAAACTGACCTACTTGTACTTGGAGCATCACATGACTGACAACTGATGGTAAATCTGGTGAATCATCTTGGATTCCTGGAAGATGTTGTGGACTTTGTTTACATGATGCTGATTTTATAACTGAAAAATAAAAAGTTTGCTGAACTGCTGAAGCAGACAAAATGTTGTGTTCATATTTATGATGAAAAGTTTGAAGTTGTCAATAACTTTTAATGTAGATTGATCAGAACATGAGAAAATGCATCAATGATGTCTGGAAATAAATCTGCAGAAAATACTGAAATATTTTTTTGAATGAGCCCAGAATAAAAAGAGTTTTAATGTAAACTGTGGGCCGAGTTAAAAATAAATCAAAACATGATTGCCATGAGCAGCCAAGGAATTACTTTTCTGAAGTTTAAAAACTAACTTTATTAACCAAAAAGAATATTTCAACGTGTGGAGGGATGGAACAGCTGTTAACGTGGAAAAATAAAAACACGGTGCCTCAGTCAGCTTCACAGCAAAAGGAATAACAAATCGGAAACATTCGCTACAGCCGGGATGTTTTCAGCTGTCAGGGTCAGAACGACGATTTGAAACCAACATTTTCTTTAAAGTCCTTCATGTCAAGCGTTGTATCACCGCCTGAGGATGGATTTAAAAAATCAAGTTTATGTTTACACAAACATTAGTGAAGGGCATGGTTTTAACCTAAAATCTCCATCTTACTGACAGCATAAGAAACATCTGATTTTTTTAAACATATAAATATATATATATATATATTTATACATTTATTTTATTTTTAATGGAATACTTTGGATGAATAATGTATGTGTGTGTTTCTGTTTTCTGTTGAGGTTGGTGTCTTAGTGTCTGTATCTAAACAGTTGACAAGTTTTGCAGTCAGATAAGTGTAAAATAAGCATTTAAATTGATAAAGATATTTTATTTGCACAATCTTCATCAACTCTACATCAAACAAAATCCGTATGGAGGGATGCTGAATGCCTGGATCCTTCATTCATCATTAAACCTGAATAAAACTGTCCCAGTTGTCCAAGAGTTTTGCAAATGAAAGTTTATTTCTGCATTGTTGACGTGTGTGTTGCGTCATGTATTAAATTTTCATCACATGCAGTAAAGTGCTTTGTCTTTATGTTGCATAAATGGCCGGTGTTTCCATTCTTGGCAGCCGACCTTCCTTCTACTTCATTTAATTCACCGGTCTCGGTCTGTTGCTTCAGACGTGGCCTGCAGAGAGACGGCCGCTGCAAAAATGGTGACATTCATTTATTTCATTTTATTTTATGTGCGAGTTGCTCATGTTGTATCACAGAAGACTTTTTTACAGGTCACTTATTCAGTACAAACTTGGAAATAATACATTAAAGTTTCAACTGACCAACTTCTTTACCGTGTTTTCTGTTGTGCACGTTGCATCTCCCTATAAGTCACATCCGTCCAAACATGTCTAATAAAGTGGAAAAATCCATAAATACGTTGCTTCTCTGTACACGTCACATCTTTTATGCATCATCGCTGACGTGTCACGTTTGTGACGCGTCACCGCTGACAACCCTGAAATATGGACCGGTGTTGTGCTGAAAATTGATTGGCTACAAAATGGCGACCTTGGGAGTGTGCACGAGAGGACTAACAAGAATTTAACAAGATTAACACTTAAAAAAAGTGTTTGCTCAAAATGATAACAAAGGTGTGTCTCAGTCTAACTTTTCTTTAATAATTAAACTTTGATGGTCAAATCAGCTGCTTTTCAAAAGCCGATATGCGGAAGTAGGAGCGTGCACTGGAGGACTCGTTGTGCATTTCTTCAAAATTTAACAAGATGACCACCTAAAAACAATTATTTGTTTGCTCGAAATTATAGTAAAGGTGTGTCTCAGTTGAACTTTACTTAATAAATGCACTTCAATGGTCAAATCAGCTGCATTTCTTCGGGGAGGTGCAACAAAATGAAGCTGGTTTGACGGTCGCTCCAGGAGATGAAGGTGGCAGCCTATGGCAAGCCGATTGTATCATTAATAGCCATATTTACCTATTACATGACACAACGGTATGCCATACTACTCGAGTGCCATCTAACGACTGAAAATGGTAGTGTTCAATATTTTCAGTCAGAATGAATGAAGCCGGTCATATCTCAGCCAAACATTAGTTTATAAAAATTGTAAAAAATCCATAAATACATCACTTTGTCGTATAAAAGTTGCAGGGCATGCACATTATCCAAAAAACTGCAACTTGTAGGTCCAAAAATATGGTAGTTGTTTATTAATGTTCAAAGGACAAACTTTAAGGTTCAGAATTGCGTTTAAGATTTTAATATTTTCCAAATTATGACCGTGATGATCTTTTGGCGCAGACGCACAGTGAAGGAGGTAAAACTTTGTTCTTGTTCCTGTGATCTCTGTCAAACATCAAACTTTCCTTCAAAGTCGCTATAGGAGTTCTGAACGAGCCTCTCAGTGGAAATAGTTTCACAACAGGAATGGTTCTGACCACAGATTCCTCCTGTCATTCTATGGTCACATGTCAAATTTCCCAGACAATCCCACTTCAGTCCTGTGATGATCTCCAGCAGAGATTCCTCACCTAGGACACATTTCAAATTAAATTTAACGAGCGACCTACAGAAGACGTCTAAACGGAGTAGTGAGGTAATCACTTCAGAACATTAAGGGCATGAATGATGGACATCATGTTTTATTGTATTTTTTTCACAAGATTTCCTTTGGATTGATAATTGAAAGTACATTGTACAATGTCTGTTCTGAACAAGATGTACTTGTTCTAGCCCTGACAACCCAGACCTCCTTCTCCCCATCTCTACTTCCAGTTTTTAAAGAGACACCAAGTAGCTCCAAAGTCAACGTGAAGATTTCTCATCTCCAATGTTAGTGACGTGTTGAAAACATGCCTTTTAGTCAAAGTTTGTCCAAATCACTTCAGCAACTCTAAACAGCCAAACTCCTCATCGTATCCAAAGTGAGAGCCCTGAAACATCTTGATGTGATCTCATTGGATGGATTTAATTCATAAAGTAATTGTTTTACAGACCATCATGACCAGTAATGAGGTTCACCCCTACAGGTGAACAAGACTCTGAAGTATATAAGTGCTCCACTAAAAGCTTTTAATAACAAATGCTTCCATTCCACCTTTTCCAATGGAGGATGATGAAGCAGACACTGAAGGACTGACATGCTCAAAACTATCAATCCATTATTTGACGAAGCGTTTTAGATGGAAGGTGAAGCCACAGCTCCACAGCCAGGCTAAAAACTGCTGTGCTTATTTTATCAGCCACACTCAGTTTAAGCTCTCAGTATTTCAAAATAAAAGTAATCTGAATAATGTCAGTGGTTAAGTTTTGGGTTAAACCCACTCGTTTAGGTTTAACAGCACTGAGTGCATCTCCACCAGTCAACACCTCCAACCTCAGGTGGAGCTCTAAAGGTCCAGGTTTGTGCAATTTTTTTACGTTTTGATGTTTTTCTAAGTCGCTATGAGTTAAAACTTAAAACAGAAAGATTTGAATTCAGCATCTATATATTATTAGAAAAGTAGAGCAGCGTGTGTAACGTAGTCTTTATCTCACAGTCGCTGCTGACAGTAAATACCTTTAAAACAGAGGAGACTGTCAGAGGAGAGCGTGAACCGAAACTAAATCAGTTCCATGATAAATGTGTTCCATATTCTTGAATAGCACATTTATATAATGGTAATGACAATGTGCCAGCAGACCCACATTCACATACACCATTAATTTAAAGGGTTGTTGAAAGTGCAACCAGGTTTTGAATGAAACTGAACACATGAATCAACGAAGAGACAAATGAGGAGTAGAAACTAAAAGGTGATCAGTCTGGTTTTATTTTTCCTCTCATTTTGTGACAATCTGCTTAGAAATGCTGCTAATGAACAATTTGGAAACTCTTCTTTAGTTGAATTTGCACATTCTGGCATCATTCCAACCAGTTAAAGCTTTAAAATGTTAAATTATCCCTTCTATATACAACAAATTTAGACTTAAGAAAATGTAAGCAATTCAGTGTAAAGAGGTAAAACCTAAATTAAATAAAAATCCCAAACATATAAAACCCCAAATTATTTGCAGCAAATGAATCGTATCTGTCTTTAAAAGTATGGGCTGGTCATTTTTAAGTGATGTTAATAGGACTATGCTAACCTCACGTCTAACAGTACCACTCTACTAATCGGACCATGTTGCTGCAGATGTTTTTTTTTTCACTTTTAGCACCTCGTTATTGTATTTTTGTTGCGTGCTTCGGTATTTCTTGTTTTTTGGCAAGTCGAGATGGTTCTTCTCATCCTGAGCATTTCATTGCATTGTTGACCTTGTGTTGATCTGCATATGACAAACCTAAACCTATGTTCAGTCAAAATTTCAATAGTTAACACTTCATATGCCACTGCATCACCACTGTGAGGGACCACAGCACTCTGTGCTTGAAGACTGATGTCACCGTTGTTAAAGTAGTAATTATTGATAGCTATTTGATAGAACATTATGCAAAAACTGAGCAGATTATAATTTTTATAAATGATAACAAATCCAGCAAAGAACTGACAGAATCTGAGAAAGGCGTCATCCTTCAGTTTATCATATACTGTAATGAAGTGGTTCCAAACACTGGTCCTTGAGGAACACCATTCTGCATGTTTTAGTTTCCCTGCTCAAACACACCTGATTCAATGATTTAATTACTTCCTCGTGTTCTGCAGAAGCCTGTCAATCACCCATTAATCAAAACCAGGTGTGTTGGGGCAGAAAAACAACTAAAACATGAAGGAGGGTGTTCCTCAAGGACCAGGGTTGGGAACCCCTGAGTTTGTAACTTTTTGGGTTTTTTTGCATTTTTCATAGGTTTAACAAAAAAAAAAAAAAAAAGGAACATTTTATGTCGTGAGAAGCTGTTGGTAAAATGTATTGAAATCCTTTTTTTTTTTTGCTAAGTTGTGAAAAAAAAAATGACATGACTCAAGACTTTTGCGTGGTAGAGGTAAAATGCTGAACCACAGGGGGACATATTGTGCTCCTCTGAGTAAGTTTTCTTGTTAGGACAAGAAAAAGAAATCCATAAAAGTCTTTTGGTTTCTCAGTCCTTTTGTGTTTTGTGCCAAGGCCTCATTCTCTTTAACCAATTACAGTCTGTTTTTCTAAGTGCAGCTTTCAACACCAGAACCCCTCGAGAGATTTTTTTTTTTTCAGCCAAAACTGAAGCTGAGCTTCAGTTTTATCCACTTAATCAGTTTACAATCAATGCTCTTTGGGTTTTTTTTTTTTAGTTTTTTTTTTTTAGTCCATTCGCACCTTGAGCTACTTTTTTCCATTCCTTGTGCTCCGAAGAGCGATTTCTTTGGCCACCACAACCTTTCCTTTTCAGTATTCGCGTTCAGGAGCTTTTGACTAACCTTCAGTATTTAGTCATTCTCCTGCAGCAATTGAGGTCCAGAGGTCTTCTGCATATTGACTCAGTCTAGCAGCAGTAGTATCATTTGCACACACGCACAAAAAAAGGCTCTTGATCCTCTGACTCTTAGCAGCCGAAGTGAGGAATTGCCCACCTGAGCCATAAAAGTCTCCTATAAGTAAAGAGCAGAGTTGAGAGTGCCAATTCGGGCGCTGAGGCCTTGGTCTGTTTGATCATGAACTGCTCATATGACTCACCAGATTGCTCTCGCAGGCTGAGCTGAACGAGCCACATCTATCAGGAGGAGCTGAACTTTACAAAGAATGGGAATCTGTGACGGCACGACAACTAAAAAGAGTTTCAAAGGAGTGAGCAATAAGAAAGATGTCAATAAGAGTTCAAAATGATTTTTTTTTGTTTTGTTTTGCTGAGGCATTTGCCAGTGATCACAAAGACATGAACGTTATTTTTAGATTTTGAAAGGATGTACACAGACCAAGTAAATTAAAGGCTAATCCTCTAATGTATTTGTCTTCTTTTGTGCTTTTTAAGCAAATTTAAGATATTTTCTTGTGGAAATATTTTGCTGAGGATCAATTCGTGATCAGTCAATGATGCTGTTGAAGCATTGGATGCTACGGACTATTGTGCTGCACTTTATTTAGACCTGTCTAAAGCTTTTGATACTGACCATGACATCAATAAGCTCTCAGACATTGGTTTCTTAGACCACACTATCGGTTTTCGAATTATGTCTCGAAGGCAAGGTGTTCAACATAATGGTACTTCTTCCAGCTATTTAACCGTCAACAATGGTGTACCACAAAGCTCAGTCTTTGGACACCACCCTCTTCACAATCTACATAAGAAATGTCTGATCATTGATGCCATCCTTACATTTATATCGACACAGTACAGTAGTTTATTGTCGAGTTAGAACAGTTAATAAGGTTTTCCAGCTTTTACAGTCTGCTTTCGACACCATCCAGTCAGATTTGTTCCATCTCAAACTGGTGCTAAATGCTTATAAAATCAAAGGGATTTTGTTTTCCAATAGGAAGTTGGTACCAGCAGTCCTTCCTCCTATCTTGTCTACAAATGGTGTTCCTATTGAGTTTGTCGATTCTTATAAATACTTTGTATCTTGGTCGATGCGCATCTCTCTCTTGCCTCACATTGAAAACTTGATAAAGAAATTAAAATTAAAACTGGGTTTCTTTTTCATAAATATATCTTGTCTAACTCTGAATGCTAGGAAACACCTTGTAACTGCTACTTTCCTTCTCTCCAATGACTATGGTGACATTATTTGCACGGAAACTCCTGTAAGCACCTTATAGATGTTGGATGCTGTCTATCACAGTGCACGAAGATTCATAAATGGCTGTAACTACCGTACCCACCATTGCACCCTGTATTCACTGGTAAACTGGTCATCATTAACTTCATGCAGACTCTCACACTGGTACATTTTCATCTTTATATCACTTCTTGGTCTGCTGCCTTCTTACATCTCCTCCTACATGTCACTTCGTCAGTGCAGCTACAACATGCGCTCCAAAAATACCTGCAGTGTCCCCTCATCGCAGACTGAATTAGGCAAAAGGGTCTTCTCCTACTCCGCTTGTGTTTCCTGGAATATCTTACAAAAAGATCTGAAGCTCTCGACTTTGACGTCTCTAAGGGATTTTAAAGAACTGTTAAATTCATGGCCAAAACCAACGCAGACATGGTTTAGCATTTTACATCGTTTTATAATGTAGCATGCTATTTATTTGGTTTTATATCACTTATTTTAGTTACTTTTAACTTTATATGCTTTTATATGAATGTTTATTGTTATATGTACCTCATCTGTGTCTTTTGTTTGAAACAGGTCTCTCTTGTAAATGAGTCCATGAGACTAACCTGTATAAATAAAGATTGTATGAATGAAAATTTCACTCAATTTGACTTCCACTTTGAGAAGCTCACGGTGTTTTCAAGTCCTCATGAAACGACAGCAGAGTTTATTGAGTATTTTCATGCTGCCCGTTAAAGCTTGGAGCGTTCTGCCTCTTTGTTTCGATGTGTGAGCGTTTCGAGGACAAGTCGGTCTCAAAGTTGACTCACCTCTGAGCTGAGACGAGTCGACTTGTTTGTGTGAAGAGGAGCCGGCATGCTGGATCTGGTGTCGTGACACAGGTGATGCAGTCGTGCCAGCATGCGCAAGCTCGCACTGAAAAGGTGCAGAGACTGTTAAGATGAAGAAAATGAGCACGAGCGCTTCAGAAGAGTTCCCTTTTTTACTCCAGTTTCATCAAAATGTTCAGCTCATTGAGGAGTTGGATGCAATGACGTTTGGGGTTTGTAACTTTTACATTTGTTAAAATATTTAACTTTATCTACAGACATGATCCCTATAGAAAAAATATATTTTAAATTTCTTCACAAACGTAGTTCTTTTTTAAATCTACATGAGCATACTGGTTCTATTTTTTCGCTTTTGATGCTACTTTAAAATTTTTTAGCTACTGTCCTGCTACTTTTAGCTAGCATTTAGACACCTTCAGCTAGCCTTTTGCAACTTTTAGCAAGTAGCGAACCCTTTTCTGCTTTTAACTCGTGTTACTTTTGGCTTTTAGTTAGCTTTTTTGGTAATTTTAGATTTTAGTTTTGTTCAGCTTCTCTTAGAATTAAGTTTGAACTTCTTTAGCAAATTTCAGAAAAATCTTTGAGCTTTTCCAATTTTTTTTTTTTCAGAAAATGAAATTTCTCAAGTTATAATTTAGACAATTTTTTCCCCACAATACCTCCAAGCAGTGCATTTTCCTACTTATTGACATATTTTACACTGTACTGCAAGAATACCTGTAAATCATTTAAAAAATATTAGGTTCCTTTTACTTATTTATTTATTGCCTTTGACATTCTGCCTTTGAGTTGAATGTGATGAAGCAATCAACGAGTTCCTGGTTTAATTTTAACACATTTTTCTCATTTGGAGTAGTTGATCCAATATTTATTTGAAGTAGTGTTTACAACCATTCTCTGTTGACATGACCGACCTGTTTTAATTCTCACAGTTTGATAAAAAGCACTTTAAGTGCTGGCTGTTTAAAAGACCAAATGTTTGCAAGTCCAGATGTGCAACATCTCTTTTTTTTACTATTATTTTTGTCTTGGCTCTTTTTAGAAATGAGTTTTATATAACTAAATATATATTTTTGCTTACACAAATGTATTTTCTTGTAATTAACCACAAGCTTTTACTGCTCTAAACCATTGCTTCTTATTCTTTGTTCAGTTCAAGTTGCACAGATTTATCATTTGAATCTCGGTTGGGGATCCAGCTGTTTCATTTGTGATTTTTATTTTTTGGTCTTTGTAAAAATTACAACCGTTCATGTTCAACACACGTAGAACTGACATTGCTGAAGAGATTTAAGATCTGGCCTCACAGGACTGGTAGAGATAAGTCTGGTCAGTATCATGTAGAATTAATTTTCTAAAGCCCTTCTTCATCCAAAACCAGAGCTTTGTCAGAGTGTTTGAACTGTAGCCTTATAATAAAGTGGTCAGAGGAGACTCCCAGTCGGATTGTTCAGTTTAAAATAAATTTTGTCCAAAAAACAGCAAAGTGGTGCCATAACACAATTTACAGAAACCCAGAGGCTGTGCAGCATGTTAAATGCATATATTTTTATTTATTTAAAAAAACAAGTACATTTCTCTTGTTGCTGCATTGAAAGCAGAAAATAATCATGTTTTGTTTAAAGCTGGGAAACAAAATTAATAATATATTTTTTAAAAACTAGCGTGTCTCGAAGAAATACGTTTTGCTCACAGATTTGCATGCCAATGTTATAAATGGAGATCTTGCATGCAGTTACGTTACACAAGTGCTGCTTCTATCACACCAAACTTCTGTCCAATATAATTTAAATGGACCAACAGGGCACTAACAATCAGTCATTGGGCTGATGGTCCTCCATTATGTGAACAACTTGGCTGTCACCAACAAACTGGTTGATCGAGAAGGTGCTGCTTATGACTGAGGTTGTTGCTGCTTCTCAGACTGAAGAAGTCTTTTGGATAAAAGACATTTCAACAAAGAAGAATCCGTCCAGAGGACCTGAATTAATTTTGTTAGATTTAGCTACCTGGATTATTGAGCATGCATCGGGATATTTCTAGAATACTTTTTGTTCCGTTTGTCACCGTTTTCTCAACCGAGCAACGTCCATGTTGCTACATGAACGTAGCCTCCATCCATTATTTCCACTTGTTCAGAGATTGAGTGGTGGCGACGGCAGCTTGCGCAGGGAGGCCCAGACGTCCCTCTCCACAGCCACCTCTTCCAGCTCTCCCGGGGCAATCCCAGGTCAGACATGTTCTTTCCAGCGTGTTCTAGGTCTTTCTCAGGAGGGAGGCATCCTTACCAGATGTCTGAACCACCTCAACTGGTTCCTCTTCATGTGAAGGAACAGCTGATCTACTCCCAGTCTCTTCCAGATGACTGAATGTCTCACTCTATTTCTATGGAAGAGATGCTATGCAGAGAAAACTCAATTTGATCACTTCTATCCCCGATCTTGTTTTTAAATCTACTACCCAGAGTTTGTGACCAGAGATGAAAGTAGGAATGTAGTCCGGCTGATGGAGAGAGTCGCCCTTTTCACTGCAATGGACTGGCGCAGAGTACACAATATTGCTGAAGCAGCACAAATCCGTCTGTTGTTCTCGAAACCCATTTTCCCCTTACTCATGAACAAAACCCCAGGATAGTTGAACTCCTCCACTTGAGGGAACATATTATTCCCAAGTCCTCATGGGTGACAAGCCAAACAAAGCTCAATTCACAATGTTTGCATGGACAGTAGGAGCCTGGTGTCCCTCACCCAGACGAGGGTTACTGGGGTCCCAACCTGGAACCAGGTCTGGGACAGGATCTTGTTGGTGAGCACCTGGTCGTGTTAAGCTCCTTGTGACCCATGGGGCTTGGTTGGGTTCAGCCCAAATGAGCTAAATGAGTTCATCTCCCTGTAGGCTCACCATCTGCAGAAGAAGCCAAATAGGTTGAGCGCAAAGTGCCATGGGCTGAATGTGGGTATCCGCACTCTGATCCGAAAGCTAAATAATAAATCCGTTCAAATACCACCAGATTTTCCACTTTAAGGGTTAAAAAACAAGCGTTCCTTTTGATTGTTAATGAGTCAGCGCTGTACTCAGTTGGTGGTAACCAAACAAAGCTCTGGGCACAATACGCTGCCATGAGTGTCAGACTGAAAAGTTTGACATGAGCTTTTTAGGTAGAAATGAGTCAGTTCTGGCTGACAGCTGGCGAGGACGAAGGGCCGAAGAGGAGTTACTGCCACATCAGAGCAAAGCTGACGCTGTTGTCAATCAGGCTGAAGATCCTCAAAGGAGATGGAGACGAGATTTAGTCAGAGAAAAACGGAAAAAGAAAGATCATGATGCTCCTTCTGGAAATAAGTGGGAGTTCATGTCAGAGATGGAACCTCGCTTTCACCAAGGAAGCAGGAGCTGATGACGAAGAAGAAGAAGAAGAAGAAGAAGATGAGTGGCGTTTTGAGTTGCGTCAGAGTGGAACCGACCAGATAATTGCTGGAAGGAAGCCAGCACAAAGCTGCGGGAGTCTGAAGTGAAGTCAGAGCGTGGAGGAGCAGCAGCGTCAGAAAGAGAGATTTGGAGGAAAAGTTTTGATTTTTTTTTGTTTTATTTTAATCCTTCTTCCTTCCTAACTTTGGGTTGTTTTCAGAAGTTTCCAACAGTAAGAAACTGGTTTTGTCAGTTAACGGTGAACATGGCAAGTGAAGAACATCAACGTTTTTGATGACAAACTGGGAATAGTGTCACTTGCAGACTACTGTACTTTGTTTTGGTCAAATGACAAATTCCCAGTAGGTAAATGCATTAAAAAAAAAACCTGACCTGGCATTCACTGAATGAATGAATGAATGAATGAATGAATGAATGAATGAATGAATGAATGAATGAATGAATGAATGAATGAATG
>JARVGV010000527.1:21908042-21919819 GCA_031762435.1 Hypsolebias longignatus
CCCGCCCGCGCCCGCGCTCTCCCTCTCTCCCTCTCGCTCTCTCTCTCTCTCTCTCCCTCTCTCTCTCTCTCTCGCTCTCTCTCTCTCTCTCTCTCTCTCTCTCTCTCTTTAATCCATCCAGAGGACCTGACTTCACTTTTTTTTTTAGATCTTGGTTGTTTATTTGACTTTTTTTTAATTAATGAAAGTAAACTGGGCTGTTTTTGACGTTTTGATCGCTGTTGTTTTGACAAATTGACACCGTTGTTTTCATACGTGACGTATGTCACATGATTACCCATAAAGCATTTATCTCGTTGTATTTTTAGTTTCTAAAAAAAATCAAAGTTTTATTAATGACCCACTTAAACTGTAAAACTGATTTACAACTTAGCTGTGCTGTTTTATTATATATTTTTGTTTTAAATCAAATTGCCCATGACTGAACTTTTAGGGGTGGTGATTTTTTTTAAGGGTAGAAGTGGAAATGCTTACTTGAAGGAGCAGCTCTGATGTCATATTATGAAGCTCGTATTGTTTAAAATTAGTGTTTATGTAATTATTTTCAGATTACATACTTTGGATCTAATATAGGTTTTATTCATTCACGTCAGTCTAATTTGTTCATAACTTTATTATTAGTAAGTCTGAGAGTTACTAAATCAAAGCAAACAGTTACCAGAAAGCACGCTGTCAAAATAAGTGTTCCCGGATCCTGTTCCAGCAGGATCCAGCTCAAGTTAAGCCCTGCATCTGGACCTGTAACAGCAGAGTCCTCACCCGGGGATCACTGGTCGTGGTCTCCAGCATGCTCGCATCTGTCACGCTGATTTCACTCACGTTGTCCACTGACGACTGTTTCTGAAGGCGTCTTCTGCTTCTGTAAAATAAAATGAAAAATACAGTTTGTCCTAATCCAGGCTTTGTATCATAATACACACACACACACATGCACGCACGCACGCACGCACGCACGCACACACACACACACACACTCCTGTAAAGCTGATTCCATGAATACATATTTTAATTTATAGCTTCTTTAATTTAACTTTTGACCTGTCTCTGGGCTGCAGGGCCACAAACTCAACAAATTCAAAGCCCAAACAGGTGAAAAAGGCAATTTGACGCAGTGCTATTGGGCCCATGTAGCGTTTCCACGGGGGTCATACCTCACCAGCTCCATTTAGTAGCTGAGAAATGACCTATTTTTAGGTGTAATTGCTGTAGAACAAGCTAAACCAACCATGTAATTGAAAGCGTGCCACTTCCACCGGAGGACCAAGAGTGTGTGTGTCAGGTAGTGTGAGGGGAGGGCTGTGTTTCCTGAGGCAAAGAAGGAAGAATGCAAGTAGCCAAACACCGTAACACAAATCAGCTCCTTAAATACACGACTGGTGGAAATAAAAGCGAGGTGTCACAGCGTGTGGTTCCTGGATGCTCTTCACTCAGCTAATCAGGGCTGCACGTCACCTGTTCCAGGTGTGCTCCTCCGTCCCCTGCTGCATTACACGGCTCATGTTTGATAGACACTTCTAAACGAGGAGCACTCCTTCCTTACGGAGCAGGTCCACTCTGCACCACTGGACGCTGCCACACGGCACCAAACATCCATACTGCCGTGAAGACACCAACACACTCAGTAAAACGTGTCAAAGGACACACAACGGAGCTTTGCTCTGATTTATTTTTAACTGTTCAGGTGGAAAATACCATGAAAACCCTTTGAGGCCTTGACACGACTGTCACTCGTACCATCTCACAAGAACAAGGATAAATAGTTTAAATCAGTTTTTTTATTTTATTTTATTTTATTAACGAGCCAGAAATCCCATAATAATTCTGGTCAAATCCTTTCATTTGGATATTTGCTCAGCCTTTTATCCAACATGAACTCTTTTCTTTCACATATTTGATGGTGAACGCTGAGCTTCCCTCTCACCTGAAACTGAAGGTGGCGCAGGCGATGATGGAGAGCAGGGACACGAGCAGCACCGTGCAGCCTGCAATCACAACACTCCTTCTCTTTTCCTCCTCCGCCTGCTGAAGCTCCAACCACTCCAGGTCACTGAACTGACAACGCTCGCCGATGAAGCCGGGCACGCAGCTGCAACGAGTCAAAGAAAAGCTTCGTCCAACCACTCTTCTGAACAACAGAGAGCCAAAGTTTTAGCTGGGGTCAAAGGTCAACCCACAATGAAAATGAGATAAAGTTGTGTAGTCATCGGTCCGTCTTGTTTTGATGTGTTGCATGTCAAAACTGACAGTTCATCAAGTTAAGCTGTAAGTTTTAGGCGTGCACGTGCACACTTTTATTTGTGCATGCATTGTTTTAAAGTTGACAGAAACTCATGAGTCACCTCTATAAAGCAGTGTTAACATTCATTTTAAAATAGATTATTTTATTTATCATGTTTTTTTATCATGATGTATTGTATTTATCATGATGTAACTTATTTATCATGATGCATTTAATTTATCATAATGTATCTTATTTATCATGATGCATATAATTTATCATAATGTATCTTATTTATCATGATGCATATAATTTATCATAATGTATCTTATTTAGCATGATGCATATAATTTATCATAATGTATCTTAGTTTCATCACATGTACTACATGTGGTGCAAATGACAATAAAGACTCTCTGATACTCTGATACTCTGATTTAGCATGATGCATTTTATTTTGGTAAAGTTTAGATGTTTAGAACAACAGTGACATCTGCTGTTAAAACCACAAGCTGCTGAAGTTGGTGTCCCCTGCAAAGTGACTTGTTGTTTTACTTGCAGGCGTAGGACTCCATGTCGGGGAGGTAGAAGCAGATCCCGTCATACAGACAGAAGGATTCGTGGCTGGGGGGGCACCTCTCTGCTGAGTTTCTGTTGTGGCCCCAGGTGGTTGCAACAGCTGGACTTGGAGACGTCCTCCAAGGTGACGGAGCTTCCATCTCTGAAGAAGATAATTCTTTAAAGCAAATGATGCAAAACTTTTACTACAGGTCATAAATCATAAATATCATAAAAATAATCTCACTTTATCTGGACATCAAGTGTTTTTTCAGCTAAATTAAAATAAACTAACATTTGTAAATTCCATAGTTCATTACTAATGAGTGGACGCAGCTTAATATAATGAATAAATGATCGAAAGAGAAATAATATTTATCAAATACAATAATTATGCATTTTAGACTCTCCATTTTCAACATTTTGGCTTATTGCACCTGCACTTTTATTAGAGTAAACAGTTTTAAAAAAAAAAAAAAGAAAGAAAAGAAATAGTAGTTTCCTTATTCCCAAACTAAATAATAAAAATAAAAAAAAAAATAAAAAAGAAAATCATAAAAAACTTTTACAACTTTAACAAAACTGATAAAATAAATTAAAGCTTTGTCACAAAGACGTGTTCTTGTGAAACTTACAGATGTTTTGCAGATTTATTTATTTATTTTACAGTATTTTATTTATTTACCATTATTTCTTTGCTGCAAGAAAAAAAAAAAATCAGAACCAAAGCTGCGTTTATTTACAAAAAACTGAATCACGTTCACGGTTTATTCGGTCGAGTCGAGCCAGACGGAGACGAGCGGCTTCAGATTCTCTGCTTTTGTTTCATGTCGGAGCAGAATGAAGACTCACCCAGACAGGTGCGTCCATCACCTGTGAAACCTTCTCGACAGGAACAGAGTGGGCTTCCTGCAGCCATCTGACACCGTGCGTGCACGTCACAGTGGAGAGGAGGACACTCAGTCCGGTCTGACCGACAACACAAACCCTTCATTATGAAACACCAAAAGTTAAAGACTTCTCTTCAACAAGTCTGCGTTACCTGCAACCATCTTCTCTGTGGAGAACGTTGCATGGTTCCCTCCATCAGTCGTTAGCCCGGGTGCTGTGCGCTCAGGGGGCTGTCTGTGTCCAGATGCTGCAGCAACATGAACAATATGAACATTTCAGGTGTTGGTAACGTTTCCTGCTGCTGAGGGAAGTTACCTGCAGTCACACCTGAAGCACCAGCAGAAGAACAGGTTCTTCCATCAGGTGCCAGGAGGTCAGGTGGCAGACACGAGCAGACGGCCCATCCCAGCTTGCTTTCACACACCTGAGCGCAGCCTCCGTTGATGTGGAGGCAGGCGTCTGCTCCTGGGAGGAGTTTCACAAACACGTCAAGAACTGGACTCAGGCTGTTTGAAGATGACAGCCCTGACCCAGATTTAAAAACTAGACTGGTTAGTTCAGTAACAGCTTCAAGCTTTAACAGCTGCTGAAAAGCATTAAGACTAAAAAAAGAATTAAACTTCCTTGTTTTTAATGTTTGCAGTGTTTTCTGTTCAGGCACCTGGTTTTGAAAGAGGATGGACCACAACGATGGACGCTGGCTGGACCAGTCTATCATGGAGCTGCTGCAGTTTCCTCCCAGTCCGCTTGTGCACGCTCCGCAGCTGCTGACGTTCCCAATCTGAGACCCAGAGCTGGTCTTCAAATACTGCGAGGCCAAAAGGGCGACCTGACACGGTTCAAACAGACGTAAAGCCCCGAGTTCACGAGTCCGTTAGTCAATCAGTGCATTTCTTGTTTTGTGGTAAACATCTTAAAGGTGTTTCACTCCAGTTGTTCCCAGCTCCACCCTAACATCAGCTGATACGCAGCTTGGGTGTGTTTTTATCTCGGCGCTCTGCGTTGTGTGTGTGTGTGTGTCACAGACCTCACCTACTTGGTTCTCTAAGAGGACCCGTCGATCTGAACCATCCAAGGCAGCTGTCTCTATCAGGCCTCTCTTTTGATCGCACCACAACAATCGATTGTCGGTGAAGTCGATAGTCAGGCCGGCGGGGGACACGAGGTTGGTGCTTGCAATAACCGTTCGATGAGCGCCTTGCAAGGTGGCACATTCCACTACAGGCCGAGCGCCTGCATCAGTCCAGAATAACTTGCTGTAAGGTGAATAAAACAGGAAACTTAGATATCAGCTTTATGTTTTGTAATATTAACTGTGAAGCAGCAAATGATTTGCATTTTTGTAATAAAACTATAAATCCATAGTAAATTAAGCATAATTATTGATAAATATATGTTTGAAGCAGTAAAAATGAACTCCATAATGAGTGGATGAGCGCTCCACTCTCTAAAAGTCTAATAGGAAAGTTACAACACATTGTACCGCAGCGGTTCCCAACCCTGGTCCTTGAGGAACACCATATTTCATGCTTTAGTTGTTTCTCTGCTCCAACACACCTGATTCAGTGATTTAATTATTTCCTCATGCTCTGCAGAAACCTGTTAATCACCCATTTATTGAAATCAGGCATGTCGGAGCAGAGAAACAACTAAAACACGCAGGATGGTGTTCCTCAAGGACCAAGGTTGGGAACCCCTGAGTTCTACTTATTGCACAAGTTCTTTGCTAAATACTTCAGCATCAACGGCTGGTCAACTTTGTCTGTCTGATAGCAAAATATGTCGAACTGCTGAATGGATTTTATTGAAATCTGTAGAAATTAATCACTGAACAGTCACAACTGATCAACCTTTGGAGTTTATCCAGTTCAACACGGCCACCGCAGATAATCAATATTATCTAAGACAAACATGGCTATAGGTCAAATATTTATACAGATAAGCTCAAATTTGACATGGTTGTAGCTGAGAATCATTCATAACACTCTGAGTGTGACATTTCACAATATTGCATGAGATTGTGCATAACGTTATTCTCGCAGACTGACCAGAACGTCAATCACTTCCCATCATAAGATGATCTAAGACTCTGGCATGAAAGGCAGCGGGCGATATGCATTCCTTCAAGAAACACTAGATGTTTATACATATTGAGATTTGCAGCATGATGTCCACTTAATGATGGCTGTTTTTTCCCCAAGTAGTTTCAATATCAGTCCAAGAATCTATGCACAACAAAGACATGTGGTCAGCCTCGCCTGAAGTGACCTTTAAATGTACGTGAACGAACGGACAAACAGACACACACACACACACACAATAACCTTTAGAGAGGGCCTGCTGAGTGTGTGAGTTAGAGCGCGTTCGGTGTAAATATGCATGAGTAAGGCTGCCTGCACGTATTCTTCATGGTCAGTGGACGAAGGCAGGAGAGGGATCGAGGCGTGTGCGTCTGTATGTTGTGTGGACGCATGAGTGCGTGTTTGGGGAGAGGTGGATTGTGAGTCATCGTTTATGACTCACAAAGCGTCGGCAATCAAAACGGCTCCCGTTAACACATTGCTTTGTGGCAGTAACGCACACGATGGGTGCGTGCTCCACTCAGGAGGGGCGCCAAGCACGTTCAATGTCGCACTCCGAACCTTTATTTTTCTTTGAGTTCTTGTCCTTTCGCCTCCCGTCGCTCTGTGCTGGACATGGGGGCGCCTCACGAACACACGCAGACGCACAGCAGACTGCAGACGCCAAGACAAGAGGAACCAGTCAGTACCAGCAAAGCACAGCATGCCTCCCATCTCTTACTCATCACCAACCACGGTCCCAAGAATAAATCACTCCAAGACTGATTCTGAAAGTACCGGAATCAACTTATTTTATCGCTTACATTGATCACTACCTACTCCTCTCTCAGTCTGCTGCTTTGACAAGTTACTCCAAAATAATCAAAAGTTCATGCTCAGCAATCCAGTTAAAAGCACCCACAAAGTTAAGTCGGCCATCTGGACAGTTCCTTATTTTATGTTGAAACGTTTTGTCTTTCATCCAAAGAGCTTCATCAGTCTGAGGAGCCACAACAAACTCAGTCTCACAAGCAGCACACTCACACAGTGAGCCAACCAGTTTGTTGGTGATAAGATGGTTTCTGGGGCCCACCCTCTTCCCCGTTGACTCATCTGAGGCAGCCATAGCCAAAGTGGTTCAAAACATCAAAGTTCATGCGCAATAATCCAGGTAGAAAATCCAACAAAGTTCAATCAGGTCACCAGCAAACTGGTTGGTCCACTATGTGAGTGTGCTGTTTGTGGGACTGAGTTTGTTGTGGCTCCTCGGACTGACGAAGTCCTTTGGATGAAGGACGAAATGTTTAAAAAAAAAAAAAAAAAAAAAAAACAAACAAGCCAGATGACCTGACAACTTACAAAGTGGATCCTCAAAATAAGTTGTCTCCCACCACAAATTCAGCCCAATAACAATACTAATAAATACTAATAGATTTTTTGTTGCAAAAATTCAAGCAAGTTTCCAATTTATACAATGTTAGGTTTTCCTCTGAAATTAGTGATTAATTAATATGACAGTTCATTTGTTTGCATTTTGTTTTATTTCTAATTAACAGTCTTGTTTTGAGTTGTTGTCTTAGGCTTTGTTTCATTTGCTTAAACGACAAAACCATAAACTATTTAGTGTGCTCTCCTGCTTGTCAAAGAAAAGCACCAAGTTTTCACTTATAAAAATCTTAATATATATACTGTATATATTTTTCTAAGAAACTGAAGAAATTGCAATTTTGCATTAACAGTGTGAATGCTGAGTTGATTTTGCTGAAGAAGCTGAAATAAGTTGTTAAAGCTAAAAGTAGCAAAACAGTAGTTGATATTTAACATTGTTATAAGGCTAGCTAAAAGTATCAAAAGGCTGGCTAAAAAGCTAAAGTAAAAGTAGCATAAGTCAAAAATAGATCCAGTTGATTAAAAAAACTTTTTTGAAGGAATGAAAAAGATCTCAATGTCAAAGAGGAAAACATTTGACTCATTTACATATTTAGAAAAATATAAAAGTTACAAAAAGCAGGTCATAGCGCCCATCACCTGAATGAGCTAAACGTTTTGGTACGAGTGGCTAAAATAGCTCACAATTAAACAATAACTATAAATAACAGGAAAACAAAAGTGTGAATTCTGACTCAGGGACCACACCGCCACAGAAGCACGTGAAGATGTGACACGTTACTCGTGTCTTTTGTGTCTGATCGCAAGTTCTGATTGTGCGACGGCTCTCTGCTCACTCGCGTGTCCCTGTGGAGCGCTCCACGTTAGTCCAGATTTCCTTCCTGTGAATTAAATGCATTGTGTGTATATTAAAAAAAATAATCATGTAAAGTTACTGGAAGGGATGATCTGGATCCAAGATATTTTCAGTTTAGTTTAGTTTGGACCTTTAAAGTTCCCATCAAATAACAATGTTTAACAAACAAACAAATAAATTAATTAATTAATAAATAAAAAGGCCAGGATGATGCTCTTTACTCCAAATTACAGCTACAATGACCCAATCTGAAATTAAAAATCTGACAGTTTATAGAAAGTAAACACAACTGACTAACTTTTGGAATCAGCCCAATTCAAGATGGTTGCCACAATTGAGAATGGCTGTAAGTCTATCAGTTTTATGGATACTGGTTCAAAATTTGGTATGTTAGTAGCTGAGACTGAGAGTCATTCTCAACATATAATCTGAGCACTAACAGAACTCACAATATCTCGTAATAGCAAATTACTGTATATTGTGCATCATTTGCAAGACCTGACCAAAGAAAAGCTACAACTCCATTTTTTCTCACCATGAGATGATCCTTTACTCCTTTAAGGAATGCTAGGCCTTTAAATATTTATCCAAGGGAAATTGCAGTGAATATTTTTTACCAACTGATGAAAACTTTATTCGATAAAATGATATTAACCAGAGCTTTGCGTGCATTTCTACCAAAAGCTACCAGGACTGTCAGCTTGATTCTGTCAAAGGAATTTTAGCTATTTTCACAACAGTATGAATTAACTTAAATAAGGTATGCATTCACAATAATCTGAAGTCCAAAATCAAAGCGAATACCGCAAAAGGGCTGCATCATTGTCAACGAAAGCTATTTATTTGACACGCTTCACAACTGTTGGTGCAAAAGCTCACATAATCTCGCAAGACGGACAAGTGAGTAGCATCAAACTCGAGACAGACCGAGACATGCTTGGTGTTAAGAGACAAGTGTCAGCTGATTGGCTTCCTGCCTCGCCGACTGGCACGGATTTGGACTCCGATGGCCACATTTTGAGCTGTGAAAAGAAGCGAAAAGTGTCCCCTTTGGCTGTCCGCGCTCGAGAAGCAATCACAGCTAAAGTTTTTATTGAAAAACGCACAATTTTCCTTGATCTTTCCTTGCATCTAATTGGACTAATTTCGCCTCCTCTTGCCGCTGCTAACGCCCATTACAGTACAACGCTCGTTAATGCTTAACACCCATGCAGTTCTTGTAATGAAAGTCATAGCACCACATACAGAGCTCTACCCTCACATTATCAGGGAGATGCACACTTACTAGCGTCAACAGGGAAGATGTGTTGTAATCAAACTGGTAAATGTACATTTCTTTCCTGGTAATTGCATTCTCCTAGCAAGTGTACGTATTAACACTTTTAACGTTCGCTGCAATGCTAATAGGCAATCATCAAAAGCCCAACCCTAGCCTCCTGAAATATAAAAGCATCAAATAGACTGCCATGTTTTCAGAGGATGAAGAGAAAAGATGGGGAGCAGAAGCTGGGTGCAGGTCTGGCGAGGGAGGAGGAGGAGGACAGGAGTGTAGAAAAGCGATGGTGAGGAAAGATAGGAGCGCGCCGAGAAAAGTGGGAAAAGAAAGGCGGAAAGAGAAGGTCGGAGACGAGAAGGGCGATAAGACTGCGGCGTTTCTCAGCAGGAGCGCTGCGACTTTCTCCTTGGGCTCCGCCACTCGACACAGTCTCAAATCAGCCAGGATGCTATTCATCAGCGATGCAGATAGCTCATACACCCACACAAACACACACTCACGTTCATTCTGGAATGAAAGAGGAAGTCTAGTGGGTGCTCCAATTGTCTCTTACCTGCTCTAGCAATTTCCATCATTTCTGGGCGGGAGCTGAAAGTGTGGCAGCCCAAATGGCGATTCACTCCAGTACCCCATCTGGCATTTGATGCTCATTTCCTTGCTGTTTGCCAAAACTTGAACACACACACACAAACAGGAATTCTGCACTCAATTACTTGGAATGCTTGTTTGACATTTAGCTAATTAAAATAGCCACAATACTCATTACCTATTATAGTACCTTTTAGAAAATATTATTATTGGTTAACAAGCTGCTGGAAGAGGGTTTTGTTATATGTGTGTGTGTACACATGCATTTGTCCATGTTGGTGTATAAATAACCTTGACAAGTTTATTTTTTTTCAATGCTTGTGCCTTTTTCTCCCTCAGCGATCTTCGTTGTGCGTTTGTGACATGATATATGTGCATTTGTTTGTGTCTGTTTGTGTGCATCTGTCTAAAAGGGATGAAACTGACTCTGATCTTATCAGGCTTAAGACAAATACGCTGCTCTGCCTGAAGACATTGTCATGGAAACAAACCAGTTTCCCTGGGTACCAAAGAGAAGGCCGAATTCAGACTTTGCAGGCGGAGAAAGAGAGATATGAGCGCAGATAAAACAAACAGAAAGGGACAAGGAATGAAAGATTGAACATGATAAGAGGCATACTTCCCATTGTTTTAGCTAAAAAAATCTAATTCAAAGACAATGATGATAACTGACATTATTGAGTTGGGACTTGCGTTGGTTTCAGGGGAAGTCATAAAATATGGTATATCAATTCTGCTCAGTTTCAGTCTTCATTTTGTTTATAAATTAGGCTTAAATCAAGGTTTGGTTGTCAATAATGTCAGTTGAATGTACTTAAAGATTTAAAACCAATGCTTTAGACAGGAAATGAGTCATTTCTCTTTTTTTTTTCTTATCACCATAAAGACCCATTCATTTTATTACAGAGACTACTGAGTATGATCAGTAAATTAGCAGATTTTTGCAATAGTTTCTAAACAAAAGCCCCCATCTATTCGAAAAACTAACCGATCAGTGAATTGGTTGCATAACTCACCCAGTTTTGTGGGGTTTCTGATCAACAAACTCACCAGCAGACACTTGTGACTACTATATCTGACTGGAGTCGGATCTTGCCGGAACAGGATCCGGGAACTCTTATTTTGACAGAGCACATTCCGGTAACCGTTTGCTTGGATCCGATAACTCTCAGGCGTACTAATAATAAAGATATGAACAAGTATGACTGCCTTAAATGAATTAAACTTATATTGGATATGTAAACTGAAAATAATTGTATAAACACTAATTTTAAACACAACAGCCACATACAAGCTTCTTAATTTCACATACGTACCTCTTCAAGTGAAGCATTTCTGCTTCTAACCCTAAAAAAATTCTCCGCCTCCAAAAGTCCAATGTCATCACACAAATTTTATAGAAGAAATTATTTTTTTTTTTTTTTTATTTAATTAAACGGCACAACTAAATTGTGAATCATTTCAATAGTTTAAGTGGGTCAATAATAAAATTTTGGTTATTTATTAAAAATGTAATAAGAGCAATGTTTGATGTGCTTTATTCACATTACATCTCAAGACAACGGTGCTAATTTGTCAAAATACCAGCTATGATGCTTGACAGAAGTGGAGTGTTTCCAAATGTAGGTAAACATAGCAACCTGTTAAAATTCACCAAAATGCAGGAAATTACATCAACTTTATTCAAAATTTTCTAGGAGAAGACCTCCAGACTCCACCCCCTGCCGCTGTCCCGCCCACTATTTGTGTTCTGGCATCGATCAGTTTACAAATTAAGCCCTGTATCTGATTATAGCTTGTTGAAGTATACAATATTTGCTAACAAAGACAATTTAAGAATGATAGCATTTATGGTCCTGAAGTTCAGGTGTAAATCACAGGTCATGCAACATATGAAGCTCAGACGATTGTGAATTTAGATAAGACTTTAATCATCAATTA
>JARVGV010000527.1:21971733-21984716 GCA_031762435.1 Hypsolebias longignatus
AAGATTCATTTACAAGACTCATTTAGAAAAGGTTGGGTTGTAAAAACTCATTTTAGAAAAGACTAATTTAAAAGAGGTTTGGTAATACTAATTTTAGAAAATACGTGTACTAATTTTCTAGACTCATTTACAAGGGGTTGGTTTTTAAAGACTCATTTTTAGAAAAACTCATTTACAAAACTCATTTACGTAGTAGGGAGAATCCTTTCCCTGATCATCCGCAGACTAAAAAATACAGTAAGATAAATTCTGTCTTGTTTTAAATCTACAGATATTAAACTACAGTTCTAGGTTTCAAACTCAATATCTAAGATGTGTGTGTGTGCATTTATTAAAGCCACCACAGGAGGGCACTGTGAACTATTTCTGTAAAGGTGCTCCTAGATAAGATGTTAGTTTTGACAAGATCAGATCAATGTTGAATGATTCTCTATAGTCTCATTTAGAAGTGATACAAAATGGTTTTTATTACCCTGTGAGTCAAACAAATGTATGAGTTGCTTTTTGTATGAGTCACTTCAGCCTCCAGCAGGAACTTGGAAACCACAGGGGTTTTTTTTAAGCTTGTGGGAGGAACCGTTTAGTTGTGACATTTAAAGCTTAAGCCACAGTTTTATTCTGCCAAATGTTCAACATTTGTGAACATTTTTTTTTCTTTTCACTAAATAGGCACAAGATTTATTAAAAACGTGAAGATCGAGGAAACTGTGAGATAAGACATGTCTGGATTGGCTTTATTTGTCTGTCTTGCTCAGCTGGGACCACTTATATCTTTGGTCGTGATGGAGGATTGGTGGTTTATACGTGGCCTCCCAATGAACGTCCGAGCACCAGGGCAGACCGACTCGCACTCGGCTTCAGCACCCAACAGAAACACGCCATCCTGCTTCGAGTCGACAGTGCGTCTGGTCTTGGAGACTACCTTCAGCTCCAAGTTGTAAGTCCACACAATCACTTTTAGACAACAGCGTGTTTCAAATGTATCTGAGTCATTCGTCCATGTTGCTCGCCCACAAAGGATCATGTTTATTTTAAAATTGCTTCACTGACCAGGGTTTTGTTACATACTTGACACATTGAATTGGTCCAACTGGTAAATTCAGCTGCAGCATCTTCAGCCTGTGGTAAACTTACACTTAAGAAATTATTTTGCACTTACAGTACAAAACATCTGTCACAGAAACAAAGTCGGTGACACTGCTAGAAAAGGTATTTTTGTGACGAGGCTCTGTTCTACCCTCTGTAATAAAAATTAATTCATTTTATAGACGCATAACAAATATTCCCTTTTAAAAAAAGCATTGAAAATTATCTTATGTCTGGTTTGTGCTCCTTTCTCTTTACATATTTGCATTCCTTGATTTAATTGGTTCATTACTCGCATTACTTCTTTCTGCCCGTGATTGTAGCTGCAGCGCTTGATGTTTTATGTTTCTTATTTGCTCATTATGGGAAAACAGGAACAAACAAAGCAGCTGAGCTGCATTCAGACATGTATTTGCATTTGAGTTTTTTTGACAGACTCATTAATCAACCTCATTTCAGAGAGCTCTCGCGTGTTTTTCTGTCACAACAGGCACATTTATTTATTGGCAATTACTGAAAATGTTGTACAAATAGGTACTTGACACAAAACAGCATTCTCACAGGCTAAAATTATCATCACCATTAATCACATTTTGGAAACATTTTGCATCGAAAATTATTTTTTGTATGCAACTTCTTTGTTTCCAAATGCTTCAGTCAGTGTGCATCATTCTAGCATGGCTTTTAAAGCAAATAAATGCTTGTGTGATAGAAAGCTGCATTTCATCAGACTGATTAGAAACCTCTTCTGAATCCGCTTCATGCATGTAACTCTGTGTGTGGCCAATTATTTCACCTGTAGTTGTTTGTGAAACAGTGTCGATTGGGTTTAATAACACAAAGCACCACCAGAAGAACTCATGGTGCCAGTTCTATGTGTTCCTTAATTCATCATTTGTAAATGTACAAATCAGTTTGAAGTCTTACAAAGTGAGACTTGGATTTACATAAGGTTTTTTTTTAGTGCATTTTATTTAGAATAAGCTTGAGCATTAAATTCATGAAAGATGTACTGTGCCAGATTTAGCCACTGGCCTATTTACAGCCATAGTCTCTGGCAGGTAAGTACATTTTTAATGTGCCTGACAAAAGCAGTACTTCATAGCATTTATGATCATCCTGACTTGCTTTTTGAATCTAGGAATTAGTTCAATAAGTTAGCTGCGCCTGCTGTGTTGATTTTTTTAATCATTACGGCAAACATTTTGTCGTTGTAGGGCAGAAACCTTGCATCTTAATTTTTGCAACAATCAACAGTCACCTTCACATCTGCAATGTTTCCCATTCACCCATGAAGTGCTGTTTTATATGTTTCCACTCACATTACACAATACTTTTACATTCTTACTCATATATTAATAAGCATATCTTGCCAAGGACACGCCCATGTGCTTTAGTGACAGGGGATTGAACCCTTGATCATCTAATGAAAAGACAAACTGTGGACTACGAGGCTAAAGCTGCACTTATTGTATTTATTTGTAAAATACGTAGTGATGGACTTCTCAAACTTTAGTGTATAACATGGAGATTTCACATATATGACTGTCATTTGAATTAGGGCTGGACGATGTGGCCAAAACTTTTATCCCAATATATTTCTTCATTTTTTTCGATAATGATATAATTCCGATATCGATATAAACAATATAACAGTGTTTCTCTTTTGATACAGCTGGGGGTGAAGTTTCAGGGACACGATGGCTCAAACTTTTATTGTGCTTCATCTTCTGACTCTCAGCATATTGTATCGAGTGGAACAAGTTAGATGTGTTCCCGCCGCTAGTTGGAACGACTCTCTGGCGCTTTTCGCAGCTCACTTAAGTCGAACCACTTCCACACCGCCAAATTAGTCTGTCCTCTCTTATCAGTGGCGTCATCTGCTTTCTCTTCGCTTGTGAAAGCTTGTTCAGTCACATTCCGACGGTCATGGGCACTCATGTTGAAGCGAAAACTTGCCGCGCGTTGAAGCCTAGCCTAGCCCGCTAGCGCTGACTCCTTCGAGCTGTGGTGTACGTCACCGCGCACTTACGTAGTTGTGTCGCGGCTTTTTTCTGTTCGGGTCGAACAGAAAAAGAAATGAGTCAGTGAAACGCTGTAATAATATTGAAATATAGAAAATGTGCTTAAAACGCATATCACCGTTATTGAATAAAATTACATCGTGATATATATCGATATTGAATTATTGCCCAGCCTTAATCTGCATACAATAAAACTTTGCATCACTCACACTAATGGAAAATTACTGATGTACAAGATGAATGGCAATGATCCTAAAACTCATCCTTGTGGCACCTCCAAAGTGCAGCCTCCCATTTAAGACATCATACTATAAATGTGTACACAGTAATATTTATTGTTCCCCACTAAAGACAGAAGGGTGATCATGTTTTGCCCCTGTCTGTATAGGTGTATTCATTTGTCTAACACAGCTAAGTGGCATTAGCAAACACATAAATGTCTATAACAGTCAGTTTTGCAAATACTGAGCTAAAGTATGATGTGACAGAAGCTGAGAGTCATCCCCAACACATACTCTGACAGGGTGAGGTTCAGTGTCTCATCCAAAGACACAAAGACAGGAGTGGTGGGAAAGCTTTGTGCTGCTCCTTCTCTTAAATGCCAGCTGCTCAACAAACTAACTGAAAAACTTGTATATTTCATTGTTAAGAGCTTTAATGAGGAGAGACAGGAAAGAGCCCATACATTTCTGATGAATGATCTTGTCTCCTCCTCAGGACAAGGGCAACATTAGAGTGGTGTTCAATGTTGGCACTGACGATATCAACATCGAGGAAAGCTCCAAGTTTGTCAATGATGGGAAGTACCACATAGTTCGGTTCACCCGAAGTGGTGGCAATGCAACCCTCCAACTGGACGACCTGCCGGTCATAGAGCGGTACCCCTCAGGTAGGCCCTTCCGCCCACATAACTCCACTCTACTGACTCGTGCCTGCACTGCCTGTTCTGAGGCAGCCCGACCTACACCTCAGTCCAAATCCAGCCACCTCAACAGAATGATTAAATAAAATATTGTTTTTTCATGTTTATTTCAACACTGACTTTGAGATGTACTGTATATAACTGCCTTTGTTTTTGTTACTGTGTTTGAAAGTAAATATGTTTGATCTGATATGAAATATGACTTTTTAAACCATAAAATGAGATAGCAATTACAATAGCGATGTATACTAGCCAGCTGTATTATGTTAAATAGTGTTAAAGGTAATTTTCTGTAAATAGTAAATTCAGGTTTTAGATATTTTTCCTCACATAAAAGAACATAATAATAGTTGGTGCAATTCTGGGCAAATAATAATTTAAAAACTTGTCATATTTTGAGATAAATGTTTTAACTAGAGAGAAAAAATAAGAAAAAAGTGTACTATGTTGAATATAGTTTTTTTTTTATATATATTTGTTTGTTTTATATTTAAAAGTGGTAAACGCAGGTAGCAAAAAATGATAAATGACAGTTGTTGTGAGGTGTGTGTGAGGCTTATTCCTGTATGTAACTCTAAACTCAGTCAGATACAGAATGTGAAACGTTATTTCCCTGTGCTCTTGCAGATGTTAACCCCTGAAATGTTTTTTTTTTTTTTTTTTAAATTAAGCCCAATGAACAGAGAGTAAGAGTCCGCTCACTGGAAACATAGTCAATGCAACTTCTCTCCTCGTGGAAACGCAACTTTACCGTAACGCAGCCACATGCAAACAATGAGCAGACCATTACTTTCTTTTCATTGCTGTTCTTTGTGTATCCAGCTCCTGTACCACGTATGGATGTGCGTAATTACTACTGTGTTTTCATCTCTAAATTAAAGGCAACAATGATAACGAGCGCCTGGCCCTCGCCAGACAGCGAATCCCCTATCGGCTCGGTCGAGTAGTTGACGAATGGCTACTCGACAAAGGTAAAAACCCTGATTAAAATTCCTTAAAACTTTGAGCTTAAAAATACAACTTGAAGACAGTTGATTATATTGTGCACCATCAACTAACATAAAAAAAAAATCTAAATCCATAACTAAGTAATTAAAAGTTGGGCAGCTGTAGTGTGTAATACTGTGTAAACTCTAGTGCCTGTGAACGTATCTTGTTAGTGTGTATCTGATAATAAATATCAGGTTAAAGGGACGATGGAGAGATTTAAATGTGAATAAATCGGAAAATAGAAAAAAATGCTGATAAAATATGCTTTATTAAGTCTGGTAAATTAATTTTATTGTCAAATTGTAAATAATAAAGCATTTATTAAAGATTATGTTGAAAAAAATTGTTATCAAATTAAAGTATTGTGACATGTAAAAATGTTTTATGTAAATTTGAACTAAAAGAGCAATGCTTTTTGAAAAAAATATGTAAAAGTTTTCCTCCTAAACTCCAATAGAGCTTCTTAAATTAGCCTCTAGTCCCTTTAACAGTGAGCAGTGCTAGAGCTTATAACCAGTGCATGCTTTATAGGGCAACAGTTTTCTAGATCTGTTTCTGTCTGCCTGTCTGTTGCTCCTTCAGATACAATGTTGTGCTGCATAGCCATCACCATAGCAACCATCTGTCAGCCCTGTCTTCTCCGGGCCCTGACTCCTTTTATCCACTGCCTTCTTCTTCTTCTTCTTTATTTCTGTTCTCTGCATCTTCATCCTCAGTCTCTTCTCCCACACTTATCTTCCTCAGTCTCCTCCATGGTTCTCCACGGCTTCGATTTGCTCTGCCATGCTTAACCTATCCCATCCTCTCACCATGCATTAGGGGGGTGGATTGTGTAACACTCAAACACTCTTGTATGTGTGTGTGTGTGTGTGTTTATGTGACTGCTGGCGTGTGCGTGTTTGTCCACTTTCCTTCTCTGTGCGGCGTGTCTGGTGTGCGTGTGTCCGTGTAGGCCGCCAGCTCACCATCTTCAACAGCCAGACGACGGTGCGTGTTGGCGGAGGCGAAGAGGGCGCGCCCATGTTCCAGGGGCAGCTGTCCGGCCTTTATTACAACGGCCTCCGCATCCTCAACATGGCTGCTGAGGGCCACCCGCACATCAGAGTGGAGGGCAGCGCGCGGCTGGTCGGCGACATGCCGTCCTCCTCCATCACCCCGCAGTCCAGTGCTGCAGCCGGTGGCAACCGCTCAGGCTCCTCCCCCTCCATTAGTGACATCACAACCACTACAGCCACGAACAGGAAGCCAGGCGGGACGCCACAGGTCAGTGTAATCCTGATTTATTTATTTATAGTCGAGCTGTTATTGATACTTTTTGCCATCTTATTTTATTTTGCTTTTTTAAAAATCTGTATGCCTCTTTTATAACTGTCTATTGTTGTCGCTGTTGTCCATTGTTGTCATAATTCTTTGCTGAAATCATATCTATCTTGTAAATGAGTCCTCGAAGTAACCTGCCTAAATAAAATTTGAATGAAAAAATAAATAAGTAACTAGAGGAATTGAATTTCCTGTGAAAATGCAGTGTGAATGCTTATTGCTGAATAACTTGCTGAAAAACAGCTGACATTAGCTAAAAACATGCTTAAACGTAACTGAAATGGAATAACAAGCCTAAGAAAGCAGAAAGAACACATATTTGCTGACTTAGTTTCAATAAGCAGAGATGAGCACAAAAAATAGGAAACTAGCTAAAAACAAAGCTGAAACATGTTTAAAAAAACATGCTTTAGAGTAGCTGACAAGGCAGAAAGAAGCTTAAACTACCAAAAGGAAGTGGAAATACTGGTAACTGAAATGAGCTCAAAAATGTGGAATTAGCTTAGAAAGCTAAATTTAGCACAAAAATAGCTAAAAAGTAGCTGAAATAGCAAAAATAAATAAATAAATCTAGCAGAAAAAAGCTGAAAGGAGCATAACAAGCTAAAATTAACAGAAATAAGTTCATTAGGATGAAAGTAGCAGAAATAACCACAAAATACTTGAATTTAGTTGAAAACAGCTGAAAGGAGCTAAAAATGCTAAACAGTTGGTTGAAAAGGTAAAACAAGCTTAAATTAACATAAGAAAGCAGAAAAACACCTGAAATTAAAGTGGAAATTATCTGAAAATAGCTGAAAATAGTAAAAAAAAAAAAAAAAAACAGCTGAAAAATAGCTTTAAAAGCAGAAAAGCTGAAATTACCAGCGGCTTAGAGGAGGGGCATTTTGACCGATACTTATGGGGCTGATAATACGTAATAACAGCCATTGAATGGTTGATAACATTCGAAGCGGGTGAAATTACGAGAAGTGGAAAGAGCACATTTTTGCTCCATTAGGCTGAAAAAAGTTGAAATGAGTGCAAAAAATTTGGAATTGACAGAAAAAGCTTAATTTGCACAAAAACAGCTACCGTATATAGTACAAAGTAGCTGAAATAGCAGAAAAAGCTAAAACTTGCAGAAATAAGCTGAAAGGAGCACAATGAAATGTAATTAGCAGAAAGAAGTTAGAAGAAGCACAAAAATGTAGTTAGCAGAAATAATCTGAAGTTAGCACAAAACAGCTGAAAAACAGCTGAAATTAGCTGAAAGTAGCTGAAAAAGTTTAAATTTGCACAAGGACGCTGAAGCAGAACAAACTGTGAAAGGAGCAGTAAAACATTGTAAACAGATCTAAAGATTTGATGGATGTAAAATGAGCTTAGTTCATTTTCTATGAGAAAAAAAATGGCAGAAAAGGCTAAATACATGTATTTCAAAAAGCTAAAGATGCACCAATACCAAAAGTCATAGCAGGATTGTCCTCAAAGAGCTGAACGTTTTAATTTATGATTTGTTGAAATAGCTTGAAAACTGCGGGATGAGAATTGTGCCTAAAAATGTATGGAAGAAAAATGGATCACAACAGTGTGAAAGCTTCATAAACATTCACACTATTAAAAAGTGGCAGTTTGCTTTGATAATTTTCTTCCTGAACTTATAAGAGGATTAGTATGCACACAGCCCACTTATGAAAGGCAGAGATATGACGGGGGGGGTATTTGGCAAGGCAAATGTATTTGTGTGTCATGCAGTTCGTACACTGAGGCAAATTAAAACGTTTCACGAAGCACATCACTTGTGTTAAATAAAAAGCACAGCGAGAGACATTAAACATTGTGGGTGAAAGATCTGAATAAACATAGAGCTGAAACTGATGATGATGATGATGAATGCTCGAGATACAATGAAAAGCAGAGGATCATTTAAAAGTCTTTGAAGTATATTTTTAAGCTTTTAAGTTTGCTGAAAGAGGATGTTATACTCCAAAATCAACAGCCAGCCATCAATGATCTGCATTTAAAGGGTGATTAAAAATCTAAAAATATGGCTCCGGTTAAGCAGAAGAAAACTCTGACTAAAACTAAAAGATAAAAGTTGTCAAAGTACTTAATTCTTCTATGATTTTGTTTGAATGTTATTGTTTATGCTTCTAGCACAATATCTATGTTGTGAATGATTGTTTGGGTGTTAGCGTAACTTAAACTTGTCAGGGTTTTAGTAAATACCGAGTTAGAAAACAGCAAAAATGTGCTTCGTTTTTGTTTACAACTGAATTCAATCGGTTTACAAAAATCCTCCCGTTCTCAGCACAGCTCGTTTGCATCTGCTCTCAGTCCCAACATCTAGTCCAACGGATTTGGATATAACCAGAATAATAGTCTCAAACACAGATTTTACAGCATTTTTTTTATTTTATTTTTTTTTGTAAGGAGAGATAAATGAAAATGTGTTGTGTAAAAATCATTTTAGACATGAACGTGCTTGAGAACATTGGAGACATTACGTGAAGGGACGAGGCGGGGTTTACGCATTTTTCTTCGAGGAACAGACGTTTTTGCAGCATGTTGGTCCCACGGTGATTTCATCTCTTTGAGACCCATTCTGCTCTGGAGAAAAGTCTGTCACATTGTACAGAAGAGGAGGGGGTGCATACAAATTTAATTATTGGGTTGTAGATGTGCGAATACGTGTGTTTCTGATTCTTCCGACATTCCTAAGTTCCTAATAGGTTGGTGGAATTCATCTGCTTTCTGAAAACAGCACTTCTTTGTTGGTAATTAACTACAGCTCATGCGACTTGATAAAAAAAATGAAATACAATTACTGTATATTGAATTGACATCATGCCTGAATGGTGTGCTGATGTTAAAATGTTGAGTTCAAGGTCCAGGATGTGTTTCTTGCTCCACCAGCAGCTGATGGCGTCAGCTCCAAGCTTCTCCTTTAAGCTTCACACTCTGCTTTGAGGCTATTCACAGCTTCCTTAGCTTTGGATGGACTTCTTGAATGTTGTATCTCGGGTCAAGCATAGCTGCAAGTGCCATCACACTCACAGACTCCAGACTGAGTGTTTGTGACTCTTCTTCTGAGGGTTTCCAGGAGCTGCGTTGCAGGCTGTGCGCTCACGTTAGAGGCGTTACACGCCAAAGCTCATCGTACGTCTTCAGCACTGGAATGACCAGACACATTTTCTTCAAACAGCTCCTCTGCAGCTCCACTGAAAAGAGCGAACACAATGAGTGTTTCTTGAATTTCTTCAGCAGGAAGTGGAGTGTGATCTGTTTTTAAGAAGGCCCAGTGACCTGCCGTTCCATCTTGTTGGGACCTCACTGATCAGTTTCAGTTTCCATCTGCTGCTGCACTTGAACCTCCTTCTTTTTAGCAGTGGAGCCTGCTCTGGAAAAAAGAGACTCTAGATCCGTGAGTGACTTTTTCACAATTAAAGCACGGTGCCTAAACTGAAGAGTTCTAGCAGATGCAATCCTATTTGGTGCCACGTCTGTGACGAAACATCTTACTTTGGGGCCATGTTTTCAGTGGTATGGCTCTGTGGGAAGTGCAGTCCGAGCACTGGTATATACATTTTATGGCTCTCATCAGTGTAGTGGCTATCTCCAGCCAGGTATGCCTCCATATTTTCCAATGTCCACATATCAGCTGTTTGACTGCCTTCTGCACTTCTGTCTCAGCTTGTTCCTTTTCCTCTTTATATTTCTGGCTCATCATGTCCTTTAGAACCTCAAACTAATGAAACACGGGAGAAACAGGCCCGGATTGTGACTCGGAGGGTGTGACCCTAAAGCCAACTGGTAGACTTCAAATAATGCTAGATAGTCTAGGGCTTCCCTATTAAAAATACCCAGGTACGCCTGGCTTCAAATGACAAAAACAGAGGTAGTGTACAAATATATATTTTATTGATTCCTTCTAACAATATTAAAAACAGCCTTTATTAGATGCATTTAAAACCCAATATTCACACTAAAAAGTTTGCTATGGTGGTTCAAATGTGCTAGTTCTAAAGTGCTAGTGCTGAAATGCTATTTCTAAAGTGCTACAACAAACCTGGCACAACTCCAAATCACCTAGCACCAGGTGAACACAATGCCAGCCACACGAGACCATGTAAAGTTTAAAAAAATACACAGAGTTGGGAGCATAATATAGCAACAGCAGCAATCTGCTGGACAGAAAATGACAATTAGTAAGGCACCTGTGCATGATAATCAATATTAGAAAATACAAGCATGTACCTTAAGAAGTCATAATCCCACTAATAAGTACATTCAAACAGTTGCTGTGACAATCTGCTACCCACTGGCACATGTCCTAAAAAAAAAACAAAAAAAATACAAGTTACTTTACACAGAACACCACTACAATATGCAGAGAAGCATTGACAGCACCCAACCTGCCATAAGTGGCTAATGAAAAACTTTTACTGTAGCTATAGAAATGTACCACTTGTGGTTCCAGGCTTGTTACGATGTCTGAGCAGCACTCACTACAACCACATGCAGCAACAGACCAAACAGCCAATGCCCTAGAGAATGAATGTTTGGCGTGCACACCTGGTGCTTATAAACACTGAGCCAATCCACACTGAAGGTGGAGGCGGGGGGATAGGACAATGTGTGTTCAGGGGCCCAAACAAGAGTGGGAATTTACAGCCACTTCTCCATTGAACTAATAAACCACCCGGTTACATCGATAAATCAAAACTGCAGCCAGGGTCAATAAATGGCTGTAACCAAGCTGCTGACACCTGGGTCCACAGAAACAGCAACCCTACTGTCTTCACTCCTAGCTCGTCGTGGGAGGTGATGGGGGTTGGAGTGTTTGCCAGCAGTTTTATGGCTGGACTTCCTGGGGCCAGTTATAGTGCTTTGGGGAGCTTGTGCCACCTGTGGTGTCTCAGGCTTATAAACTGGAGGCCTTTCTGGTGGTTCTGGCTTCACAGGCGGGTCACTACCAGCCTCTCGGACCCCCAGCCAAGATCCAGACTCCACATCATCCTCGTAACTGGTCTCATCAGGCACACTCTGCAGCCAAGCATCAGGGCAGGCATCTGTAGGTGGCAGAGCACCATCTGGTCTCCAGCTGCGCCGATACAGGAGGTTCTCCTTCTGGACAATTTGGTCCCACTGTCTTACAAGTCCCCGGGCCCCTGGACCCAGACGCTCCTTTTCAGCACAGCTTGGCACTCTCCGCTGCTGCCAAAACTCCAGAAAGGCTGAGATAGCAGGGTCTGCCCTTTGGAGCACCCACAGATCTTCCCTGCAGCGGGATGGGAGAGCCGTTATTACCAACTGGAGAGGATCATCCTTCACCCCCACAAACCGCTCACCAATTGCTTCTGGAATGACTGTCTCTGGGAGGTGGCACTCCAGTTGCGTTCTGTCCCCACTAGTCTGTTGCCTTGAGAGGGCATCGGCATTCTTGTTCACACGGCCTAGACGATATCAGACTATACTCAAATGCTGAGAGTTCAGCGATCCACCGATGCTCTGTGGCGCCCAGTTTGGCTGTGTCCAAATGACTCAAGGGGTTGTTGTCTTTCCATACTATACATCGGTGGCCCCACAGGTACTCCTTGAACTTCTCAGTCATTGCCCACTTCATGGCTAACATTTCGAGCTTCATGGAACTATAATTTTCTCAGCAGCATGTAAACTGCAGCTGGCATATGCAACTGGTTTTACTTTGCCACCCTGCTCTTGAGACAACACAGCTCCTAGCCCACTGTGGCTGGCGTCGACCTCTAAAATAAAAGGCAGAGAGAAATCAGCAAAAGCAAGCGTGGGGGCACTTACAAGCTTGGCCTTGAGCTCTTGGAAGCTCCTTTCACAGTCCTCTGACCAAACTTCTCCCAACAGTTGCCTTCGTCCTCTGCACATCTTTGACCCAGCAAGTTCTGCCACAAGACGATGAAGGGGGCCAGCTAGTTTAGAAAATTATTCTACAAAACTCCTGTAATAATTGGCAAACCCCAGGAACGACCGCAACTCAGAAACGTTGGTGGTGTGGGGCCAGTCTAACACGGCCGCAATCTTTCCTGGGTCTGTAGCCACGCCTTCCTCAGAGATGAGATATCCCAGATATTTCACCTGCTTTTTAAAGAAGTCACACTTTTCCAACTTGACTTTCAACCCTTCTTGTTTTATGCGACTTAGCATACCTTCCAGCCATGTCAAGTGCTCATCAACACTGGAAGAGAACACAACAATATCATCCAGATATAACAAGAGTGACTGACCATGCTGGACCCCGAACATCCTCTCCATCAAACGCTGGAAAGTTCCTGGTGCATTGCACAGTCCAAATGGTATGCAGTTGAATTCGAAAAGGCCAAACAGGGTGCAGAAAGCTGTTTTTGGCCTATCAATCTCTGCAACTGGAACCTGGTTATATCCACAAGCAAGATCCATTGTTGTGAACCAGCGGGCTCCCGAGAGGGAGTCTAATGTCTCTTCTGTTCGAGGCAGTGGAAAAGCATCCTTCCTGGTCTTTTTATTAAGCTGTCTGTAGTCTACACAAAGCCGAAGACTGCCGTCCTTCTTTCTGACCAGGACAATTGGGGAGCATAAGGGCTACTGCTCTCTCAAATTACCTGGGTTGCCAGCAGCTGGTTAATGTAAGACTTAAATGCCTCATA
>JARVGV010000527.1:21996917-22016457 GCA_031762435.1 Hypsolebias longignatus
TTGTTCCACTTTGGAGTAAGCTGTTGGGGGAAGAATCAGTTTTGTGTTGTGTGTTTCCTTGACTGATGAAGTCTTCTGGATGGAAGTTGAAACGTTTCAGCACAAAAGAAAGAAAGATGTCCAGATGACCTGACTGAAAATTGTTGAATCTCCAACATAGTTTCAGACGGTGGCAGCAGGCACTTGAGAGTAAAGGTCTGGAAATAAGCAACGCAAAAACAGACCATGATCTGCTCAAAAGCTAACAAAACCTTAATTAGAGGAAATGTACTGAAGCAGGTCAAAGCATTCAAATATCTGGGGTCAGTGATAAATGCCAAAGGAAGTTGTGAAGACGACGTTACATGCAGAACTGGTGCAGCGTGGCAACAATGGAAGGAGCTGACAGGAGTGCTTTGTGAAAGGATGCTGATTCATGTTAAAGGGAAAGTGTACACGGTGATGGTGCGCTCAGTCTTGCTTTGTGGAGCTGAGGTATGGACATTAAAGAGAAAGGAAGAGGAACACCTGGAAAGAACAGAAATGCAGATGCCATGTGATTCTTGGAGTATCCCTCGAGGGATAGACGGTGAAATGACGATATAAGAAAAACACTTGGCGTGGCATGCATCACGGGTAAGATATAGGAATCAAGAATGAGATGATGTAGGCATGTGCAGCGAATGGAAGATGGTGACAAGGTATAAAAAGCCAAACGTAGAAGTTTTTGGTCAACGAAGCAGGGGATGGCAGAAGAAGTGATCCAGCGAAATATGAAGACACAGCAGACGATACACAAAACAGCAAATTTAGAAGAAGAATCCATGTGGCTGGCCCTCAGCCTGAAGGAGAGAGTGTTGACATTTGACGCAGTAGTAACTGGGAGTCATTCACAACACGTGCTGTGTGGTGTCTCGCAAAACCACTTAAGATTGTGCATAATGATATTTTCAAGGTTTGACCAAAATGGCTGCGACTCCATCAATTCTGATTGGAAGTAAACTCTGGCACAAAACACAGCGGGGCGACGTTTTCCTTCAGAGAACGCTCGGCCTTATTAGAAGCTGTCCCGTTAGACCTTGGGCTCTTTCAAAAAGGAGCGTTTAAATATTTGCTGCACCAGAAAATTAAAAAGAAAACATTCAAAGCATTCTCTGATGACAGTAACTACGGTTATTTGGAGCCTGAAAGAACTCAGCTTTATTTTCTGTCCACGATCCTCACTTCAACTCCTTACAAGCAAACGTTTTATGCAGTAATCACACGTTTATTAAAAGAAACTGCACATTCCCAGTTTTTTCTCTTCATCTTCTGTTTCAGAAATTCTAAAATGTGACATTCTTTCCTGCTTAGCCGCGCTCTGGGACGGTAGATGTATAAACACTGCCTTGCACAACAAGCTTTGAAGCAAATGGTGGAAGCCTCAACAGAGCTCCATTCTACCAGATGAAAGAGAGACTGCACAGCTGAGCTCGCATCCTCAGGTGAGAGCGGCTGCAAGGACTCGCTATTTCAACAAACGCCTCCCAGGCCTCCCTATCTTGTTCTCTCGCAGCTTGTTTTTCTATAACTTTCCTTTCCGTCCTCCGTGAAGAGTCTGTGCTCAACAAAAAGGTTTGTGTTTGGCTGTAGCCATCTGCTGCAGCGCTGGCCTTGACCAGCCTGCCAGCACCCAGATAGAGATTGTGCTGCTTTGTTTCACTGGAATGCACAAACAAGAACCGATTCATTGCTCGTCTGTGGTCAGTCAGTCAGTTTTCCACATATGCATGGATACATTTTAACATAGCAAACACAGATTTTGTGATCTTTGGGAAAAGCACTGAATATATTCAGTTTTCACACGAGGACAAAGACAAACCTGAGAACATTAGTGCAGATTTCTATGTTCACACAAAAGCATCTCCAATAAAACTTGGTGAAGTCTTTTTGTCATCTGTTTCTGATGGTATTGATTAGGCAACACGATGATGGAATCAATCGCGAGCCATTAAAATGGCATTAATCGTTAAAAGCAGTTCTAGGCCGATCATTCCTTGACAGAATGCATATCACCCGCCACCTTTCATACCAGGCTTTTAGACTACGTTGAAAAAATATACTGTACTACCTGTTGAAAATATGTGCAATCTCATATGATTACTCAGAGATCTCATGCTCAGAGTAAGTGTTAGGGGTGACTCTCAGCTACTACCACAACTAATTTTAGCTCAATATGTATACATTTAACTCAGTTGTAGCCTTTTTGTGTTTGCAAGATCAATTAGCTGTAGTAGTCATATAAAACCAAATAAAATTCAAAAGCTAATCACTTGTAGACATACATCTAATGCATTTTTCTAAATCCACCCAGTGGTTCATGAGATATTTTGTTAAAAGACTGACTGAGTTCTTTCTAAAAGTTATTGGCAATTTTTTATATCAAAACCTGACACAATTTGTTAGAGCTTAAAATGTGTTTTGGGGATGACTCCCAGCTACTATATATTTTAGCTTGATATATAATACTGTCCCAAGTTACATCCATTTTATGGTTTTTGAGGTTTATTTACTGTGGCAGCCATCTTGAATCAGGCTAATTGCAAAATCTATTCAGTTGTAGACATATATCTAATGCATATTTCATGAAATCCATCCAGTGTTTCATGAGATATTTTGCTAACAGACTGACAGAGTTCTTTCTAAAAATTATTTGGAAGTTTCATCAAAACCTGTCCAGAGGTTTATGAGATATTTTAGTAACAAGCAACATAATCATGCACCGATAACGTTGCTTCTTATTATTCTTATTTTTGGGACAGCAGTTTGGCCTAGAAGTGATAAATGCACACCAGTTTTTCCGCATCGTGTTGAGACGAGGTGTTTATTTCAGTGATATTGTGCACGTGGAAGAAAGAACGAAAACGGTCCTGGTCACCATTTTTTAATGTGCGAGTTAAATATATAAATATTGACTGCACAGATGTGCATTCTGTGCATTTGTATTTAGATTATGCATTGCAAAGGTCACAAAATGCAGCGCTAAATATGCACAACCCACAATAATTCTGTTCCATGCAGAGCTCATTTAAAGTGAAATGAAATGCGTGAAAAAAGATGAACTTGAGATGTTTTTTTTTTTCTTGACATGAATCATATAGAGCCTCTTATTTTAAGTCATATAGGTGGATGAAAACAGAACCCTGGATCCTGACTACCTGGTTCATAGTCAAAATATGTTTGAAGCAGACCTACTTGCATGCATTCTCAGAATTATTGTTATTTATTTAATTTTTGGGGGAGAAAGGGGAGCAGAGCCGTATTTTTCCTCCTGCTCCCCTGCACAGGTGTGCACAATCAGGGATGGATTCATCATATTATCAGAGCACACACACCAGCACGCTCCTCTGAGCTTACCTGGTCCCTGATCTTTCATCTCTCCTTTGTGCGATTACATCTGTTAGTCTTCATCTACTCCTTTATTTTATATTTTAATCTTATGTGTGTGCACAGCTGTGGGAGAATGTGTGTGTGTTTGTGTGTCGGGTCAGAAGCTCAAGGCTGAATTTTTTTTTCCTCCTGCTGTGGAATAAATCACAGCCGACTTCTTCTTCCAAACGCTGTTCCCACAGCACAACACGTATCATTCTTAGATA
Organism: Hypsolebias longignatus; assembly: GCA_031762435.1. Lineage (NCBI taxonomy): Eukaryota > Metazoa > Chordata > Actinopteri > Cyprinodontiformes > Rivulidae > Hypsolebias > Hypsolebias longignatus. Next base: position 22,000,532 of record JARVGV010000527.1, read on the forward strand.
CGCACGGACAGTAGCAGCCGACAATGTAAAAACTCTGCTCGTCATTAAACTCGAACACGAGGCAGGAGATAACTCAGAGCTACACCTGGTCCCCACAAAACAGAGAAAAAGATTTCACTCTATTTACTCAGACTCAATCCTCAATTTAGAGGAAAAGGAGACAGAAATGCAGCTTTCAGTGAAAAGTAAAATCTCTAACGTTAATAAATGATGGTATTCCTTGATGGAATGCACATCACCCGCCGCCTTTCATGCCAGAGATTTGGACTAAGATCATCTTATTGAGTTGTAGTTGTTTTTGATCAAATGTTGAAAAACTATGTTTCGTGCAACCTCGTGATATCTCTAGGTAAAAGCAAACACACGCGGCCACGCCTGGTAGTTCAGATTTACTGTGGAAGGACTGCTGTGGAATACATTTGAATAAACATAGTCTTACCTGCATTAGAAAACAATTGGAGGAAAGTTTGCAAGCTAACAGCTATACAGCAGGGACACTTTTAAAGCTAATTTAATCTAAAACAACTAGAATCCCGACTTTTTTTCTTAGCACTTTGAAGAAAAGCCACGTGAGGTGTTTTTACACGCCGTTATGTTTAGATCTTTGCTTTTTCTCAGTCAGTATGTGTTGCTAAGCTAAGCTTTTACAGCAGCTGCTAAAACATGCTGTCGAAGTAGCAATTTAAAACTCCTGCCTCAAACAAATATATCTTTATCCAGAGCAGCTGATAGAAGAAATGTGACACATTCATTGTTTATTTATTTAAAAAGACAATGCATGTTTTTCAATATTTCAGCATTACATAGACTATAAATGCATCAGAATTAGAATATATACATATATAATAACATAAAACACATGGGTCAGTACCTGAAGAAGAAGTAAACTGGCATCAACACCATGGGAGCCAAGCAGCCAGATCTTTGCAATGAATACTGGTGCCAAGGTGGAACCATCAGTCACCCACTCTACATGGATGACATCAAGCTGTGTGCCAAAAATGACTGAGACAACGACTCACTGATCCACCACACCAGGAAATACAACAAGGGCATTGGAATGTCCTTGACATTGATGACTGGATGAAATGACTGGATTAATGCAGTAGAATGGTATGCATGATAAGGCCATGACCTACAGAGAGTAAGTCAGGTCCTGAAGAGCCAACTGAATGGCAAGAACAAGGTTCGAGCCATCAACACGTTTGCAATGCCAGTCGTCAGACACCCAGCTGGTATAATAACCTGGCCAAAGGAGGCGATAGAAGTCACTGACATCAAGACCTGAAAGCTCCTCACAATGTATGGTGGGTTTCACCCCAAGTCCAGCACCATGGACATATAATCAGAGAGAAAGGAGAGAGGCAGAGGACTAGTGAGCATCAGAGCCACTATACAGGATGAAACAACTAAGATCCTGGAGTACATCAAGAGGAAACCCCCTGATGATGAACTGATGAGTGAATGTCTCAGGCAGCAGCAGAAACCCAATGTGGAAGAGGCAGAACAAGAGGAGCCATCATGGATGTACCATACCATCAACAAATCCTACCAGTGGCTAGAAAAGGCTGGACTGAAGGACAGCACAGAGGTACTAATAACCAGGACTTGTGACTTGTCCAGGGTGTCCCCTGTCTCTCGCACAGCAACTGCAGGATATGGACACCAGTGACCCAAAATGGAAGAAGCGGTAAAGATAATGGATTGTGACACAACTGGTAGAGCGAGAAGGCATCCGGCTCAAATCCCAACCGGGAGTCTTTCTGGGTGGAGTTTGCATGTTCTCTACATGCAGGCGTGGGTTTTCTCCGGGTACTCCGGTTTGCTCCCACAGACCAAAAGCTCAAGCTGCATTTAAGTGTCATATGCAAGGTTAACACAAGATTAACACAAGGTTAACATAAGTACAATGAAATGCTCAGAACTGAACAAACAAGCAACACTAAAGCTATCAGGATCTGTCCTCGGGTGTTGAACCCACACGCAGGAAGGCAGAAGGCGACTCCAGGTAAAAGTTAAACATATTTATTTTCTAATAACGAAGCAAAAACACTTACAGGGCAGCTTACTTACAAACAGGAGAGCAGGACGGGAGATCGAGCACAGTACCATGTCAGGACAATCCGGGGACACGTGACGAGACAGAAAGGAGCTGACTAACATATACTTATGAGGACAAACAGGCGCCTGCGGTGACTAACATTGAACACAGGTGAGACAAGGGCAGACACAAGGAGGAGCAAACAGAGAAAGACAGGACAAAACCCAAAACCCCTACAAAAACATGCAATAAGGGTACAAAATAAAGTACCAAAAAGTGAAAAATTAATTATAATATTTACAAGGTCCTAAAGAGAAAATAGCAAACAACATGGTAGAATTTTAACGGTGCAAGCAGGATGAATTTGTATGAACAACGTATTTCAAGCTAAAATGCACATAATATATATTGCACATTAACATAAACTACACATGTGTGACAGGTTATGCACAGGTAGTGAGTGACAGTGAGATTGAATTATGATGGTAAGGTAGATACATCTACCACCTTATTTTCTAATTACATATATGTTAATTGTTATGTATTTCATTATTATAAAATGAATAAATAAATACATAATAGATATTGTATCATATATGATACAACCACATAGTGCAGCAGCAATAAACAACAAACATGTTAATACTAGTCATATTAGTTGTCACAGATGTGGTTTGGTGCAATTCTATTGCCAGTTGTGCACTGCTTTTTTTTTTTCATTCAACCTTTATTTATCAGGAGTTTAATAATCTGACAGCTTGTGGATAAAGCTATGTTCTGGTTCTACTCGTGTTCTGCCACATCAGTCTTTTTGTTTTGAAAAATAAAATAAAGTTTAATTTTTTAGCTCCTTATGCATGTTGGTAACCTCTTACTGTTTGTCCATAAGCCTGGTCTTCACTAAAGTCTTTGTTTACTCTCCCTATTCCATCAGTTTTATTTATTCTAATTTGAACTGAGCAAGCGTCTTAGAGATGGAGATAGTTGCAAGTGAAAAACTGACTGACTGAGCGAATTAAAGCCATAATTGTGTGTCAAGAAATATATATATTTTTTATTTTTAACTTTGCTTGATTCTATAAGCTGCTTCTAAATTGTATTTGCTATTTCAGTTTTTTATAACAATAAATATTTTTGGAACAAATGCGTAAACTAAGGTGGAACCGTGGTTATAGTAAGAAACAAAGTGTAAAGAGTGCATCTGAGGGGAGTTCAGTGACTGAACTCAAATTGCTTCCAGGTGCATTTTTTAATTTGACGGGAACCCACTTTTTAAAGTCGCTGTGCAACAAGTGATTTGTGGACAGATTAGAGCGCCGGAGTAATTTGCACACTCTTGTGTTGCATGCCCTGCACAGTCCAAACTTAGCTCACATAGACACAACCAAGAAGAGACCTCCTACATCCTCGTGCACCCTTGAAGCTTTTCACACGCCCCCCAACATCCATGAAAACCGCTCACATTTCTGTGCAGACGGACAAAGAAACGAGCACAAACTTCCACATCAAACTGGACTTTGGGCTCCATCTTTAAGCTCTGCATGCATGTGAGCAGTTCTGCTGAGTGAAAAGGCCATAAAGAAGAAGAAAAAGCAAAAACTAATAATAATAATAATAAAACTCTGGACCAAGACAGGATGGTGTCAACGATACTGATAATGCTGCTGATGAAGATGGCAGCAGCTTCTGTTCCTGGCTCTGAAATGGACCCTAAACGTGGACATGAAATTCCCTTCAACATCTCCAGCAACATCCAGAGCTTGTGAGTATACACACGAACACGCTCGCAGAAACTCACGCGGATGTAAATTATGATGTGGATTAAATGAGGCGTTTTAACAAGTGATGATATTTAGATTGCCTAAATTTCTTATGCAATATCGAGACATTTAGCTGCAATAGTCGTGCCTGCATCTGCATCAAAAAAGCAAGCAAAAAGTTGTTTTTGAAATGTTTTTGTCACTCTTAAAGCATTTATACAATTTGACAAACTATTCTACAAAATTTTCTTTTTAAAGGATTTAAAATTAAGCAAGTCAAAATATATATATTTGCATTAGTTCTTAGAGAATTGTCCTAGTTTTGACTAATCTGTATAGTTCACCTTGTTTCAGATTTATTGTGGGCTGCACAAAATAAGAATCCCATTGTTACCCAAAAATATTGTGACTTTTAAAGCTTATGCAAAAAATAAATTAATTATGGTATGCTACATTTAAAATGTGACCACTTGAGCGCGTTTTTACCTCGGGGGACATTTAAACTCATTCTCTAAAGACAAAAAATCATCATAGCTACAGCTTTTTTGTGGCCCTAATAGCAAATTTGACTTTAAATTCATAGTATCTCCTAACTGAATTACATTAATAAAAACAGCTCACCATAACCCCTCTAGTCACCATCTTCTTACACTAATAAGTAACCATGGGTTATGCGATGTTTACAAAATCCCATCTAATCCTCGCTCATCTCCTCTCGGCTAAATCTTGTTCTTAACTTCCCCGTTGCTGCTTTTATAAAACATTCACAAACTCTGGGAATAAATGCAAAACACGTCTGCTGCTCATCCTCTGCATTTTGGGGAAGCCACAGGTGATTTTTATTATTTTTTTTTTTTACTGTAAACTAACAAATGTAAGATTAAAATCTGAGTTTCACCACGTGAGCTGCCTTGTTTACAGTTTGTCTTTGTGCATTGAGGAGTCCACTGCTTCTTTGTAAGTTTGATGTATCAACGGTCAGTCAGCAATATTCTGTGATAAATCAGAGGAGGAAGGTCTGCAATGCCTTGATTACATCCCATATGAGTGTCCAAAATTAGCTTTAACATTTTTTTTCTTTACATAGACAGTTGAATTTACCTTTATGAGTCAGTTCAGAAACTTGTAAGTGCAGTTTTGTGGAACAATTAATATCTTACCTGCTGCAGATAGCTCTAAGAACATCCTCAATTTGGAGAAATATTTTATTTATGACTGTAAATGGTAAATGGACTGTACTTATATGGCACCTTTCTATCTACTAAAGATACTCAAAGTGCTCTGCAACACAATCTGTGCCCTCATTTACCTCCACACAGCACTTTACTACATCTCTTTAGCTAATCGACCAAATCATTCTTAAGAGGCTAATCAGAGCTTTATCACACGTAGTGAGGGGTTCAGTGTCTTGCCCAGTGACTGCTGGTGGAATCGAACCCCCAACGCTCCCATTACGACGACCACTGCCAACCACTCAGCCACAGCTGCCCCAAACTGTACTGATGAGCTAATGGCTAGTCAGAGTGAGGCCAAGTTTAAAATAGACAGCTGCCATCTTGAAACGTCTCTAATATTTCATGCAAACATCATTTTCTTCTGTAAGTCTGCCATCAGCTTTGCTTCACACAGTTAACATGGAATCCTGTTGTTATTCGCAAACTCAAATGGTGACGGCAGCAGCTAGCTGTAACACTTCCAGTAGAAATATTAAGTAAGAAAAGTTTTTGTATAAACCAACTTTCACAAAGGAAATATCACAAAGGTCTTACAGTAGAATACAATAGAAGCAAATTTAAATAAAGAAAGCAATAAAAGTGGTAAATAGACACAAACCTTACTAACTAAAAACCTGCTTGTATAAATGCACGTTTAGGTTTTAACATTTTGTGCTGGAACAATTATGTCATGCAAAGTTGACAATGATAAACATTTAAAAAGTGTTGTTTACTTGAAACTTCATGAAAGTTGTAAGAATGGAGTTGTCACAGTCCACGTCGGTCTGTTTGTTTCTGCTCGGACTAGCCATTAGCTCATCCGTCTAGTCAGACATCATTATTTTTCTCCAAACTAAGAAGTATCTATAGCAGGTAAGATATTAGTTGTACAAAACTCCACTTCAAAAGATCTGAACCATCCCTTTAGATTGTATATGTCCAGCTAGCAAGAACTGACCAGCTGTTACCTGAAATACTATAAAAACTTTAAAAATACTGTACAGTAAAAACATAGAACTATAACTAGCTTTGTTCAAGTTTTTGTTTTATTTTTAATACAGTTGAAATAAAAATATTTCAACATTCCTAATGATTTTAATTCGACACCATCATTTAGCTTTGTGTGGTTAATTTAACAGCTTTAGGTTTTAATGATTTTTACTGGCAGCGTGACGTGACTTCATGTTTTCTGCAGACAAACAGGTGATCTAAATTCTCTGGGGTTTATTATTGCCATCTGTTGGCAGGAATAAGACATCATGCTGTTCTTTTATTTGAAGTCATTTGTGTTAACTGTGAAAAAAAAATGTAGGCAGCTAAATATATATACAGTACTGTATTTATATTCATATTACCAGTAATGTGCAAAAAATGACATCAAAACATTCTGACTTTAGTGTCTCCCTGTTATTTCTAAAAAGAGAAAAGAGTCAATGTGTTGTCATTAAAGCAAAAAATAAAAAATGACTAGCAGAACACAAGTGCACAGTTTAATCATCTTCACACTGATGTTAGAAAATATTTCTTGATTTAGAAGAATTTAAGATATAGGGAACTGAAGTAATTTATTGAAAAAATAAAATAAAAATGAAGAACAACTCATGTCTTGTTTGAACATAAATTAACTGAAAATGATCTATTTTTACTCGAGTTGATAGAAATTAAACAAACAGAGCAAGCAAAACAGTAGGTTAAAGCTTAAACTAGCAGAACCATAGCGAATTGATAAAATTATAGCTAACTACCGGAACTTGATACATTTTAAAATTGTGAAACTGTAGGTAAACTCTAAATGTTAAAACAAATAATGAAAAAAAATGCAGTTGCTTGAAGCTAAATGTAGCAAAACTGCAGCTAAAAACAACAAACCTGTAGCTAAAAACAAAACTCAACAAACCTGTAGCTAAAAACAAAAATCAACAAAGCTGTAGCTAAAAACAAAAATCAACAAAGCTGTAGCTAAAAACAAAAATCAACAAAACTGTAGCTAAAAACAAAAATCAACAAAACTGTAGCTAAAAACAAAAAACAACAAAGCTGTAGCTAAAAACAAAAATCAGTAAAACTGTAGCTAAAAACAAAAAACAACAAAGCTGTAGCTAAAAACAAAATTCAACAAAACTGTAGCTAAAAACAAAAAACAACAAAACTGTAGCTAAAAACAAAAAACAACAAAGCTGTAGCTAAAAACAAAAATCAACAAAACTGTAGCTAAAAACAACAAACCTGTAGCTAAAAACAAAAATCAATAAAACTGTAGCTAAAAACAAAAATCAATAAAACTGTAGCTAAAAGTTAATTGTAGCAAAATGGACTAAAACCCCAAAATAGTCAAACAGCAGTTAAAAACAACAAATACTGAAATAGCAGCTAAAAGCTAAAATGAGCTAAATGTATCAAAATTGCTAAAATTTTATAAAACATTAACAAAATGAAAGAACAAGCAAATCATGAAAAAAAAAGCTGCTGGTAAATGTATAAAAAAAGTTTAAAAAAAATTAGCAGATATGTGTCTAAAATCTATAGCAAGATATTAGCTACAAGCTAAAAGCATTACAATACACAAAGCAAGCATGCTGAAGCTTTCTGAGAACATGTTTGAAGAGCTCTGGATGTATTTTTATGAAGAATATTTCAGTGAAAATGGTTTATTCAAAAAGTATAAAAGTTATAAATAGTAAAAGTACGGAGCCCCAGAGGGGACGTGGGGGATTATTTTTTTTCTTTTGCGTTCCCTCGCAATATAGTGTTACCTCACAGACAACAGCAACAATGTAACAGACACCCATATTTGAAGTTCATGCATACAGAGCCCCCGAGGGGACATGGGTACCATAGTACACAAAATACACAACTGTAGCTTGACAGCAAAAAATAAAATAAAAACTAAGAAGAAATAAAAGAAGAAAACAATAATGTGAACGCTGACTCAGAAGTTGACCCACTTCAGAGAAAATCAGCACAAAATCCAGGGAGAGCAGCGTTAAAAATGATTTCTCTCACCATGAAGGACGACAAACACTTTTCATCCAACTTAAGGCCTTTAACCTAAAGATGTAAAGCTTCAATATAAACATAAACAAGATCTTACTCGGACGTACGTTAAGGTGAACTCTCAGGCGGCGACGCGTGTGTTCTGATCCGTTCTGCTCAAAGGTCAAGGCTCGGGAACAGTTGGGTTTTTAACAAGAATGCAGCAATGGATGGTTGTTTCAGAGAAGCTCTACATCAAAGATTGCTCTGAATCTTCCTCGAGCTCTTCTTAGAACAAAATAGTTTATTAGATCAGTTCAGACGCAATCTGACGCATATATATCCATGAAAATCAGAGCTTGTTTATTTATTATTGATCAGTGTTGCTGAAGCTAACGTGAGCGGTTGTTTCTCCCTGAACAGGAAGCTTAATCAGACGCACATCACAGAGATTCCCCGGCACGCCTTCAGCAGCTTTCAGAACCTCCGGAAAATGTACGTGTTTTCTGCTTCATCATGAACGTAAAGTCACAGCACAGATAATTAAAGACAATTTATAATTTATTTCTGTTATGTTTCATAAAACAGTTGAATTTTTAAATGTTTATACCTACTACTGTCCCCTTCATTAATGTTTCCAGCATGTTACGTGAAAGTAAAAAAAAGCAGTGTTTGTGTTTTTCATTTCATTTTCTGCTTTAAAGCATAATACCGTTTTTTTTTTTCCAGCAGATAAAAACATTTGCAGATATTTTTGATGACTTTGTTTACATTGTTATATTTCAGAAAGGTAATTGTGTCAAAAAGTTCATTTAGTGTTGTTCAATGTTTCAGCTCAAAAAGGATAATCAAGCATAGCGGCGTATTTACAGTCGAGAATTTCTAACTTTTAAACGGTGACGAAGCAGCTACTGCTAAAAAAAAAATCTCTACATAACAATAAAAATCAAAGCTAAGACAAAATACCTACATGATGATGTATAAACTTTAAACATAATCCAGAGAGATCCAAGACAAACGGAAACGTTAGCGGCTCAGTTTGGTTGCCATGGTCACCTGTCCCTCACCCCCTGACTGACAAGTTAATGAGAGGCAGAAAGAAACAGACTGAAAAGTAAGCCTCAACTAAAAAAAGTGTTTAAAAAACTACAAGTCACATCTTAAAAATGATTGAACCAAGAGCAAAAGACCGATGGTAACGCATGTGATTTTTTTGTTGTTTGTTTGTTTGTTTGTTTCTAAAGTACTGTATACTGTAACAAGTTAAAAAGACCAAGAGAAATGAGCTCACATACAGCGTTTTGGCTGGTCTCTTCAAGTTCACATTTTCAGCCACATCCGTGTTAATTCCTCACCTGCAGGTGTACCGCGTTTCACAGGAGCACTCTTTTTGTTTTGGGTCCATGTTCCAAACTCTGTTGTTGTAGCCACTGATTTTCTTTGATCTGGTTGTTCGTGCAGCCACAAACAGAAAAACAGGTTCCTGAACGCAGCACAGACTATTTTAGTCAACTTTATGGTTGTTAAATAAATGTAAACAAAACTAAAACAGTGTTTCATCTGCTAAACAGTCAAATAAATCACGGTTTGTGCTCTGCTAGCATGGTTAGCCAATGCTTACTGCTACTTCCTGTCTGACAGGAAGTTGTACTCATATTTATTTATACAGTAAAGCCCCCAGGAATAAGGTGGATTTCAATGAGAGACACTGGCTGAAAATATTAATGAAAATATATTTTGATGTAAAATTTGTATATGGGTTTGGAGAGTAAAAAGGGTTTGAAAAAGATTTGAAAATGGTAGACAAATCAAATGTTAGTGTGTGACATCATCGAGTGTCGCCTGAACATTTCATATGACAAAATAAATTGTTCTGGGACTCTTTTAAACTTTGAATGATGAGCTCCAGAGCTTCAAAAGTTTATTTTTCTCCTTCTGTTTCACCAAATTCCCACACCGTTGTCTCAGATACATCGCAGCCATGCAACATAGAGATATCTATACTATCTATAGTGAAAAGGGGTTCTCTGCAGACCAAACGTGGGCATTTCTGGAGAATAGGTGTTTGTAGAGGGCAAACACCGATTGGCTAACTGTATTTGCTGACTCTTTAGGTAAGTTACATCAGGTCTTTTTTTCTTTTTTTTTTTTTTTTTTACGGAAGGTTTCTAAACAGCAAAACAGTATTATATCTGCTGTCAAACACAAGAAGATTCACTTTTGTTCTGACACAGGTTGACTTGAACGTGGTCTGGGTACAATGAAATAGGAAGGTATCGAGCGAAACCTGCTCCCATTTGTCAAAAAAGTCTGGTCTCAATTAAAGGTAGTGAGTCCTGTAACAAGATAATGGCCCAAAACAAAAGCTAAAAACAAAATTTGCTCTTTTGAAGTGCTCTTCTGTGAGATCTGATCTATGAAAGGTGCTGAAACCTGGAGTAGGTTTGACCTGAAGAAGTTAACCAGTAAACATAAATACCTGCTCCAGTTGCAGAAATCTTACAGAAACTGACATCACTCATCTGCAGTGACTGATTTAAAAGTTGAACAAGAAAATGTGAAGTTAAAGGAAACATCCTTTGTCCCAAAGCCAGTTTAAATATCATTATTATTTTTGGTTACTTTATTTTCTTTCTTTATTCATTCTTGTGAATTGATGTGAACTATTTTCACATTATTCAACAACCAAAATGGATTTTGTTTTTTTAATGTAATGGCTGGTTATTAAAAAACAAACATTTAGCCCTCCCCACTATCCATTTGTGTTGCTCTTATTTTGAAATGTTACCAGAAGTTCTGTGTTAAGCGAGGTGGAAAGAGAAGTTATGGAGGCGCTGCTAATGTCAAACCGAGAATGTAATTCAAATGTAATTCTGTTTTTGTTTTGTTTTGGCTTAATGTAATTCCATTTATTTCTAATATAATTCTGTATTTTTCAAATGTGATTCCGTTTTTTCTAAATGTTTTTCTTTTTTTTCAAATAGGATTACGATCACTTCCTCTTCGGCCACTTCCACTTTGGCTTAATGTAATTCCATTTGTCAAATGTAATTCTGTTTTTTTCTAATGTGATTCTGGTCACTTCCGCTTTGGTTTAATATAATTCAATTTTTTTAATATAATTCCATTTTTTTTAATGTAATTCCATTTGTCAAATGTAATTCTGTTTTTTTCCTAATGTGATTCTGGTCACTTCCACTTTGGTTTAATATAATTCCATTTTTTTAATGTAATTCTGTATTTTTCAAATGTGATTACGACCACTTCCACTTCGGCCACTTCCACTTTGGCCACTTTCACTTTGGCTTAATGTAAGTCTGTTTTTTCAAATGTGATTATGTTTTTTTTTTAATGTTGTTCATTTGCACCTCATGGCCACCATAGCTACCCAACATCAAAACACTTTATTTCCAATCAAATTGCACGTTTCTGTATATAATATGTATTTTCAAAGTTGTGTGTCGAGATGCAGGACAGAAACTGTGAACAAGGGTAGTAATAGGAGTGCTTGAGTATTTAATACACTGGCATCCTTAATTAAACTTGCATATTAGTACACAGTTTGGCCCTATTTTGAGTTTTCTTTTATTAATACTGAGATATTATACCCAACTTTCATATAATTTTCTCTCCTTCTCATTTCAGCATCATCCGGGAGAACAGCATGCTGCGGCGTATCAGTCAGTATGCCTTCGCCGACCTCCCTCATCTCACTGAAGTGTGAGTGTGCAGATTTCCACAACCAACTGCACCTGCTGCTTTTTCTCCAAAACACTCGTGTTTAGTCTGTGTCTTGGTACAAGTAGAGCTGAAACCTCAGAGAAGGCTCGTGCTGAGCGAGCGAGGCAAAACAATGGAGACTAAACATGACTAAAGGTGTGGATGAAGGCCTGAGGGTCGTAAGCTTCAATCCGTGTCACGTTTTTTTCTGTCTTCAGCTCCATATCTGAAAACATGGCGTTGGAGACTATCGGAGCTTTCGCGTTCTCTAATCTCCCAGAGCTCACCGAGATGTGAGTATAACCAGCAGGATAACGGCAGCGGGGGCAACCCTGAAGCTGCAAAACCTGTCGTGTGTTTCTTCCAGAGAGATAACCAAGTCAAAGAGCCTGAAGTCCATCCATCCTGATGCGTTCAGGAACATCGTGAACCTTCAACGTTTGTGAGTGTCTCCTTTGGTTTCTAATTGTGATTGTAAAATAAGTTGTGGGTAAAACAACCCAGAACAATCAGACGCATCATTCTTAAATAGCCTGAACACCCCTGATGGGAAATAACATATCCAGTCACAAAAATATTAAAATTATTTTCCCACAGTTGTTATCGCCCAGTGTTTCTTCTTGTAACATTTAGATATTCCAAATAATGTAATTGTTTCTATCTTTTGAAACACTCTCAGATAAACTATTTCTGAGACTTGGAGCATCGCTGAACTCCCTCAGGAGCACCGTCGTCAGTCCTCTTAGGCTTGGCCCAATTTGTGAGAAACTGGGACACATAAACTGTGTGGCGACAAAATATATTTTTAATACTATTTGTTAAACAAGGGCACCTTAGTGCGGCAACAAGGAATAAATCACAACCCAGAACTGGTTTTTTTTTTTTTTTTTAGGATAAGCAGGTCTGAAGACAAAATGAAATGTGTTACTTTTGGAAATTTTACTACAAAAGAGGAAGAGATTCCTTCCTAAATTACGTTTAATTTAATTTTTAAAAAGCTCTTACAAATCTTAAAATAATCTATCTTCCATCAGAAGCAGATTAGTTGAAGAAAAAGACCAAATTTAGTTTACTAAATAAAAGTTTTTGTTTTGTAATTTTAGAATATTGAAGCGATGAGATATTTAATTTTTTTAAAAATTAATACAGCTCATATTACAAGAATTTGTTACTCCAAAGTATTCAGACTTATTTTTTTTATATTTGTGTGATGGGCCCCAAAATATAACATTTAAACATTGTTTGTCCAAGTAGACACAAATATAAATACACACTCATGGCACAAAATAACTTACCGGTACTGATTTAACCAGAAGAAGAAATTATTGTATTTTAGAGTCGGGATATGAGCACATTCTTGTTTTATAATTTAAACAGATACAGTCACTTCTGCTTTCCAGTTCATATGTTTCCCAAGAAACACAGTTAGCAAGCCATAATGTATATATTTTTAATATTTTGGTTGTGGGTTCATACTATAAGTTTACATGGGAAGAAAATACTTATTTTCCCCCAAAAAACGTTAGCGTCCCCACTGTATGTCACAAGACATAGTGTATACAAAACTGACAGTACCACTTTACCATTAGTCTCCCCGATGCAAATAAATAGTTTATAGATATGTTATCACTTCCTCTATAAACACTTTATAAATCATTAATAACTGCTTATTATGCATTAATTAAGGGCGAGAAAGAGAAAACTGACCAGTTTCTTGCCAAATAGTGAGCCAAATCTGCCACCTATATATTTCCTCTAGAGTTGTATTAAACATTTCAGACCAAGTTCCTACCTTGTAAGCACAATAAGCATTTGTAAACTTTTTTTTTAGGATAATAGTTGTAGATACTTATAATGCAGTGATAAAATAATGTACAATGTTATATTCTAAATAATTAGGTTTACAAATGCTTATTGTGCTTAGAAGGTAGTAACTTAGTCTGAAATATTTAATACACCTCTAGATGAAATATATATTTGAACAGATTTGGTTCACTATCTGGCAAGAACTTGGTCAGTTTTGTCTCTTTCTCACCCTTAATTACCGCATAATAAGCTGTTATTAATGATTTATCAAGTGTTTATAGAGGAATTAATAACATATCTATAAACTATTTATTAGCATCAACAATGGGGAGCCTTATTGTAAAGTGGTGTGTTACCAAAATGACTAAGAAAAGTTCTTGAGATTATTAAACAGAAATGAAACATCAGAATAAGTTAGGCCTTTAAATCCAGATTATACTTTAACTGTCCGGTTTTTAGCATTTGCCATAGACACCCCCTTGAAAACTTTCTGGAGGCATTCTTGGTTACTGTGAATTAAACACTTAGACGTATAAGCAAGGCAAAAATTGGATTTTTCCATATCGCTTAGCTACATCGCTAACTGGGGATTTTTTTTTTTTTTTTTTTGAGTAAGATTAGATTTAAAATAGTCACTAATAGAATAACTACTCACTGTGCCCCTTTTCATAATGTCCACCATGTATGTCTTGTTTCAGCAAGATGAAGCTAATTACAGGAGTTTAAATACAGTACATCAGATAAGAGTTGCATTTGGTAGTTTTCATAAGTAATCAATTCCACTGGGCACATGGATGGATGGATGGATGGATGGATGGATGGATGGATGGATGGATGGATGGATGGATGGATGGATGGATGGATGGATGAATTCCACTTAACAGTAGTTTCACCCTCATGAAGCGTGTTGTGGTCACGGCTCTTGTCGCTCAGCGTCTGTTGGTCAGTGAGTGCAGTGTGACTTCTTTATTCACACATTCAATAGTTGATTCTTCGCAGGATCATCACCAACACGGGCCTGAAAATATTTCCAAACTTCTCCAAGATCCACTCTACGACCAGAGGTTTCCTGTTGTAAGTGTCGGCACACACACAAACCAGGGGTTCAAGTAAACATGCCAAGATAACATCAGACATGTGATGCAGTCTGAATGTGCACATATTGAATGATCTTTGGAGATCAGCTCAACTGGAGCACAAGTTCTTCAGCTTCAAGAAGAAATCAGTCAAACGTGTTTCTTATCTTATAGGCTTCAGAAAGAGAAAATTTAATTTCTATAGTTGTATCCAGAACAAAGCATGACCTGCTGCTTTTCAATTCACAACATGTCCTGATGCTACCTTGATTTGTTCTCTGTTTGGTGTTTGTGTTGCACAGCGACATGCAGGACAACAGCGACATCAAGACGATCCCTGCCAACGCATTCAATGGCCTCTGCACTCAGCCCATCACAGAAATGTACGTCATCTCTTTTTTTTATTATTTATTTTACTTTCATAGACAACTTTGACACATATTCAGAACAACATTACGTTGCTATAACAAAAGGCATGAATGGGTATTAGCAGTTAAGTATTTTATACACATTCAAAATTGACTTACAAATGCAAATATTAATATGTGCTTCATTACATCTGAGCCTCGATGTACATTTCAAAACTCTGAACGCTCTAAAAGAGCACAGAATGTCATGATCTCCTGAGATCAGCTGATCAGTTGCAGGAAGGAGCTCCGGAGCTATGGGCTTCACAAATGTGCAGCAGGTGCTAAATAATTTAAAATAATTAATTTTGAATAAAAATTCCTTGCCTATCATGCGGCTTATCCATCAATCAGCCAGTTGTGTGTCGTGTCCAATCTTATTTTGAAAAACCGCGATAGAGTGAGTCCGCAAAAAACGAACCGTGAAGTAGCGAGGGACAATTGTAATTTAATTCTACATTACATTTTAATGACTGAACAACTGAACAGAAAATAAAGTAACTTAAAATTGCTCTGTTTTGTAGCTGCACAATATTGAAATAAAGTATTGGATGTATTGAATCATTAGCCAATCACTGGAACTGGTAAAATGCAGCTAAATCCACCAGCAGTCAAAATAGTCTTGTGGTCTTTTGATTTTTTCTCGGCTCAAAAACTTTCTTGACTTACCCAACAAAGTTCAGTCAGGTCATTTGGATGGGTTCTTTTTGTTTTGTTTTGTTGAGACATTTTATCCTTCATCCAAAGGACTTCATCAGTCTGAGGAGCCACAACTAACTCAGTCCCACAAGCAGCACACTCACATAGTGGGCCAAGCAGGTTGTTGGTGATAAGATGGTTTCTGGGGCCCATCCTCTCCCCCATCGACTCCTCTGAGGCAGCCATAGCCAAAGTGGTTCAAAACATCAAAGTTCATGCTCAATAATCCA
>JARVGV010000527.1:22021875-22035399 GCA_031762435.1 Hypsolebias longignatus
GCTGCATAAAAAAGGCAACGAACGGCGCGATGACATCACTAGGGGGCGGTTCGTAAGTCCGGAGCGCCGTAAGTAGAGACCGCTGTAAGTCAAGGACTACCTGTATTGTGAAAATGGGTTTGATTGCACCAAACAACATTTTACGCAGGAACACAGAGTAAAAAGTAAGCCTCAGACAGAGTCACTGTGTAAAAACTAAAAATAACAACTTTTTACCCGTGAGCAGCAGAGTTCTGATGGTCCAACATTTTTATATGTCTGCAATGTTTTATACTGTATATGTGTCAAGTTAAAAAGAGCCTGGACTTGGTGTTTTGATGTCAAAGGTCAGAGTTCATAAAGTAAATCAATGACAGTTTGAATGTGTGACCTCTGACCTTTGACTTCAGAGAGGATTTGACAGAATGCATCAGTACTGTGGCAATGAGAGACACACTGAGTGAAAAGAAACAAAAAATACCAACACCTTGGTGTATGTTTTCGGTTCGGATTCAATCCCAAATCATGTCCAAGTTGGAACATTGTGTATTAGATCAGTGGTTTCCAACCTATTTTCCTCAAAGACCCCGCTTCTTACTTCCTGTCTAATCTGGGACCCTCCAATCCCTCGCTACTCCCCCTCCCAAAAGACTCAATCAGATTAATCTCTTCATCTCTCTTTATCAAATTATTAAAAGAACAAAGTAAATATTATAATTAATATTATAAGTACAGGTAGTCCTCGGTTTACGTTCGAGTTCCGTTACAACGACCCGGTCGTATACCAATTTGAACGTAACCCGAAACTTAAAGCACATGGCGAACAGTAACGGCATTTTAAACACATTTTTTTCAATGTAACACAACAACAGCGTACTTAAAACGCTGTTTTGCTGTATTTCCAAGTAGTTAGCTAACACAATACCCTCAAAAAAATCAAAAAACACATAAAATGCTGCATAAAAAAGTCAACGTGAGGTGTGATGACGTCACTGGGGAGGCGGCCGCAAGTCCGAAATGCCGTAAGCCGGGGTGACGTGACCCGAGGACTACCTGTATTTGTTTATTAACCCAAATAAACATTGGAAAAACACAAACGTTTCCAGAGGTTGTTCTCGTGTAAAGGGGGCCTAATTGTCCTCCCTGAGGAGCCTCATTTCACTTAACCAGAACTGCTTGTGGATGATAATGCAGTTTAAATAATGGTTTCAATTTCAAGGGATGCATTATCAAGAACTAAATCCTTCTCATGCTCATCGTTCTCGACTTACACCTTCAGTCTTCAAACATTTCAGGAACTTACTTTAATTCAGTATACTGGTACTGTATACGTCGCATTGATTTAGCCTGTTTTCTCAGATCATGTGAACGTTTAACCTCCAACCAGCAAGAAGTTTAACAAGCAGTTTCCAGTTTCTTTCTGTTGCCTCATAATTCCTACAAAATGCTGTAAAATTGTATAAACTGCAGCACTCAAAGTAAAGATGCAACAACTGCAGATAATTAGTTCAAATCTGGGCCATGACGCTGTCCTAGATGTAGTTGTTTTTGTTGTAGCTTGATACAGCACCAGAAGGGAGGACTTTCAAGCAACAAGACTGAGTTTAAAGTAAAAGTAAACCGGTGACTTCATCCGTCATCTTACATAACAAAAGTCGTCCTGGTATCTAAAGAATAGACGCTGGAGCGTGGGGAGCAGCGGTGGATGCACATCAAAAATTCAACACCTTTAATTTTTAATGTCATCATCGAATGACATTTATTAAATTGACGGCCTAGCATTCCTGAAAAGAATCCACATTGCCTGGCGTCTTTTACGCCAAAGTTTCAAAGTAAGATAATGAGAAGGGTTGGAGTGATCACCACTTGTAAATGTGCACAATCTCATGCACTATTGTGAGTCATTAGGAGATTTGTTAGCGCTCAGAGTATGAGATTTGATTTGTGAAGGACTCTCAATAATTGCTTCAACAAATTACTGTATAGCTCAACATCTGTAAAATTAACTGGCGGCCATCTTAAATTGGGGCAAAAGTTCATTAGTTGTAGATGTACAATCAATTGCTTCAAGACAGCTTAATTAAAGTCTGTGCGGTGGTTCATGAGATATTTTGCTAACAAACAAACCCACACAGACAAGCAGAAACTTTGCCCTGCTGGTAATAAAACAAAACACTGCAGGGCCCTCCTGATTTCTTGTCACCCAGTTTCTCTTCTTCTAAATGAAGGTTATGTTTTCATCTTTGTAATGTAATTATATGTATATTTTATGTTTGTTTTGCACAAAAATATAATTTCTGTATTGTTTTGTAAAGTTCTTCATACACAAGCCTCCCTGCCTGAGTGTATTTAGTTGGAAAAAAAATTCTCCCACATAGAAACAAGCAATGTATAATAAAAACGATGGAGCTGTCCTTCAGATCATCCACGGCTTTCAAGGACAAAACGACACCCCCACCGCCAACCTTTGCAACGCGCAGTAAGTTGGGTGGTGCAAGAGGAAAGACAGCTGCGCGTTTTACTTACTGCAGAAGGATGCATACATCAGCAAGATAAGGTTTACAGAAATGCTCAACAGTGTTTCAAGGCTGCAGCTGCAGAAAGGAATGTGAATCTGTCTCATTAACATGGATGCACTGCCTCCTACATGCTTAATATGTGGATGCAATTCTACACCAGTACCACTGGGTGGTCCCAGTGATTTCTGGTATGAGAGCAACATAGTTTTAAGTCATTAATCACTTTAATCATCACCATACATGACGATGGTTTTGACAACAAAGCACAGCATAAGGCAAATATAAATATCCTTCCTGACATACTTCCTAAAATGTAAAAAATAATAATAATTAGAGAATTAATCAAGTTTACTTCAAAAATTGTTCATGCAAAAGTGCATATGTAGTAAAAGTTTATCATCAGGAAATATATTTACTCAAAACAAAAAATTTATGAGATTAAGATGTATTTCATGAAACATGCATAAGTTCTTGATGCAAAAAAAATGCTAATTTTACTCAACCTCTTCAGACTGTACAAGAATGATAAAATATTTAGTAAAAAGAAATGTAATTTCCATAATTTTTTAATTCTGATTATTTGCTGTTTAATAGCGCCCTCTTGTGGTTATTTTAAAGAGTAACAACACATGCACCAAAATATTCACACAAAAATCTTCAGTTTTACAACACTCGCCCAAGAAATATTATTTTTTTAAAACAAATAAACATGTATCTATATATTTTTAAGCTATAACAAATCAAAGTAAAATTAAAATTCATTTGCATTTTTTGGAACTATAAAAAAAGAAAAACAAAGCTTCACAATGAAGAACAAAACTAACTCATTCAAGCAAAACTTTAAAAGCCTCTTTTCATCTCTCCTTAAAGTATATAGGTCTTTATCAATCTATAATTACACACCTTCATTCCACTTTCCTAATTTTATACAGTATTTACAAAACATGGCAAGCTGTAATAAGTTACTTACAAAATATGGGAAGCACATTTTTTTATTATTATTATTTTTCTATACAAACTGTTACAAATCACCATTAAACGACCTTCTACGCTTTACATGTCCTAAATCGTATAAAATTAAATTATTTATCTATCTGCCTTTTGTGTAATTCTAGAAATGACTCTCAGGGCTTTTATTGTTTTTATTTGAATTTTAGCAGCTTTTTCACTATTTCATTGTCTTGTTTTTTTTTTTTTTTTTTTTTTTTTTTTTTTTTTTACACAGGTTAGTATTTTAATTATGAACTTGGGAATTTAATTAATTAATTGAGCCTTTGACGCTCACTAGTATTGATCAACTCAACGCTTGACCGACTCCAACCCCAACAGACAGGTTTTGATGTTACAACGCTTCTGATTGGTTGCAGCAGGGAGACGTTTTGAAACGCTGAACGTGATTGGACGAACCGACGTTCTGTTCTTTTTTTTTTTTTTTTCATTCCTCTCGCGATTGTTTCCTGTGTGTGGGTTAATGGCTCCTCCTGCTACGAAGAGAGAGACGGAGCTGGCACCGAGCGGTGAAACGGGGTAGTTGAGACACCACGTAGGAAAAAAAATACAATTACACCTCGAATACCGGTGTGGTTTTATCACAATTGTTTAAGGGGTATCTGGGAATAGGGTCGTCTCGCTGGCAGTTTCGGTCGAGGGCCAACATTTAGCAGCGGGCGGTCGAGGATAGCGGTCTATTTTTCGACAACCAACTCCCCAGATGAACTCCCTCAGAGCCACCAACAGGAGACCCAGGCGAGTATCGAGGCCGCGCCCGGTGCAGCTCGAACGAAACAACGGGGACAGAGGTAAGCTAGGCCACGGTCGGCTAATGGTTTCACACAAAGCCCCGTTTTTGTCGGGCGATTCCAGCCTTTACGTAACCTTGGCTTGTTTAGCTGCACCAAAGGCGGCGGGTTTAGTAGGAAAACCCGAGGCTTCTTGCTCCGTGGCTCAGGCCAGGCCGCGCTTTGTTTGGCTTGAGTAATCGGAGGTTAGGAGGAGGTTGGGGGTTGTCTTCGTAATGTCGTATGTGGCTACAGGGACATCATATATGGCTCGTGTTTTTCAACTGGAGGCAAAAGGGGCGACCTAACACGCGCTAATCGAGCTTCTTGCCCGCTCGGCTGCTGCATTCCCAGCTGTCACAAGCCCTTTCTGCGGGCGTGAATCTGCGGACTGCCATTTTTGAGGGTGTAACGTTTAACAAAAACACATCGGCAGCTCCAGCGTTCAGCGGCTCTGGCTTCAGGAGGCCACGCGCACATCAGCTGTGTCGTTTGGGTGAATTCGCCGTGGCCATTTCGGTGTGCTCGGCTTTGCAGTTTTAAGCTAATTTCGCGTCCTCGCTACCGGCGCCTGCTGCTGCTAGTCGCGGCTCGATTTGTTTACACGGCGGATTTAGCAGCTACGCAGTTCAGTTTTTAGCTCTTAGCCGCACGTCTGATCGACTTCATCCGCTGTCCCTAATTTGACAGCACCTCGCACGAGCGTGGTCAGGAGACGAATGCATGCAGACCAGTACGTGTTGCGAGAAACTGACCACGAAGAAAGGCTGTTTGGCTGCAGAGAGCGCATCTGCCATTATCAATCACCAACCTTTGTCTGCCGTACAAACTATTAGACTCAGTGTATGCGCAGTGTGCATGTGAGCTTAATGTAAAACAGACAAGCAGCTATTTATGTCTTTCTCTGCAAAACCTGATGTATGGTGTACTGAAAGGGGTGCTGCTTTTAATACATTTTTAATTGCAGCTTTGTTCTTGTCTGTTGAATGGATTTTATGCATAAGACGTTTTTTTTTTTAATCCCTTATTAGATGAGGAGGCTCCTGCAGCCGCTGCAGCAGAAATGGCTATTGAGGAGTCTGGTCCAGGTGCTCAGAACAGTCCCTACCAGCTTCGCCGCAAGACCCTGCTTCCCAAGAGAACCGCTGCTGCCTCTGCCACCGCCTCTGCCTGCCCCAGCAAGGGCCCGATGGAGGTTAGACCAAAGCCCTTGTTTGCATTTCATATGAATGTCACTGCAGGTTGTGTGTCTGCAGGGTGACTGGTGGAAATGCGTGTCAGGATTTTCTTGTTTTAAGGATCCTCCTTTAAACATAGACGTTAGAATAACAAAGCATAGTTCCCTTGGCTTGACGTTAATGTCTTCCTTATCCTCATTTTTAGGGAGCTTCCACTTCATCAACAGATGCCTTTGGCCATCGAGCCAAGCGAGCACGAGTGTCCGGTAAGACCCACGACCTGCCAGGTGTGTTATGAAAGTTCCTTAATTAGATCATTACTTTATTTTTCTTATTTTCTACACTTTATTGTGCTTGAAGTGTCAGAATTATGTAATATTTTTTGTGTATTGTGTGCTTTAGCAGCCCCAGCAGAACAATATCTGCAGCAAAAGCTTCCAGATGAGGTCGTTTTGAAGATTTTCTCCTACTTACTGGAGCAAGACCTTTGCCAGGCGGCTTGTGTGTGCAAGAGATTCAGCCAGCTAGCGAACGATCCCATCCTATGGTGGGTGCTGCTTTATTCTCCTATCTTACAACCATTAAAGAATAGACCGCTAGCACGTTTTGACATTTGTTCTTGTTCTTCGGTTATCTAGGAAACGGCTCTACATGGAGGTGTTTGAGTATACACGTCCCATGATGCATCCTGAGCCAGGCAAGTTCTTCCAGGTCAGCCCCGAGGATCACGAACATCCAAACCCCTGGAAGGAGAGCTTCCAGCAGCTGGTCAGTTGGTCTTTCTTGTTAATCTTTTATGTTTTTATTTTGCAAACAAACCATAAAAAGCACTGAGTTTTTGCAAAGCAACATATAGTCTGGCAGTAACATCATTAGTAATATTGGGTGTTGGGGTGTAATTTCAAGTTAAAATTATGCAATTTAATGAGTAATTTAAAAGATCTGTGCTACTCCTCATTTTGAGTTTACACCTAGCCATTTAACAAAGCCATGCAAATAAGCTCAACTTTGACTAGTCTATGTAGGTACATAAAAGGTACATTTGGTTTTGTGATGTTATTTAGGGGGGGAAAGCTTTTTTATTGTTATAGTTGTATAGAAGAAGCACTTATGGTAAAGTCAAAACATTTAATAATTTCTAATTGATGTGTTTAGCTTATCATGCTACATTTGCTAACTGTTTCATAGTTAACAAGAGCAGACTAGTATCAAGACACCTACAAATGCAAAATGTGTTGTAAAACATAATTATCTGTGTTTTATTTGGTACCTGTTTCTGTGTATTGTGTCACGGTTGGTTTAAAGTCATCTGATAAATCTGCTGGTTATACACAGGAAACAAAAATGCTGTGAATATATCTGTAGCACAAAGCTTCTAGTTGGTTTTCAAGCCTTTGTTTGGGAATAATGAAGTCATTTGGAGGTTTTGTAGTCTAATCTTCTACCTATATGTATATATCGTGTATACAGAAACTTGGCAGTGCGTCTAAATAATTTGTAGTTTTGAATTAGGCTTTTTTTATCTTTGATTGAAGGATTGGTTTGATAGCCAGATTGGATAAAGACCTTGTTAACCTGCAGCAACTTAATCCCTGGACATCTTTTGTGTTGCAGTATAAAGGTGCCCACGTAAAGCCAGGCTTTGCCGAGCATTTTTACAGTAACCCTGGCAGATACAAAGGCAGGGATAACATGCTGGTAAGAGAAAGTCCTTCATTATTGACATTTTGCATTAAGTATGTCTTTAAGCATGAACTTGCTTTTTCAAATTGCTCTCTGAATTTCAAGTGTTTGTTCCATCTCAAAGCGTTTGCGTTCTTTCCTCCAACAGTACTATGACACCATTGAGGATGCACTGGGTGGCGTTCAAGAAGCGCACTTCGATGGTCTCATCTTTGTTCATTCTGGCATCTATACTGACGAGTGGATTTATATAGAGTCCCCCATCACCATGATTGGTGCCGGTAAGCATGTCTGTCATTGAGAGGTACTGAAGATTTGATGCCTCTGCTGTGTGCAATCGATAGCTCTTTTAAGAAGGTTGATACACACTCGGCTGCGTATGTACAAGGGATTTAATGAATGGTTTCTGCTTTGCCCTCAGCTCCTGGTAAAGTAGCAGACAAGGTCATAATAGAGAATACCAGAGATTCAACGTTTGTCTTCATGGAGGGATCAGAGGATGCGTATGTGGGATACATGACCATTAAGGTAAACTCTAATCTCTGCACTTTTTTTGTTTTAACAAACTTAAAGATATTTGTTGTTGCTATTGTTTAATGACAGTTCTCTTTTGAGAAAAAAAAAAACATTATTAGAGTAGAAAAGCCCAACCTAACTGGTGATTAATATTTATTCAGCATGAGTCATTATTCTTGTTCTGCATTTCTAAAAACTCGAATGTGCTCACAGTAGTGTTGTTGGCTTTACAACTAAAACTGTAACACTAATGTTGTATATTGCATTATATACAAAGTTTAGTTATATGCAAATGTTCTCAGTTTGCCATCTTGTGGACTGCTTGGAATGTCCAAACAGCTGAGTTGCAGACTGTTTCAGGGGCTGCTGGAGTGGAACTTCCTCGTTGTCCTTGTCATCAGACTTTGCAAAAGAGGCACTCGCAGCATATTTAAGGCAGGGATTAAAACAGAAAAAAATCTTATGACTGAAATTTTTCTCCACCTAGAGATTGCCCCCTCCTTTTTTAACTGCATACATGTTACTTCTCAAAGGTTTTCACATAAAGAGGAGTATACTGCGTACATGACTGTAGTATATGTACACAGTATATAGTGTTCTCTAATGAAGTGTTGAGGTTGTAAGAAAACTTTAACCTGCACCATCAAGAGCAACAGTATTCTGAAGGAAGAGATGGGTTTTAATAACGTTTCTGTGGTTTACTTTCATTTCAGTTTCAATTGAGTTGTCAGATATGTTTTAAAAGTATAACACTGGAAGTCCTTTGCAGAGTATAAATTAACTTTTTTTTTTTTACCTGACATCCAAATTTTCTCCCTAATTTTTATTTTTTAATTCAAGGGGATTATATTTACAGGATGTCAGCTATTTATAAGACTGAGCTGAATACAGCACCTCAGACTGAAGAAGTCTTTAAGATGAAAGAAGAAATGTTTCTACCTTTTTTTTTTTTTTTTTTGTGAATGTCCAGAGGACCAGACTTGACTTTGTTCGATTTAAATATAGATGTTTTTGTAGAATCTGGTTCATCAGATTCAGTTCAGTTTATTTATATAGCGCCAAGTCACAACAGAAATCGTCTCAGGGCACTGAACAGAAACATTCATATTCATATATAAAAATAATAATTTAACATTATCTGAGGAGCAGACTGCTGGGATGAGCAGAGTTGGGCTGATTAGGAGCAGTGCGAATGGGGCATAAAATAATAGCTCTCTACACAATATGTGACATCAGTAAGTATCAGGATTTTGGCCAAACAGAACTTGAAATATAATGCAATTAAGATCAAGGTGTCTATGTTGTCATTCTCACCACTTGTGGTACATGTGGTTGAATGAAATTGTGTATACAGGGTCCCAGTTACATCCAACAAAAATACAAATTGTAAAGAAAAACAATAGTAAAACACAAACTAAGAAATATGTTAAACTAAGAATACACTAAGCACTAATTGTAAAAAAAAAAAAAATGCGCTGACCAACAGCAGCACGAACATGAGTCTGTGTGAGCAGACGAAGACAAATGAACACAGCAACATGAAATAAATCAGCGGCATGCGATCATCATCATAGATAGTCAGCTGTAAATATCAACAATCAAGTGGCATTACAGTGATTTTTCTCACAGTGAATTAGTGCTGCAGTCATGGTTTCCACTGATTAAAAAAAATAATAATAAATTGACAAAAAAAAAGAAAAAAAGGTATGCAAGAAGATTTGTTGCTACGGGACTTGCAGTAATAACAACGGATATGCTGGCAACCTCATGTGTAATTTAAATGGTTCACGCAGCTTCTAAAGCTGATTAGACAGTGGGCCTGTGATCGGAAGATCGCCGGTTCAAGCCCCGGTACCGACAACATTAAAAAAATGTGGGTGTAAAAAGGTGAAACACCCACATCTGCCTCCACCCTCATTTGCCCCACTCTGGGCCCCTGAGCAAGGCCCTTAACCCCCACCATCTGCTCCCTAAAAAACAGGTCTCTCTTGAAAGTTAGTTCTTGTGGCTCATTGAGACTACCTGGATAAATAAAGGGTAAATGAAAGTTCCTGGCAAAAACCAACGCCGACATGTTCCTGTTTTTAGTTTTCTACATCACCTTACAACGTAGCTGTTTTTGTTTCATTTTTTTTAATACCATTTTCTTTAATTTGTTCTTCTCAATTTGTATAATGTCTTTTATGATTGTCTACTGTTGTCATCACTCTTTGTTAAAATCAGGTCTCTCTTCTAGTTCGAGTCCATGAGGCTCAGTGGGACTAAGTGTATAAATAAAGGTTGAATGAATAAATCAAAGTCTTACTTTGTAAATTATTACTTAAAATAAGCTTTTAGATTAACCAAGTTTGGCATATGTGAGTCTAACTTTCAAAAGAAACATATGACAAATTCATGGCTTAAATTTCGATGTAAACAAATAACACCACAATACGTTTATACAGTAATTGGTAAGAAATTAATCAGTCTGCAAATGATTTAGATAGTTGTAACAAAAAGTAGTGGCTTTTTTTTCCCTTTCTTTTTCTGAAATAGCTGTTTGATTTGGTCTGATGATGGAGGTGTGTGGACCAAAAAAACAAAAAAAAAAAGTAAAGCGAGAAAGTTGAGAATTGACCTTTGGGTCTAGTTGAAGCTATCTCTGTAAGTGAGGGGGCGGGTGACTCAACTAAGTGGCTAATTCATTTCCACAGAGACCTGCAAAAGAAAAAAAAAGCCTGCAAGCCTGTTCACACACACACACACACACACCCATAACCCCCCCCCCCACACACACACACACACACACACACACACATTTGTGTATATAGGGTCCAGTCAT
The DNA here is from genome assembly GCA_031762435.1 of Hypsolebias longignatus. NCBI lineage: Eukaryota > Metazoa > Chordata > Actinopteri > Cyprinodontiformes > Rivulidae > Hypsolebias > Hypsolebias longignatus. The sequence continues at coordinate 22,032,350 of JARVGV010000527.1, forward strand.
CCAGGTGCTGGCCTCTGTAGAGATGGTAACATGGCCTCTGTTAACCCTGAGGGAGCTCAGCTGGGGTGAAAGGTCATGGTCTGAATCCTCCCACTGTCTGTCTATGTGTGTTTTAGGCTGTGAGGACCACAGGGAAAGCCTGAGGAAATATGATCACCACTGGGCCATGCCTGACCCCAGTTCATTTTTTCATCTTTTGACAACATAAAAGATTAAACTAACGTTCACAACAAAATTCAGATGAGGTTATTGGGTTACATAGAAATGATGCAACATGGGGTACTTCAGGGTCTTCCATTAGTGGCAGGTTGGATTTTTGCTCTTTCTTTTTTTTCTTCAGAGATTCTAAATGTTTCCTGTCAGGCAAGATCCCTCTATTTTTAAATAGACTTTTAACTCAGATACTAGACACACGACCATAAAGAGTGAATCACATATATGAACTTGGCACCCAAATGAACTTGTTGTCCTCCCCCCATCTCCTGCTTCTCTTTTCACATCCCCCTCCCCTGATCCTCCTGCTCCTCCTGCTCCTCTCCCTTCTCTGCCCCACTGGTGTTTCTTTTCAACTTGATGGTGAGTCAAGCAGCTGTCTTGTCTTGGGTTACAGTGAGTGACGCTCAGGTGACAAAAGCTCAGCTCTGCCCCGTCAGCACTCTCCCGTCTGTCAACAGTGTGCTGAAGCAGATGCTAGCTGAGGCTCAGATACCAATGTGATGCCCAAAGCACACATCACAGCCCAGAAGGCTTCGTAATTTAGACACAAGGCCCTTGTCAAAAGCAACATTGCTATAAATTAAAAATGCTTTTGGAAACTCAAACTTTGAAGAGGTAATTTCAAATTAAAGAGACGTGCACCATACGTTGCCCACAAACAAGGTGTACTGGTCTTTTTTACTAATATTTCTAGATAACTTAACCGCTGGCATTAGAAGCATTTGTAATGTGTGTGTGTGCGTGCGTGCGTGCGTGCGTGTGTGAGTGTGTGTGTTTGGGGGGGGGGGGGGTCTGTGGCTCCACCCCAAGAAATTTTTGAATAAACTAGATGCCATTTCCTGCATTCTGGTGTATTTTAAAGGGCTGGTAACATGTACATTTACCTACATAAGCACTTGATTTAGTAACTATTTCAGAGTTAATGGCACAAAAAGAAGTAGCCTGACCGACAGCTCTCCTTGTATGAATAGAGCATGCTCCTCTATTCCATGCATCCAAAAATTTGACCATAAAAATTCTGGGGCACCAGCCTCACACACTCCTGCAGGCTCCGAGCTCCGCTGGTTCTCTGGGCAGTACTCCGGTTTCCTTCCACAGACCAAAAACAAGCATATTAGGCTGATTGGTAACCAAAATTGTCCCTAGGTGTGAGTGAGAGAGTGAATGGTTGTTTGTCTCTATGTGTCTCTGTGATGGACTTGCAACCTGTCCAGGGTGTACCTCGCCCCTCGCACAGTGATTGCTGGACATGGGGACTGGCAACCCCCGTGACCCGAAATGGAAAAAGCGGGTAAAAAGATAATGGATGGATGGATGTTTCTAAACTCTAAATGCTCTAAAAGGGCACAGATTGTCATGATTTCAGCTCCCTGCATCCTCAGATCTTTGCCACCTGCAAGTGCTCTTAGCCACGCCCACCTCTCTGCTCTGCACGGTGAACAGCTGATCAGCTGCAGCAATAATTTTTTTTCTGCAGTGGACTGCACAGAGGCACAGGAGGTGCTAAATAATTTAAAATAATTTATTTTAAATAAAAAGCTATGCCAATCGTGCGGCTCATCCATCAATCAGCCAATTGTATGGCATGTCCAATCTTATTTTGAAAAACTGCGATAGAGTGAGTCTGCGATAACTGAACCGCAAAATGGCGAGGGTACACTGTTTTTTGTTTGTTTTTTTTAACAGTGAAGATTAAAACAAAAAGAGTGCCGGCTTTATCATGAAATCCTGCTTTCATGTTAATAACGTTATTAAATAGTCTGTTAAAGTTAAGGCAGCTCAAAAATCATAAAAAGACACAAAAGTATTGGATCTGTCAGGAATATTTCCCTCAAATTGGTTTAAAGTAGGGCTACAGCCTTTAGTTCAATTTTATTCTATCCCACAGATGTACAAATCACAAAACAAGAATTACACTTTAAAGTGAAGCTAAAATAATTTTTAAAAATCTGTATACAATAAACAAACCCACATATCTAAATTGAAAAATAAAAATAGACACAATGAGTGCAAATCCATCAAATGATGAAGAAAACCTATAAAATTTTAAATATAGATGTTTTTGTAGACTCTGGTTCATCAGAGATTTAATGGTTCATTAAAAGTTCATTAGCAGGATTTATATACAGTATATTGTTTAATTTGATCATTTTAATAAATCTGTATTCTTTGTAATTTACCAGAAACTTCAAAATAAGTTCTCACCCTGAACTGAAACCTGTTTCAGGGTCTTACCACCAGCATTACCGCCACCAGCTGGTGAGGTGCGTGACATCAAATTTTAAACTCTGAACCCACCCACTAGAACAGTTACTGAAACTATAATGGAAAATCAACTGGGCTGTGATGAGCTGAGTCGAACTGTGCTATACTAATGGTACTAATGGAAAAAAGGCATTCCTTTTAGCATTCGTGCCCCTTTTGCACCACTCCTACTCAGCCCCAACTCTGCTCTGGATTTGCACTGCACTTCAGGACGGGTTCTGGAGTCGTGTTCAGAATCCAAAATCCTGCTAATGAACTTTTAATGAATTTTAGTTTGCCTAATGTTGTCATGGGTCACCAAACCCAAAAAACGCCTCAACTTCAGTATTAAACACCGTGTTGTCATTGTTGTTTTTAAAAATAGATCCAGCCACTGCTCCGAGTTCAGAGAAATTGCAAATACAGGTAGTCCTCGACTTATGAACGCGTTCCGGACCTAAGGACCGTTCGTAGGTCGATTTTGCCGTAACTCGGAACCGAACGCACATGGCACCGTAAGTCCGGATTTTCGGCCGTAAATCGAAACCGAAACTAAACGGCGATCGGTAACGTCTTTTTAAACACGTTTT
>JARVGV010000527.1:22037046-22061430 GCA_031762435.1 Hypsolebias longignatus
TTGCAGAAAAGCATCCCCAAAGAATGATGTTTCCACCGCCATGCTTCACGGTTGGGATGGTGTTCTTGGGGTTGTACTCATCATTCTTCTTCCTCCAAACATGACGAGTGGAGTTTAAACCAAAAAGTTCTATTTTTGTCTCATCAGACCACATGACCTTCTCCCATTCCTCCTCTGGATCATTCAGATGGTAATTTGCAAACTTCAGACGGGCTTTGACATGCGTTGGCTTGAGGAAGGGCACCTTGCGTGCACTGCAGGATTTTAATCCTTGACGGCGTAGAGTGTTACTGATTGTTTTCTTTGAGACTGTGGTCCCAGCTCTATTCAGGTCACTGACCAGGTCCTGCCGTGTAGTTCTGGGCTCATTCCTCACCTTCCTCAAGATCAATGATGCTCCACGAGGTGAGATCTTGCATGGCGCCCCAGACCGAGGGAGATTTTCCGTTATTTTGTATTTCTTCCATTTTCTAATAATTGCACCAACTGTTGTTGCCTTCTCACCAAGCTGTTTGCCTATTGTCCTGTAGCCCATCCCAGCCTTGTGCAGGTCTACAATTTTATCCCTGATGTCCTTACACAGCTCTCTGGTCTTGGGCATTGTGGAGATGCTGGAGTCTGATTGATTGAGTGTGTGGACAGGTGTCTTTTATACAGGTCACGAGTCCAAACAGGTGCAGTTAATACAGGTAATGAGTGGAGAACAGGAGGGCTTCTTAAAGAAGAACTAACATGTCTGTGAGAGCCAAAATTCTTACTGGTTGATAGATGATCAAATACTTATTTCACACAATAAACTGGAAATTAATTATTTAAAATCATACATTGTATTTTACTGGATTTATGTTTTAGATTCCATCACTCACAGTTGAAGAGTACCTATGATATAAATTACAGTCATCTACAAGTTTTGCAAGTGGGAAAACCTGAAAAATCAACAGTGTATCAAATACTTGTTCTCCCCACTGTATCACCATGTGGATCAGTTGGTGCCAGCCTTGCATCTTATGCACAAAACTGAGAAATGCTGCAAAAGGATGTCTAAAGATCCTGGTGTAACAAGACAAATTGTAACTAAATAGAGGCAAAAGTCCTGCACCAATGGTGCAGTGTAGATTACCACTGCTCTAAAAAACCCACTTGAAATATTCCGATATTGGAGGTGAATGCTAATGCAGATAACCGATATAATGGCTGAAATTTTTTCACTTTCGTCCACCCCCAAGAATCTAAGTAAATAGCTACTTTTAAACCTGTTTGAACGCTTGAAGTCTTGAAACCTTTTTCCTAACGTGCATTCTCATTTTCCTTCCTCCACTATTCACCATAAAAGTTATCAAGTGTGTTACAAAAATATAAATTAAAGAAACGCCCTTCCATGTTCATTGTTTACACAGTCACGTGTGATGAAGGCCTAATTAGTGCTGAAAGCAGCAGCGTATGTTTTTTCTTTGGAGAGAAGTTTGTCATTGAGGACAACAAAGATAACATTACTAACATTGATATGTTTTACCTCTGTTAGATTTATTGTTCTGGCTAAAGTTTTACAAGTCAATGGCCTATGCTATGTTATCTAAACGTTAGCTTGCTAACTTGAGAGGCACATAGCTAATGACATGTGGGTTGGAGGATTGAAGTTAAATTTATTATTGTTAATTTATTTTACATACCATGCTCTGTTCAGCAAAATATACTACACAGTATTGCTCCCTGATTCGGCTATGCTGAAAGTGAAAGTGAAAGTGAAAGCTAAAGTGAACAGTCATGACTTGAAAGTAGTTTGCATGCGCCCTCTGCTGGATACATTGTACAATAACACCTTTTGCTAGGAAGGACACGGCTCATTCCCAGGGTTTATATCTTTGTCTTTATATCTTGTGATTCCTTGTGATTGTTTGTTTGTATTGAAACCCTTTCACAACAATTTCCTGTGGGATCAATAAAGTTCTTCATCTTATAGCAGCGCATAACAGGACAACTAAATTGATCTAAAATATTGGTCCTCGAAAAAGTTAGAAAAAGCTGACAATGTTAAGTTCTTTATATAAGATGACATTCATATCATGTGATTTGTTTTTGTAAATGGATTATTTTTATACAGTTTCAGCCTCACTTTTGTGTGATATTTGTTTGTATTTTTGTGTTCAGTGGGTTCAGCTGTGTGTGTGAGTGGACAGGGTGCCTGTCCAACGATCAAACACTGCAACATCAGTGACTGTGAGAATGTAGGTCTGTACATTACAGACCATGCACAGGTAAGATTAAACACAGTTTATCTTCTGTTTGCAACAAATGCACATTTAATCAAACATACTTGCATTCTCTTTGCTTCTATCTGTTCGTTTTCCTGCAGGGCATTTATGAAGATAATGAAATCAGCAACAATGCGCTAGCAGGAATTTGGGTGAAAAACCATGGGAATCCCATCATTAGGCGTAACCACATTCACCACGGACGAGATGTAGGGGTGTTCACGTTCGACCATGGCATGGTAACGACTGCCATCTCTTGTCAAGTCTTACATTTGTCTTGAAATGCCTCAGTTGATCTAATCAGTCTGTTCTGCATTTCAGGGTTACTTTGAGAACTGCAACATCCATAGAAATCGCATAGCTGGCTTTGAGGTGAAAGCGTACGCCAACCCTACGGTTGTACGCTGTGAGATCCACCACGGCCAAACAGGAGGCATTTACGTCCATGAGAAGGGGCGGGGCCAGTTTATAGAGAATAAAATCTATGCCAATAACTTTGCTGGTGTGTGGATCACATCCAACAGTGACCCAACGATACGGTAAGGACACTTCTCACAAGATGACAGCAAACCACGTCATTTTAAAAACTCAATGGTTTTGTTTTTTTTATTATTCAGAGGAAACGCTATATTCAACGGTAACCAAGGAGGAGTGTACATATTTGGTGACGGGCGAGGTTTAATAGAGAGTAACGACATCTATGGTAACGCCTTGGCTGGAATCCAGATCCGAACCAACAGCTGTCCCATTGTAAGGCATAACAAAATCCACGATGGGCAGCATGGTGGCATCTATGTGGTAAATACACTTTTTCTGTTCATACTTTCCAAAAAGGATCCTCCAGGTAGACTGGAACGTGTGATTTTACAATTCACTGAGAATCGATACATTTTCAGTGCTACAGAAAGCTCAAACACTTTCTTTTACACCCCTGTTAAATATCCTCTTTTGTTCTTTTAGCACGAGAAAGGCCAGGGGGTGATTGAAGAAAATGAAGTTTACAGCAACACGTTGGCTGGAGTCTGGGTGACCACAGGCAGCACTCCTGTCCTCCGCAAGAACCGCATCCACAGTGGCAAACAGGTACAATCAGGGACACACACATCCCATGTTTCTTAAACCGAGTACAAGTACTTTATCATCTTAACATGATAACCTTAGGGGAAAATGACTTGGATTCACAGTATTGCGATCACACATCTTAAATCAATTTTAATTTTTCTTTGTCATCCATTAAAATATCTTCTTCTTTTCTTGTCCATTGCAGGTTGGTGTATATTTCTACGACAACGGTCACGGTGTGTTGGAAGACAATGATATTTACAATCATATGTACTCTGGTGTCCAAATAAGGTAATAACCATTTCCAAAGTTAATGAAAGGCAAATATTTTAAAACGGAATCTTTTGCATAAAAATAAAAAAAATCTTAGGATGAACATTTATGAAGGATTTTAATTTTCACAGAACGGGGAGCAACCCAAAGATCAGACGCAACAAGATATGGGGAGGCCAGAACGGGGGGATTCTAGTCTACAACTCAGGTTTGTATCTCCCTCTGCATTATTTTGGTGGTTGTTGTGTAGTTAGCTCCTTGTCTGATCCTGCTGTCGCCTCGCAGGTCTGGGCCTAATCGAGGACAATGAGATCTTCGACAATGCCATGGCTGGAGTGTGGATCAAGACAGACAGCAACCCCACCCTGCGAAGAAATAAGATCCACGACGGAAGAGACGGCGGGATCTGCATTTTTAACGGAGGCAGAGGTGCTTTAACAACTAATGCGTATTCAAGTTCAAGAATCTTTATTATCCCCAAGGGGCAGTTTGTAGGTGCACAAAACATCCACACTAGACAAGACATTGAGACGTTAAAATAACAATACTGACATCATCACTGTTTGTTGAGAAGCCTGATCGCTACAGGGATGAATGAGTTTTTTAGTCTGTTCGTCAAACATCTGGGGAGCTGATCTCTGCATCCAGGTGAAAGCAACCTGAACTCACCATGGAGTGGGGGGATCAGGATCTGCCAGAATCAATCAGGCCTTGTTCTCTGACCTTGCCTTGTGTAGGTCAGTGACGTTCTTTAGGGCTATGCCAGCAGTTTTGCTGCACATCCTAAGAGTTTGTTCCCGTTTCTGCATGTTAACAATCCAAAACATCAGATGAAAGTTGAGACAATAAAACATTCTCATAAAAGTAGAATCAAATTTAAAATCAGAGCTTCCAATAAAAATACGTTCTCTGGTGGGCCTCCTTACAAAGTGAGTTCACATGGGGTCAAAGGTCAGTTTGTCATCAAGAACAGTTGACCGATATTTATATTGATGTACCACCTCAACAGCTTCACCGTTAGTGACCACAGGAGTGGCAACTGAAGAGTCTTTTCTAAAATCAACGGCCATCTCCTTTTTTTTTTTTTTTTTTTTATCCTTTTTATGTAAAGCTCATGATGAACTTGTGTTACCTGCAGGTCTGTTGGAAGAGAATGACATTTTCAGGAATGCTCAGGCTGGTGTGCTCATCAGCACAAACAGCCATCCAATACTTCGCAAGAACCGTATTTTTGACGGCTTTGCAGCGGGTAAGTTTTACAAACTCAAGAACACCGATAAGTTTTCAGTTTTTCTCTTATCGGATTGTTTGCCCTTTTTTTTTAAATCCAGGTATTGAAATCACTAACCATGCCACTGCGACTCTGGAGGGCAACCAGATCTTCAACAACCGCTTTGGGGGCCTGTTTCTGGCCTCAGGCGTCAACGTCACTATGAAAGGTGAGCGGCTGATTGGTGGGCTTCAGGCTTGGCTCAGCCACACGTCAGCTCACTAACCACCTTCATCTGATTTGTATCAGATAATAAAATTCAACATAATCAGGATGCCATCGAGAAGGCAGTGAGCAGAGGACAGTGTCTCTACAAGATCTCAAGCTACACCAGTTACCCCATGCACGACTTCTACAGGTAAACCCTTGAATATTTATATAAAAGCTGAAGATTTACTGTGGTACTTTACTGATACTATACAGCTTTACAGTAGAGTCTGCTGTAAAATTAGATTTCAGGTGTTTACTCCTAATTTAGAGATATTTTAAGACGTTTGTGAACTGAACTATAATCTAGTTCAAACAAGTGAGGAATAAAAAATAAATAAAGGATAAATTTCCAGTTTAGTGACCAGTAAATTAAACATGTTATACACAAATAAATGCCTGTTTGTCTATGTTTAAATTTTTTATTTCCGTTGTCCTTTTAGATGCCACACCTGTAATACAACAGATAGGAACGCCATCTGTGTTAACTGTATCAAAAAATGCCACCAAGGACATGATGTAGAGTTTATACGGCACGACCGGTAAGCTTCGCCGCCTTGTATTTCTTCTTCGTCACTCATTTTAAACAAAACGTGAGAACATGTTTCCTTAGAGCTTTCCCTCAAATAAGCTAATTTTGCTATATTCTTTTAAGAGGGGGTCAAGGAGGTCTCAAATATTAGTTCTTAATTCATCCATGAGGAATATTTTGGGCTCAACTCAATTTTAGTCAAAATGACATGCTCTAGAAATGTATTTTCAAACAACAAAAGTATGAAAAAATTACTGATTTGTGAATTGCCTTTTTAGTTAAAAATCATTTATGTAATAAGAAATTTACAAACTACGTATTTGTGACAAGATTATGTTTCTGCTCCAAGTTATGTGTTGACACAATGTTTATTTGTTCCTTTGATTTAAGGGTATGAGTTAACAGGGAATCACAGTTTAAAAGATGTAAAGGAGACAAAACTGAAAACAGTCAAGTTCAAGGAGTAAAACTCAAATGGAAACACACCAAATACTTTGACACCAGCACAGGTCAAATATAAGACATGGACATGTTGGAGACAATATGGCTCAGAAGCCAATCATTATTATATGTTCTGGGGGTGTCCTAAATTACTGGAGAGACATTCATAAAACCTTAAATTTGATTTTTATTTATTTAAATACCATTGAATTTTGTGACTCTTTACTATGCTGATGCTATCATGGAACAAAAACTGTTGAAAATGGCTCAGTCCAACCCCTACAGTGAAAGGGAGGTTGGATGTTACCTTAGAAATATTCAAGATGGAAAAGTTAACCTACGTCCTGAATATCTAAAGAGATCAATTTGATTGAATTTGGAACAAGTGGATAAAGTATGTAACTCCAACTAGAGCCACATTTTTACTTCTCCCCCCAACTAGTGAATGATGTAATATTGTTTTCCTTTTCTCTCTCTCCTCCATTTTCATTATTATTGTTGACTTTTTCTCCTTGTAACCTCCCCTGGTTCTGATGAATATAGTTCTTATCTTTACTGATTTGGGTTATTGAGATGTTATGATACTCTTGGGAATATTTGTAAGCTGAGTGAAAACTAAGAATGTTCTATCGGTTTGTGTGGGGGTTCCGTAGTAAATAAGTGTATTTGTAAACTTTGAAAATGATCCCAGTTGATAAAGACTGGAAAATGGGAAGATGCTTGTAGTATGGAATGTTTAATTTATTGTAAAATATGTAAATAAAATATAAAAAAACTCACCAAATGTTCAAACAAAACTCCTAAAAGCCTTGATCTGTTGCTGGATGAGCACTTTCAAAATAACAAGAACATTTTATTTTATTTTTTTTAATTAAAAGATGAAACGAGAGATTTAAGTTTTATGTCGTACCTTTTTCAGTCAGTCGCCATTAAAAAAAATAAATAAATAAAAAGGTATTTACTTAGTTTTGTTCTAAATGTTTATAACCCTTATGTGTGATGTGCTCCAGGTTTTTCTGTGATTGCGGAGCGGGAACGCTGTCCAACCCGTGCACGCTGGCCGGAGAACCCACGCATGACACGGACACTCTGTACGACTCGGCGCCGCCCATCGAGTCCAACACGCTGCAGCATAACTGAAGGCGTCTGGTTGAGTGAACGCCCTCAGATAAGCATACAAAACACGTTACGTTGCGCACAGACACACACACAGTACCATGCACGCATCCACTTGCAGCTATAAGAGCCCAGAGGGACTCCGATGGCGGCGCTCTCGGATGGTGTCACAGTGGAAGAGGCTGCAGAGGAAGCAGCTTCCTCTGGCTGCAGCTGGACTTGCTGCTGCAGGTCACTAGAGGGAGGCAGTGGAGCTGAAGATAAACTGACAGAACGGCCTGAAGAGATTCCTCACTGCAGTCTGTAATCTAAGAAGATGGGAATAGAAGGGCTTCATTGAGAGAGAGGCTGATGAAGTCAGCTGGTGGTACTTGAAGTATGAAGATCTCCCCTCGGTTTATCCTCCTCTTCTTATTCTTCTTGACAACTGCTGTCAAAAAAAAGGGACTTCCTGCTTCCTCGCAGCTGCCATCCCTATCGGATGCTCAGACAGTTGTAACTTGGCAATGGATGTGTGACTGTCACGCTGTGTGGATAAAAAAAACAAAACATAATTGTGTGACTGATGGAGCACTTGGGCCTTTTTTTTAAAAAAAGAAAAAGAAAAAAATGTTCTGATAATGAAATTATTTCAATTCTTTCTCATGTAGTTTTGTATTTTAAAGCAAAAAGCTGACTGTATTTGAATGTCTTTTATTTTATTATATATTATTATAATAATAATTATTATTTTTCTTTGGTTTAACGTCCCCACCCCCACCTTGTCGAACTGCAGGAACTCGAAACGTCCCAGTGCTGAAATTCTTTCTGTGAAAGAGAAACTCGTTTAAACACTATAAACCCTCTCCTGCGTGTTAGTTTAAATGACAGGTGGAGTGGCTCCACGGTTGTACAGAGATGTGTAAAATGTGTGTTGTGTACAGTGCAAGTTGTGTGCGTGCGAGTGCGTTTATATGTTGATCCAGTCAGTGTTTTGTGGAGAGGGTTTCAAATGGGAGGCAACCGAGCTCCTTTTAACTGGAACTAAAGTCCGTCTGCAGTCGTCCCCCTGTCCTCCCCTCCTCCAGTGTATCGTGGTGACTTTGGCTCCTCATGCAGCCTGAATCGTATGCATGTATCATAACATCTAGACTTAATATATTGTGAAGTATTCAATAACCATTATGTAGATGCTAGTTGGAATTCAAAAAGGGGTATAGTTTCTTAGAAAGACAAAAGAAAAAAACGAAAACTTGCCATTTCTAAGAAAATAAAACTTTATTAGATCAAAGATGTGTGTGTTTTAATTCTCTTGAAGTGATGCAGTTTGCTGGGGGGGGGGGGGGGTGGGCCAGTGTTTTCATTTGAATAAGAACCAAAGAAGACTCAGTTGGACTGTTTATAACAGGTATAAGCTTAAACACTAGACTGTTTACCACTTGACTAATTTTCAGAGACTTAATGGTCTTCAGAAATATAAAGTGTCCGTTCATGAGAAATGCAGGGTTGAGTCGTTTGGCTGAATTAATTGAAAATTTTAGATGTCACTAATGCAAGGACATTACTGAAGAAAGTTTGCTAAAAGAAGTGGTATGAGAAGTTTAGCAAAACTAGATTTTTTTTTAAGTTAAATCTTCTGTAAGTGGTTCAGTATGATCACCATGGTAACCACTGTTACTCCCTGATTGCAAAGTTATTGAAGAGCAGACAAATTGAAAATGAGACTCAATCGCTGCGTGAAAACAAAGTTGTCTTAAAATTTCTTAAACGGTGACAGAAGACTGATAGTCCTACATGACTTTACGTTTTCTATACTGGTAGATGAAAATCCTTCACTTCTAGCTTTGATATTTTGAGTTAAATATAGAGTATAACTGGATCTTTGAGAGAAACCCGTAGGTCCTATGGCATGAAGAGTCACATTGGATCAAATGGGACAAAAATCCCCACGTTTTAATAAGTGAGACAACGAAAGGTAGTGTGACATCAATGTTGCACATTCTGTGGGAAAAATTAAAAAAAAATCTTAAAAACGATTGAGTCCAAACTAAAATTTATCAAAATGTCCGTTCAAACACATAAAGCCCAACTTTCTGGGACTCATTTCTCCTGTAAAGGCTGAGTAGAGCAAAATTGCATAAGTCTCCATTATCTGTTTGCAGGATTTTGCAATAACGTGCTTTGCTGCCAAAAGCCAAAGCACATTATTTCCAGTCGAGCCGTAGGTTTTGGCGTAAAAGATGCTTCACGCCAGGTGTGTGCAACAAAAGATGAGACAGAAATGTTGGACAACAACTTTAGCTTCATACATGTAACAGCTGAAAATAACAAAAACTGAGAACTTGGTGTTAAATGTTCCAAACGGGTATGGATTGTGTATGAAATGTGTTTCATGCAGTTATTTTTTAGAGTAGTACCTATTACATCTGTATTCACCACCAGCTGATGATTGATTAAAAAAGAATTATAGCAGAGATCAAATTCAACCAGCAGGTGGCACCATTTCATCACTTTGATGTCTTGAGGCTCCCCATTATTTTATGCTTTTATTGCGGTCATAAACCAGTCATGGTCAATATAAATACACATTTTTAACAAGTTAGTTTATTTTATAAATGACTTGAACATCAAAGTGAAATTAAACTTCTACAGGGTAATTAAATTGATTTAAATAAACAACTGCATAACTACACATTCCTGTCAGGTCAGCATTTAGGACATGCACCTAATCCTGGTTTGATTGAGCAAGTCAGATTTTTACAAAACTGCTCAGGTTGTGTGGGAATCAGGCATGAACATCCACAAATTATTCATTGGATCTGGGTTTGGGCCACTCCAGAATATTCACCATTTCCATGCATCATTGTTGTGCACTTTAGGTTTTAGTTTGCTGGAAAATAACCCTCCCAAGTCATAATTCTTGTGCACACATCAGATTATACTGCAGGATGGCTTTATATGTTGCAGCATTCATTTTACCTTCTGCATTTAGCTGATTAGCATCTTAGCTTGGTGCTGCCACCACCGTGCTTCACAGTTGAGTTTGTGTGTATGATGGCCAAATAGACCTCATTCTGATCTCAACAATTTTCCTCCACTTGACCATGGAGTCCCCTCCATGCTGTCTTTCTCTTCGCCACTCTCCCATAATGCTGACTTGTAAAGAACGTGAGAAACTGTTGTTGTACGCAGTCTCTCCTGTCTCACCTGCTGAAGCTTGTAACTCCATCAGGAGTGTCTCACCATGCACCTTCTTGCTCGGTTTCCATTTGTGAGGACGGCCTGCTCTTGGTGGATTTACACATCCCATACTGATGATGGATTTAACAGAACTGGGTAGGTTTAGTGTCACGAAAGGCCAATTACCAGTAATAATGACCATGATTGATTTATAATAGCAATAAAAGGGTCCTTTTTAAAAATAAAAAAAAACAACAGAAGCGATGCAAACTGTCAGTAGAACTAAAAGTTAGTGTGGTTCTCGATCTATAGGGGATAACCTCGACACGCGCTCAAACTCGTGTTGTAATTTGTTTTTACGTGACCAGCAGAGGAATCTGTGCAGAACACAAGCTTGACACCAGCCAGCGCAACATGAATGACTTGACATGACCAGATGATGCTGGTGGCTTGCCTGCGGGCATGCCTGGTCCAGTTGAGAACTTTATAACGGTGGGTTTCTTGGAAACCTCGGATCAGCTGATCGCGTGTTTGTCCTGACGCGGTCAACGACACCGTTTCAAATGTTTTGAGTTTTCCCATTGAGCTGTAAACCATCAGTTCTCAGCGGCTTGAGTGCAGCGTGTGCTATTAAAATGTAAGGTGTGACTCAGATTTACCACAAAGCTTGAATGAATGTCAAACATTTTGACCCAAAGGCAGCAGGAGGATTAATTAAAGGCCTAGCATATCTGTTTCAAATTGAGATTCTAAGAAGGGAGGGCGTTGTAGCCGTCTTGGTCAATCCCTGTAGACGTCATGCACAATCTAATGCGAGATCTCACAAGATGTTAGCTGGCAGAGAATGTGTTTAATGGTTCTCTGCTACTATCACTAAATATTTGCTCAGTATCTGTAAAACTGAGCTACAGCCCTTTATGTTTGCTATGGTCGGGGTTAGCTGTGGCAGACAGAGCCGACTTCAAAAGTTAAGTATTAGATGTAATTAGTTTCATCGTATTTTTTCAGAAATTTTAGTAACAGACAAGCAGGACTGATGCCTAAGGTTTGATTTTGTGCACTGGGTAATGCTTGGACTTGTGAATAGTTTTCAGCCATTACATCCATCATCTGCCCAATACCTGTAAAACTACGTTGTAGTCATTTTGTTTTCTAAGATCGCTTAGCCTTCAGGGTCAAATGCAGCCAGCAATAAAGATAACCCTGAAGAAAAAAAAAAAAAAAAACTTGACTTTATGTGGACACCTGGGACAAGCTGGGTATCACAAAACTATAACAAGGACAAAATTATTTGGTCATCTTTGACTGGTCTGCTCCAAGTGGGATCCAAGATTAGTTGCAACAATACACTTTATTTGAGAAATATTTATTTAAGCTGTAAAAACAATAACAGTAAAAAATATTGTAGGCTGTTTAGTTTTTATAAATTTAAATATCGTCACACGGACGTTGCCATGTTGATTACGCTGCAATGCATTCTGGGTAAATGATGTATGCTAGGTCCTGTAGTGCTAATATGGTGCTAGCCATAGACATGGTACTAGCTGCGTCCACAGTTTGTTTTTGTTTTTAACCATATTGCTCTTAACATTTTCTATATTTTCAAAACTTAACCTAGAATGAAATATGCAGACTTCACGGTCTTAACCATATCGATTCATATTTAATAAATCTTTTAACAAAATTTCCGAACCTGTGCAAGTCTGCACAAAAACACTTCTTAACTTTAATAATTTATAATCCATCTAATTGTATCATTTATAACTGACCCCAGGTGATGTTTCTCATCTGGCCTCTCTTCAACATGTTACAAAGACAAATTATAATAATATATATATTTATTTGTACAACTTGTGTACACTATACCATAGTATAATACGAGAAAAAACAGTTACCTTTAAGCTGCAGCTGGTAGCATTAAGCAGAGCTTCTCCCACTTTATTCTTTCATGGTAGAGGTGTGGCACTGCTTTATTGCTAAAAGCTACATGAAGGAATAACGTGCTCCAGCGTATTATATAGATTCCTGTACAGAACGACCTAACCGCATCATCAACCCAGCATGCATTGCATTGCGCAGGTGAAATAATGGCTACCTCCATGGGTGAAAAATATAACAAAAGATTAAGTTTTTGAAGTAAATTGATTTTTTTTTACAAATCGCAAACAGTAATTTTTAAGTTAATAGGAAAAATGAAATATATTTAGGCCAACATCTTCAACTAATCATAGTTTCCTATGAAGAAAAACAAACAAAATAGAAAGTTCCTGGAGAAACTTTGATGGGTACTACAACATGGCGGCCATTTTTAATTTTTTGATTTGACAGGATGTGTTGGGCATTGCTCTCAGCTACCAACACACCAAATTTCAGGCTATCTTTAAAAATTACTTATTTGTAGTTTTTTTCCTTTTTAGCTCGGGCGGCCAACTTGGATTTTTGATTTGCCATCAATCTATTAGGGATCATTCTCAGCTACTAGCACACCAAAATTCAGCTGAATGGCTCTAAAAAAGTGGCTGCGTTGTGTCCATTTGAAATGATCTTTGGCAGCCATCTTGCATTCTTAGATTTGATGTCAGTGTTGTGCAACACTGTTGGGTACCACACCAAATTTCAGCTCAATATCTTTTAAAATAGCTTTTTTGTATTTTTCCCCCCTTTTAGCTAAGGTGGCCATCTTTGATTTTTAATTTGAATTAGGAATGTATAACAAATCACTCAATATCTCATAGAATGACAGAGTTGTAGACAATTTTGAGTTTGCCATGGCAGACATCTTGATCAGGGTTTTGTTCAGACACCTCCCTATAGGTCATGTGACCTCAACATGGCAGTTAGATGCTGTTAATTCTCTGATTTTCAAGAAAAATGGCGTCTTTGTTTGCAAATTATGGCGCCATTGTAACTCGAAACGCCATTGGAAGCAATAGCCCACATCATGGTGCCGAGCCAGTCGTTTTGACATAGTGGGGGTACGCCTTGCAGTTCAGGCCGCATTAAAGTTGAAAGAAGAGTAAGCCCCTTTTCAGGTGGATAATAACAAGTGGCTGCCTTCAGGCAGTCCCCAAAAATGACACCACCCATTAAAGTTGAGGGAATCAGACTAAATTAAGTCCTAAATCCAGGTGTAACACTTTCTCAGGAGTCGTGTTGAACTGGACAAAAATTGATCTCTTCTGTGCTCCAGCTGACTTCTTCTGGGGGAAAACTTGAATTATACACAGCAAACCCCGTGCTGCTGTTTTATCAAATGTGACGAGCAGAGCCAAGAACACAAGCCTCGGAGCAGAAAACCCGACATGGATACATCAGTAACAGTGAGCAGATAAGTGGGTCGAGGGGTCAAACATGGCTGCTCCCACATTATGAAGTTCTTAGAAATCTCAGTCAGTTGAAGACATGCTTGTTTTGACACAGCTCAGATGATAAAACCACGTTTTAAACCCCAGAACGTCCTGAGTCTTCAATAAAGAGTCACAATAAGAAACAACTCTTTATTGGAAAACTATTATACAGCGTAGGAGCTCCAGTTTAGTACAGTAGATGAGTTTTACATGAAGATGAGGACAACGAGTCTAAAAATTAAGCAGTTTTAACTGGAACACAGCGAGCGAGGAGCTCACGGATGTACGGGTTATTTTTAGTGATCAACTCCTGCTTCATCCTCCTGAGCTCCTCCTTCACCTCCTCCTCAGTCATGGTGGCAACAGGAAGAGATTTCACCTTTTGCAGAAAGTCCTGGATCAGGTTTTCTCCCACCTGAAAGTACATCGACTTTAAGAATAAACGCTTCTCCATCAGCGTCAATAATCTATGTTCGTGATCTCAACCACAACAAAACATTAGGTCATGATTCACAGCTCGGATCATTGAAACAAAGTCCTACTTGTTTGTCCATCCGCCGTCTCTTGGCCTCTGGCTCATCCTCCTGCTTCAGATCTCCTGCGGGCTCCTGGAACTCCTCCAGCTCCTCTGCCTTCTCCTTCGCCATCGCCAGCACCGACGCAGGGAAGCACGCCAACTCAGCAACGTGGATACCAAAACTCTGGTCGCACACACCTAAAGACACAGTTCAGTCAGTTACCCCCTGAGAAATAACTCACATTTATTCAGACTTCATTTACCAGGCAGGGGAAGCAAATCATCATTTTTCCTATTTGTGAGAATTTGGATGTCCATTTACAAGGTGTTCACTGTTGGAGTCAACCTGATACAAGATGGCTGCCACAACTAATGAAGCTTAGCAAACACAAAAATGGCCATAACAGTTAATTTTACAGATGCTGAGCTGAAATTTGGTGTGGTAGTATCTGAGAAGAATGAATCATGAGATCTTCTCTGAAAGTGGCAATATGCATTTCCTCGATGAATCTTAGCATTAATAATTTATATACTGTACTGTACTTTTTTTTTTTTAACTGAACCCTTTTCTGTCAGCTCAGCACTAAAGCAAAAACTCAAGCTTACCCTAACAGCCCATCCCAGACCAAATTTATTTCTCAGTCTGTTTTTATCAGCAATCAAGTGTAGCTCGTTTTACGGAGCTATAAATGTAACATAAACACGTTTAACAGTCTAAGAAGACTCCCAGCATGTAGCTGATGGCAAGTTTGGTGGAGAAACTACTTAAAAGACTGGAAAAACTAGAAAATACCAGAAGAGGAGCCAAATGAGATGCAACATTTTGACAAACGAGCTTCAGAGTGGCTTCGACAGAGACGAGCTACCTTTTACTCCATTTTAGTGCCAGATGAGCTTCAGATTATTGAACCATCCTCTGATACAATATGTTCAAGAATGCAAAGTAACAAATGGCTGAAAGCTAAAAGCTGCACAAAAAGATAAAAATACAGAGCAATACACAAGCAGATTTAAAAAATAAATAAATTATGGAAAGAAGAAGCAATCTCAATGCATTTCTGTGGGGAAATATTTTAAATAAAGTTAAATCTTTTGAAAAATATTAAAGTTACAAAAAAAAGTCACAGCAACTGAATGAGCTGGATGATCTGATATATGAATGGGAAAAAAAGGAGCAAAGTATAGAAACTAAAATACAAAAAAGAGGAAAACAAGTGGTGTTAAATCTGAAATGACAACAATAAAGTAAATCTACCGTATTGTCCGGCATATAAGTCGCAAATTGTTTTTTTTTTTGGGGGCATAAATTTACCCGTCCTGCGACTTGTATACTTTTTTCCATAGCTTTAAATGTTCATTCAAACTGACATGAACCAGAGTAAACATTAACATTTGCAGCTGCTAGAGGTGCGAGAGAGCTCTCTAGGTTTTAACAACTACCGGTAGGCGTATATGTTGTTCCTGCACTGCTACCCCACTGCCAAACACTGACCATTAAAGTGCATTTATTAAGGAAAACATTAAACTGAGACGCACCTTTGCTATAATGTCGAGCAAACAAATAATAGTTTTTAAGTGTTAATCTTGTTAAATTTTGAAAAACTGCAACAGCGAGTCCTCCCGTGAGCGCTCCTGCGGCCGCCAATCGATTTTTGGCGCGACACCAACCCACGTTTTCCAGGGATCAGCAGTGACGCTTAATAACCGCGATTTATATGCCCCCCCGCCCCCCCAAAAAAAATACTGCGCATGAACAGTTTGGAAAGGAAAGAGCAGAGGGTTTTCTTGCGCTGACCTGGTCTGACCCTGTACAGCATCGTGAGTGTGTTGTGCGAGGTCAGGGCGGTGACGTGCAGGTTGTGCACGGTGGGCTGCTGCGCCGCCAGAGCCGTCAGCTCGTGGAAGTGAGTGGCGAAGAGGCAGAAGCAGCCGATCTTGGAGGCGATGTGTTCGCTGATGGCCCAGGCCAGCCCGAAGCCGTCGTACGTGGACGTCCCTCTGCCGAGCTCGTCGATGATGATGAGCGAGCTCTCCGTGGCCGAGCTGCGGAAACGCGTGGCGTGAGAACAGAAGCTCGTGCATCATTCGCTTTGGTGAAACGTGCGTTTGTTCTTACCGCAGAATGGCAGCGGTCTCCAGCATCTCGGACATGAAAGTGGACACCCCTTTTACCTGGCTGTCTCCAGCTC
Source organism: Hypsolebias longignatus (assembly GCA_031762435.1). Lineage (NCBI taxonomy): Eukaryota > Metazoa > Chordata > Actinopteri > Cyprinodontiformes > Rivulidae > Hypsolebias > Hypsolebias longignatus. The sequence continues at coordinate 22,053,412 of JARVGV010000527.1, forward strand.
CCACTCTAGCCAGGACGCTGTCCGTCACACTTAGCTCCGCCTTCTCACATGGCACAAAGCAGCCGATCTGCGCCATCAAAGCGATCAAACCCACCTGCCGGATAAACGTCGACTTGCCACCCATGTTTGGTCCTGTACACACAATGAAGAGTTAGCTCCAAACCCATCTAGCCTCTCACCTCATCTCCTGCGGCATCTTTCACCTGTTATAATGTAGAAGCTCTTCTCGCCCTGGACAAAGGTGATATCGTTCGGTATGAAGGCGGTGTCTGCGTCTGTCTCCATGCACGGATGTCTGGCCTGCAGCAGCTCCAGACGCCTGCAGCCACCATCTAAGACTCGGGGTCGAACGTACGGGATGGGGGCGGAAACAGACGCCACGGCAAAACTCGCCACTGCATCCAGCTGCGCTATAACGTCATTTAGCGTCTGGAGGGGATCCACATACCCTGCAGTAGTAGAATTATATTTTTAAAATCATTTCATAAGTGATTACTGAAAAGAGGAGCATGTCTACCATCAAAACCTTTTGATTTGATTTTTAAAAAAATTAAAAATACCAGAAAACCCGTAACCTCACCAAAGCGAACTCCAATTAAAAGTTAAAAAGATGTCTCAGTTTTTTGACCTTTGGAGGAAATGTGAACTAAATCAATTCGTTACAAGCCACATAAGAGCATTCATCATTCCCACGTAGTAAAGACGCCGTAACTCTTCTGTTAGTTAAATCAATGCCATGCTGAGGAGACGTCGTGCGCAGCATGTGATGAAAATCCGTACCTGAGGCGATGCTGATGATCTCCTTGACAATGGCGTTCTGGGCCTCTTCGTACTCCTCCCTGCTCTTGGTGTACTCCTCGTTCAGAGAGCTCAGCTTGCTGAAGACATGTGAAACCCCACAAGAGGTCAGGCCCATTAGCCGACCTAAAAAAAAAAAACGTGTGACTCGGCGAGACGGACCTGTTTGTGAAGCGCACGCCGTTCTTCTGCACGTCCAGTGTGGTGAACTTCTTATTGTTCCTCAGACTCTTCTCCTCTTTGCATGTGACTCTCAGGTAGAAACCCAGCACGGCGTTGGACTCCAGCTTCACCGTCTTACCAGCTTCCAGACCTGAAACATAAAACGATCCAATTTCCACAAAAGGGGGTTTGAAATACAATTTACATGTTTGATTTGTCCTGTTGTTAGAAGATTTAATTTTTTACAAAAGAGCAACAATATGCAACATGTCTCTGAGATACTGGCTGACTTTTATTTATGCAAAATGACTTAGTTATTATATGAAGCAGCTAGATGCTGATAAAGAGTTCAACCTCAAGAATGGGCGCCTCTATAAAAACAGATGTGTTTACAGACCTTAAATAATGTTAAATGTTTTGGTTTTAAGAGAAATACTGATAAGTCAACCAGAAAGCATTTAATGACTTTGCAGACCTCAATTATCATGTTAAATTTTAATATTCTGCATATTGATGAGGAATTACAATTAGTGTCACAATTGGCAAAATCCTAACAGCACATGAACGGAAACACCTCATAGCACGGCAGTGGAGGGTTGATAATTTGAGCTTGTTCCACAGCCGAAGGAGCTGGTCACCTCACTGATTGGACCAGGAACTCTCTTCTATACTAAATAACCAGCGAGACAAATGTGGGGCCACCTTTCTGAACACTAAAGCAGGAAGATGATCCTAAACAAAGCAGCAAACCTACAGCATGATGTGAGTCAAAGAAAAGCATGAAGATGGGCAAAGTCCATCCCTTTAAAAGGTTGGAAAAAAAAAAAAACATGGTGGGGCTTTAATAAAGCCAAGCATAAAAAAAAAACTGTGAATCTAAATAAAAAGACTGAATCAAAACTGCTCCTTAAAAACATAATCAGTTTTTAACCAGCTGCTGAAGATTACCGTCAAATTAAAAAGGAGACATCAACTTTTTTTTTGTTACAGACTTTCAGCAAATACCATATTTTTCGCTGTATAAGTCGCACCTTTTTGCAAACAGCAAAGTGACTTATTTATGCCCCCCCTTCCCCCCCATATTTAGAACTCAATTTTTGGCTGAGATCTGACGATTTCATTCATTCTGACATGAAAAATATTGAACACTACCATTTCCAGCAACTAGAGGGCGTTCGAGTAATATGGCAAGCCAAGTGTCTCACTGATAGGTAAAAGTGGCTATTAATGAGACATATGGCTTGCCATAGTCTGCCACCTTCGTATCACTCCGGAACTCCTGGAGCAAAAGTCAAATCAGTTCCATTTCACCGCCCAGGAGAAATGCAACTGATTTGACCATCAAAGTGCATTTATTAAGGAAAAGTTCAACTGAGACACACCTTTACTACAATTTCGAGCAAACAAATAGGTTTTAAGTGTTAATCTTGTTAAATTCTTGTTAAAGTCCTCCCATTAACACTCCCATGACCGCCATTTGGCAGCCAATCAATTTTTGTCACACCGGCCCATGTTTGTGGGTTGTCAGCAGTGACGCATAATAGATGCGACTTATATGGCGAAGTGATGTTTTTATGTTTTTTTTTCCACTTTATTAGACATATTTGGACTGATGCGACTTATACGGCAGTGCAACGTGTACGGCAACTTTTTACTCCCTTTTGATTGTTATATTCTTCCAGTCAAATGGTAGAATGGTCACCAACAGAAACATTTATTCTAGGGATGCACAATATTTCAGTTTTGACCGATATCCGATATGCCGATATGTTAAAACTTTTTTGTCCGATAACCGATACCAATATCAATATTGTTCACCCTAGACCCACTTACAGAGACTAGATAGCTTTCTCTGCCGTGGAATTAAAATACATTACTGTATTCTGCATAGTCTGTCAATTTGACCTGTTACGAAATGCAGCTGCCAAAAAGGGGCTGCAAATTATGCATTTATCTCCATTTAGCTCCATTTATCACTGCACATTTATTGTGAATATTGTGCTGTATTGTGCTTATTGGTTGGTGTGTACATATGTTTTTCTTCTATTTTTATATTTTATTTTTTATTGCTTCTTTATGCTGAAGCAAGTTCCTAGTCTGTGAATTTTATTCATTGACAATGACAATAATAAACTGACTCTGACTCTGTTTGTTTAATGTCAAATTTTGTCACTGGATTGTCATACAAAAACAGCGCTACACACACATGTATGTATGTATGTATAAAAAAAAAAAAGCGCCTTTTATATCAGCGAGTTATTTTGATGGAATGGCCAATATCCGATATTTAAATTTATCGCAAATATCGGCCGATATCACACCGATAATATTGTGCATCCCTAATTTATTCACATAAGTAATAGCTTTAGCAACCATTGCATTCTCACTCAGTTCCAGTAGTTATTCTCTGTAACAAGATTTCCAGACTTTTGACTCCAGCCTTTTTGTCAGACAGACAGGAGCCAAATTTCCAGCTGTAGCTACATTACACTGCACATGACCACCGCATGGTGAGATCACTTAGCAGAGGCTTTTTGTCACAGAGCACTTCACATCACAGCAATCCTCAATAAAAAGAGAATAAAGCAGTTGATAATCTATTTTTTTTATAAAACTGAAGCCTTTTTATAAACTGTGTTCACGTCTGAGCGTCGCAGTCACCTAATTCTCTGGCTGCACCGTTCAGCACAGTCTGCATGCTTTGTTCCAGCGCGTCCATCTTTTCTCTCAGCTCGCTCAGAACCGGATCGAACGATGCCTTCACCAGGAACTCGTGGTGTTCAATCTATTTGTATGGCACAAAAACACGCGTTTAGAGTTTAAGCAAACACAAAAAAAATTAAAAGAGACACGCACATTTACAGATCAACACCTGGTTCATGTCCAGCGTGGTTTCAATCATCTCCTGGTACTTTGTGAAATCTTTCTGCAGGTCTCGGAGAGGAGAGGTGAACGCTGCCTGCAGCAACACCTGGTAGCTGCCTACGAACACGCACGTTGATGCAAAGGCTCAAAACACTCGTTAAACAGGATTTGTTCACCTTCAGGTTCTGGTTCGCCTCAGGCTTGTGTGTACCTGAGTATCTCTCCAGGCTTGTGATCAGGGTGGGGAGCTGGCTCACGGCCTGGTAGACGCGGTAGCAGTCCTGCAGCGTTGCAGTGTGTCGGTGAAACTTTTTGGCCAGGCGGTGAAGATCGGGAAAACGGCGCAGCAAATCTTCCTGACAAGTCTGCCTGAGCTCGGCGTCGCACACGAAGCTCTCCACGAGGTCCAGCCTGCGTGCACACGTTCAACGTCAAGAAGCTCCATGTGCAAGTTCGAACGTTTGCATTTTTGAAAATTTTTTTTTACCTTTCTTCTATTTTGGTTTCGTCTATGAGCGGCTGTTTGATCCACTGATTGACCAGCCTCTGACCCTGCGGAGTTCGGCACTTGTTCAACAAACCGGCCAACGAGTGAGCGCCGCTGGCGTCGTCGGGTGAACCCTGAATGAAACCAGTCACACCCATAAAACTGCAGTCAGTCCCCAAACCAAACTCAAGGCATGGACTGAACATCTGAGGCAATTTCACCAGGTTTCTTTGGCAGTTGTATAGGACATTGAATAAACATGTTTACATTGATTTTATAAGAAGAATTAATTGGATAACAATCGGTTTTGACAGGTTTATATAGATCTGAAGGCCCATTATTTAGAAGGTTTGAGGTTTTCTCTCTCTTACATTTATTTTGGTTGGGGCTACCTTGCTCCATATTTGTTGTTGGAGCCATTTAAATACAGTAGCCCCTCGCTACTTTGCAGTTCGTTTATCGCAGACTCACTCTATCGCGGTTTTTCAAAATAAGATTGGACACGACACACAATTGGCTGATTGATGGATGAGCTGCACGACTGGCATGGAGTTTTTATTTAAAATGATTTAAAGTATTTAGCACCTCCTGCACCTCTGTGCAGCCCTTACTGCAGGAATAAACTTCCTGCTGCCGCTGATCAGCTGTTCTGCATGCAGAGCTGAGAAGTGGGCGTGGCCAAGAGCGCTTGCAGGTGGCAAATAGCAGATGAGGCAGGGAGCTGAAATCACGATATTCTGTGCTCTTTTAGAGCATTTAGAGTTTAGAAACATTGTTTAGAATATTGCAAGAGTGTGGGAAGTGTTTAAAATGCCTTTAAATATATATATAATAAACTACTACTGGTACTTACTACTTTTACTACTATTCCCACTTTGCGTTTTTCGCTTATCGCGGGGCTTCAGGGTACGGATCCACCATGATAAATGAGGGACTACTGTACATGGACTATAAGATTTTTGTGGGTTTGTCCAGGATATAAACGCAGGACATCTTGAAGAGACTTTTAACCTGATTGAGTTTCCCACAACTACTTTTGAGACGAGCTAACTCAGCTGCTCCCTCATAAATTTATGATTCTAAACACAAATACGCAAACGATAAACCTTGTAAAATAATGTCGAATTCTCTGGTCAGAAAATCTTCCACTGTGAAACAGGCTCAACGGACCTGCTCTACTTTATCAAGAGAACCCAAGTGAGTCTTGGGCTTCGGTCATAGTCACTGACCTGGAAGAGGTTAAGAGCCCTGACGGCGGCATGGTCCAGCCTCATGTACTGACCAAGCTCCAGAGTGGTGAGACTAAAGGAGCTAAAGTTGGACTCATCAGAAAGCAGCTCGAGGAAACGCACCGCTGCAGCCAAACATGACATGGCCACCTGTGAACGAGCGCACAAATAAAAACTGAAGTCAAACTTTGATTTCCTCTTTTTGTTTTATGAACAAACTTTTATACAACACTGCCACTGTCTGCATGAACAAAAACAGCCATTACAACTTCAGTCTTTATGCACTTCAGATAACTTGCACATTATTCTACTCTATTATAATAAAACCATCGGACTGAGTCAGGTTTCCTGGAAAGACTGGAGACTTTCTGTTCACACATGAATGTACACAGTGCTGCAGTCTGTAGCTGCCAAACTAATGCGCACAAGATCTTCACACATTTACTGTATTTTCCACCATACATGTGGCATCAGTCCAAATCTGTCTGATAAAATGGAAAAAACATAAATACAGATAGTCCCCGGTTTACGGCGTCATCGGTTTACGGCGTCATCGGTTTACGGCGTTTCGTGTTTACGGCGCCGCCCCCAGTGACGTCATTGCGCCGTAAGTTGCCTTTTTCATGCAGCATTTTATAATTTTTTCGTTTTCTTTAGGGTATTTTGTTAGCTAACTGCTTGAAAACACATTAAAAAACATTTAAACAGACGTTCAAAGTTGTTTTACATTGAAAAAAACGTGTTTAAAAAGACGTGACCGATCGCCGTTTTAGTTTCGTTTTTTGCCGCCATGTGCGTGCGGTTCCGGTTTACGGATAAATCGGTTTACGACCAGGCCGTTAGAACGGATCTCCGCCGTAAACCGGGGACTACCTGTATGTTGCTTCGCCGTATAAGTCGCATCTATTATGCGTCACCGCTGACAACCTGGAAATGAGGGCCAGTGTTCTGACAAAAATCAATTGGCTGCCAAGTGGCGTCCACAGGAGCGCGCAGGACGACTCGCTGTGCATTTCTTTGAAATTTAACAAGATAAGCACCTAAAACAATTACTTGTTTGCTCGACTTTATAGTAAAGGGGTGTCTCAGATTAACTTTTACTTAATAAATGCACTTTAATGGTCAAATTAGCTGCATTTCACTGGGGCGGCGCAGCGAAATGACGCTAATTTGACAGGTTGCTCCAGGCAATCTGCACAAAGGTGGAAGTCGATTGTGTCAATAATAGCCACTTTACCTATTACATGACACAACAGCATGCCATACCACTTGAGTGCCATCTAGCGGCTGAAAATGGTAGTGTTCAATATTTTCAGTGAGAATTAATGAAAAGGGTCATACCTCAATCAAAAATTGGTTTATAAATATGAGGAAAACATATAAATAAGTCGCTTTGGTGTATAAGTCGCAGGGCATGTAAATTATGCAAAAAGATGAGATTTATAGGTTGAAAAATACAGTAAGACCTAATGGTTGTCCCACTGGGTACGTTACGTGTTTTTGTATGAGCCTAGAAAATCATCAGCTGGTTGGTAATGGTTTGTCACCCATGAAACCTTAAAATTCAGATGTGAGAATAAATAAAATACCTGCTTGTCCAGTTCAGGTAGTGTGTTGCTCACTACCGTGTCTCCTCTCTTAGATCTCAGCAGCCTGTTGAGATCCTGAACAATGTCCTTGCTGCTGAACTCTGTTTTCTTTCTGTCAGAAACCAGCATGCCGCCACGCTGTACCACCTGCACAGAAACAGAACACGCCTCTGCTAATGCTCAGCAGGAACAGGATTAAAGCAGAAACTACATTTTTGTGTCGGTTTGAGGTTTCCTGAACATACAAGGATGCAAAGATGGCACCACATACCTCTCGTAGTTTGTTCCCATCAGCGCTGGATTCACCCTGAGCTAACAGGCACTCTTTGGGGCTGATCTGGACAAGCAGGGACTCCAGGTTGGAAAAGATCTCATTGTCTGGAAACTCACACACTCCCATCTTCCTCTGGGCGGCGTCCACGTAGCCGACCCCAACCACACGCTGCCCGTCGGCTCCTGTCGCAAATCGCACCGCAACGACCCCCGCGCAGCCCTCCGCTCCGGTTCCACCGCCAAACAGAATCTCCTCAAACTGAGTCAAGTTTCCCGGAGAGGCCTGAGTCCAGAGGAAACCGGGTGAGAGGGAAACCCGGTCACATCATCAGAGAAAATACAAAACAAAACAGAATTAATACAACACTTGGCATTTGTGTGGTTGTCTCTCGAATGTTGCTTTGTTTTTGTTTTTTTTTGTTAATTATTTGATAAAACTGAGTTCTTAGTTTCAGTGCTTCTTGTTTTTGTTACTTTCTGAAAGAAAAACACTGTTTTTTTGTTTTGTTTTTGGAACGTGTTACAAATTGTTCCTCTGCGTTAACGGCTTGCATTTATAGTTTTTTTTTTTTTTTTTTTTTTTTTTTTTTTTTTTTTTTTTTTTTTTTTTTTTTTT
>JARVGV010000527.1:22101783-22118582 GCA_031762435.1 Hypsolebias longignatus
CAAAGGTGGCTTTGTATGGCAAGCCAAGTGTCTCATTAATAACCACTTTTACCTATTAATGAGACACTTGGCTTGCCATATTAGTCGAGGGCCCTCTAGTGGCTGAAAACTATTGTGTTCAATAGTTTCCATGTCAGAATGAATGAAATTGTCAAATCTCAGCCATAAATTAGGTTATGGGGGAAAGAAAAATGTATACAGGTAGTCCTTGGTTTAAGGCGTCATTGGTTTACGGCATTTCACGTTTACGGCACTGCCCCCAGTGACGTCATCGCACCATACGTTGCCTTTTTTACGCAGCATTTTATTTTATTTTTTTTCATTTTTTTTAGGGTATTTTGTTAGCTAACTGCTTGGAAGCACATTTAAAAACATTAAAACGGCCGTTTGAAGTTCTTTTACATTGAAAAAACGTGTTTAAAAAGACGTGACAGATCGCCGTTTTAGTTTCGGTTTCGTTTCCGGCCAAAAATCCGCGTTTACGGCCGCACGTGTGAACAGTTCTGGTTTAAGTCTGAATCGGTTTCCGGCCGGGCCGGAGGAACGGATCTCGGCTGTTAACCGGGGACTACCTGTAGTCACTTCGGTTATAAGTCGCAGGACTTGCAAATTTATGCAAAAAGGTGCAACTTATACGGCAAAAAATGTGGTACATGATGCTGCTGCCCAAGAACCACGGCCATGTTCTCACAGCTCTCTGCAGATCTTCATACTGTGGTTCTTGTAAATGAAGTCAAGTGGCTGGAGTTTGGTCTTGTGTTTATTGAGGTGTGGGGTGGGAGTCTGGGATTGTCATGTTCCCATACAATGGCAAAATTAGTTCTCTGTATTTAACTCATCACATGAGCAGTGGGCAGCTATGTAAGCACCCGGGGAGCATTTGGGTATTAGGTGTCTTGCTCAAAGACACCACGACATGTGGGAATGGCTGGGAGTCGAACTACGACTTTATGGTCCCCATTCGGTTGTCCTACCTCTACCCCATCTTGGTCCCACAAAATATTGAAATGCCACCAACAGGTAAAAGTTGTTTCTTTTATTTACTTTTTCCAACATTTTGTATCGATGTGACAGAAGGACGGATGCTGCTTCAGCCTCAGAATTTGTTCGTTGCACCACAGCGGCGCAACAGAGAGGATCATGACAAATCAAATGGTGTAAATGTAAAATATTTCCACTTCTTTTCTCTTTATCAAGTTGGTTTGAGGATTTTTATTGACTACTGCTCAACATGAACCAAACCAAACACGAAGTCCAAATACAAATGGTGGGATGACCAGGCCTTTTGGGTCACCACGCCTAGATTGTGGAAGCAACCTCAGGACTTGTGCTCCATCACTGACCTGGCTCTTTTTAGATCTAATCTTAAAACCGTTTTCTTCAGGCAGGCTTACCTGTCGGCTCGCTGGTATTTTTGTGTTGTTTTTAATTGTTTGTTTTTGGCTTTTGTCTTGTGAAGCACTTTGTGCGTCTTTAGGCTGCTGGAAAAGGCTCAATAAACCAGTATTGATTGATCATATTACCAAAGTAAATCTTTAATTGAAACCACACATAAATGTTAACATGTGTTTTAATTCTTGTTCTGAGCAACAACAACAAAAAATTGTTTCACAGGTGTGGAGAAGATGAATGAAAATTAAAAGCCGGAAACGTAAATGGAGTAGGTTTGTTGAAAGCCAATTAAAGTTTTTGGTCGACCCTGATCGGTCGTCTGATGTAAACACAAGTAGGGAGATTTTTGTTTGGTTGATTGTCGTTTATATTTTCCCTTAAATGGTGCCACATTTGCACGTGGGTTGAGCAGCAGAGGTGAGTCTAAAATAATGTCAAATTTTCTCTTCCCAACATCTTACGCTGCTGTTGACGTGAGTTTTTAGGTGTCTGGTTGTTGCCTGATAGTCAGCACCTGTGAGCAACTAGCAGCAATCTCACATGTCTGCAGGCTGGGATTAACGCTGTCCTCCAAGATGATGCCACTCGCCCCTACAGGGCGGGGTTGAGCGTGGAGAGGATGACCTCATCCCCACCGAACACCTGTGGGATCAGCTCGGACATAATGTTCGTTCCAGTGCACAAACACTGGTTAAAGGATGGGATTCTGTCGCTGGTGAGAATCATGAGGAGCAGCTGCTCATCTGTTATGGCTGTGTATGGTTCTTCCACATGCTACTGAGGCCTCTAGTAAATAAACAAATTGCTAAATTTCTTTCTTTCTTTTTTTTTTACTTTGATCATCCAATCCAATAAATGGCACCAAACAAGAGACAACAGCAGAATTAGTTGTTTGGCAGAAAAGATTTTCATTGGAGCACCCAATCTGCTGCTCATCACACCGAAGCTTTTTAATGTTGCAACATTTAAGGGAAATACGTGGGTTTTCCACGTTTATTATTATTAAGAAGTGTCATAATAAGACACAATCAACCAAACACAAATTTATTTTACTTTTTTCCCAATTGAATTAAATAATTCTTGAACTGCAGCGTTATTACCATATTTTTCAGACTATAAGGTGCACTTAAAATTTTTAATTTTTTCAAAAATTGACAGTGAGCCTTAATCAGGTGCACCTTATGTATTAATTCTTATTGTGCTTACTGACCTAGAACCAATTTTATGTGGTTATTGTGAATGAGTTGAATGAAGTTTGATTTATGTGACTGTTTTATTTCACTTTAATGCACCTTATAATCCAAATAACACCGTACAATACAGGATACGTATTGTGTTAAAGCTACAGAAGATGAAAGAGCAAGATGTTTTTGACACAAAATGTAAGGATTACAGTTAAAACAGACAAACAGCAAAACCATAGGGAAAAAAAACGACAGCTCAATTATTTCAATGAGTGGACCTCATTTTAAATTTCCCGTTACAAAACATGTCTCCAGATAAAAAAACAAAAATCCAACAACATTACAGAAGCGAGAAACAACAGCAGCAGCAGCACCGATCTGGATGATTTGGCAGCGGCTGTCTAACTTGCCAGGGTTTGATCCTCTGGGAGTGACAGACGAGGTGCGCTTGGCACCGTCATTGGTCCACAACAGGTCGCAGCGAGACTCCTGCCAGGTGGCGGAGGGAGACGTGCGCTGCGCTGTGACACATAAACAACCCGACACTATTCCCTGGGAGGAGGCCGTGAGATGAAGGAGGACCTTGCTGCACCTACGTTCCCCTCTCTGTGCACATCCACGCCTTTGTTTTGCTCAAGAAAACTGACATTAGGAGGGAACTAACAGAACTCTGCGTACGAGAGAATGCAAATGTCCTTTGATTAAAACTGGATACCCTTTTTATTGAAGCTACAGCACCAAAGGATTAGTAAATAGATTTAAGCTGCAAATATTTTATAAACTCCTGTTAAGCAGCTTGAAAATGTCAACGTGACACAACTCTTCCCAGAGAACCTGAATTTATCAGTTCAAAGACGACTTGAGTTTTAAAGGGATTGTTTTGCTCTTTTAACATGGGTTTCTGTGGAAAGGTTATGACAGTAAATAGCCTACCTGTTGTAGATAGGTATTTGATTAATTCTGACTAATTAGCTGGGTCAAATGGGGCCAAATGAGACATGCTACCATCTTAAAACAACTGCAATCTGAAAAATGTCGTGCCCGATTTACAAAAACAATATTTTATCAACATTTACGCTCGTCAAGTTTGCATAACACAGTTATTCCAACAGAAATACAATTATAACTCTGCACGATGTGCAACAGAAGAGACATTTACAAAGTAACTGCTGCTGCTTTAAAACAAACAAAAAAAAAAAATACTATGATCAGAATCAAAGTTTATTTCTCTGGACTGAGGTGGCTCTAAGAACTATCTGCAACAGGTAAGATATTAACGGACCATACATTTCCACTGAACCCCACGTTAAAAGAGTTGATCTTGTTAATTTTATGAACAAGCATTACAAGATGAGGGAAATCAACACAGCCCAAGTAAAGAAGATTGATCAAGTTACATGAAAAGCAAAGCTCTGATTTTGCACCGATGCCATAAAAATGTTTTGTTACATGTTCTATACAACCTAATTAACAATATAACAAAAAAGTAAGTATAAATTAGTCGTGGGGTAGCCTTATTGCTAAGTGGTGCCAAATGATGACCTACAGTAGGTACAGGTATGTGCACAGACTTTGTACAAATGAATAAACTGAGATTTAAGATTTACAAAAGTAGAATTTTCTCAGTATTTAAATACAATCAATTGCTTTAGAGCTCCTTTCCCACAAAGACAGATTACAGTACTGCAGCATCCAAAAATAATGTAAAAATACTTTAACATTTCATGGTTGTTCTTTTAGAAATGGAGCAACAACATTTTGATTTCAGGGCTCCGTTTAGCGTCCCGGTGTTCGTCATTCTCTGGTTTGGCCTGATTTCAAGAGGGAAGGACACCTGGGACCAGGCGGGTGTCTGTCCATCATCTTTTAAGGATTACCTGGTTGTTAAACGCAAGTGACTAGGTTTGGTGGGAAGAGGCGGCTTGATTCCACGCGAAGCGGCTTGTGTCGGGGTGTCGGCGCTAAAAGTTTTCATCAGCTCAGCCACCCGACCGCGCCCCGCACAGGCCGGCGCAGTCCTTGACGCCCCGGCCTCCGCCGAGCCGGGCTGTCGGTAAACTGCAGCGTCAAAACCTGTGAAAAGACAAAATGATGTGAGCTGAAGAAGTTCCAACAGTCGCAGGTTAATGAGGTTCAACGTTTAATGGGATTTATGGCAATGTTTCTTCAGTGTGCTTGTAATTCACCTTACAATGGCATTCATGTAAAAGTATAGAGCTTTTACAGTTTTTACAATCAGTTTGTGTACTAATACTATCAGTTAAAGTAAGTATTGATTGGAAACGTACAGCCGTGTGAAAATCAACAAAATCGTTTGCTCGAGTCATTTAGGAAAATTCTATTCAGTTTTTTTATCTAGCGTGAAGTAACAACAGAAGTCGTCTCAGGGCACTGAACAGAAACACTGATGTATAAAAATACTAAGTTAACATAATTTATCTGAGGAGCAGACATCTTTGAGTTTAACTCCATCACAGAACTCTCATTTTGAGCAAGCATGAAGGTGACAGTGGAAAGGAAAAACTTCTTCATGAGGAAGAAACCTTTAGCAGAACCAGGCTCAGGACAAGCGGCCATCTGCTTCGACCGGATGGGTTTGGTAAGAATAGATACACAATGGCAGGTCAAGAATCACATAGAAATAATATCAAATGAAAACTATTCAATTTTAACAATTCATTTAAGGAAATTAAGTTAGTTTGTCCTCTAGTAGTCTAAGCCTTAACAAGCTGACCCTAACTATAGGATTTATCAAAAAGGAAAGTCTTGAGCCCAGTGCTAAAACTGGACAATGTGTCAGTCTCATGGACAGAAACTGGAAGATGGTTCCACAAGAGAGGAGCCTGATAATTGAAAGATCTTCCTCCCATTCTGCTTTTGGAAACTCTGTGAACCACAAGTAAACCTGCAGACTGAGAGCAAAGTGCTCTGTTAGGAAAATATGGAACAATAAGATCTCGAATACAAGGTGGAGCTAGGTTGTTGAGGGCTTTGTAGGTTAGAAGTAAGATTTTGAATTCAATTCTGGACTTGACAGGGAGCCAGTGGAGAGAAGCTTAAACTGGAGAGGCATGATCTCTCCCACTAACTCCAGTTAAGACTCTGGCAGCAGCATTTTGGATAAAAAATAAGTGAATTATGACCCACACCAAAGGCAAAAAAAAAAAAAAGATTGTTTGCAGTGTCTGTGTGTATTTGTTTGTCAACAAAATATCAATCCATCTTTTGTGAAACTTTCAGAAAGTCATCATTGAATGTGCAACTGTAGGCGTTCAGCATTTTCTCCACAGCTCCCAGTCACACGATGATCATCACCACTGACGAGAGGCTGCAGGAGACACCACTCCCACACTGGTGCATTACACACTGCTTCTGGCCGACTGACCTGTTCCTATAGAGTGAACCAATGTTGAATTCTCACGTGTTGAAGTTTCAACTCCTGTTGTTCTTCTGCCTCCTGGTTACCTGAGATCTCCTTCAGATGTCTCCTTGCCATCCAACCACTGCCCTGGATTATCCTGTGACTAGTCTCTCGTGTGCTTGGAACCTTTGGATACTGACCCACGCTCTCACCTTCATTAGCTGAAGACTACTACTATTAGACTCTCCTTTCTGGATCATCAAGACCATACTCACCTCTCCCCTTGTTCTCCAGCGTTCTGGTTTCCTCCAGTGACTGAACCATATTATTCACTGTACATAATAAACACTGATCTTTTTTCTGCTGCGAGTCGAGTTCTTCTCAAACCATTCTTAACCTTACCAGCAACCACAAGGCCTTTAATTTCTGCAATAGTCTCAAAATCAGTTGTTTCCAGTAAAAGGATTAATGTTCAATTTTCTGCTGAGAACTTTTTCATCCATCCTCCCTTTAACAGCTTCTTCTCACTTCAACCCCCCTCCCGCTCCTCGCAGCCCACGTGCTTCCTGCGATTTGACTCTTTTTTACCCCACTTTCCTGCGTTCACACTCCCTTCAACCATGTGCTTCAATTAACAGAAGGAGGGGCTGTGTTGTCAACATGTTATTCCATGTCTCCGCTCTGTGAAACAAACAAAAGGATCCATTGTTGTTGTGGGATGTAATGACGTAAAGGGGGACGCAGGAATCCTGGTGGGGGTAGCAGGAATAAGGGTTTCTGATGTAAATGTTGAAGCACAAAATGCTTCTGATTTTTAAAGAACTCTTTCAAAGGAGTGGTAGAAGAGCAGTTCAGTGACCATCATGTGAGGAAATACTTTCAAGACAAGCTAATAACAGTGAAACATGCTGCATTTAATGCATTAAAAACTCTGTGGCGACATGTTATTGGGTAGAAGTTGTAAATAATATGCGGCTGATATATTTAGATGAAAAACAAGACAGAAGTGCAATAATTGACATGAATGATGATTAGAGAAAGACAGGTTGAAAACAGCACAGAATCCAGAACAACGGACAACCATCGTGGGACAGCCTCGTGATGAGGAAGAGGATCCAGCTGGGGTTGGAGCTCCAGGCAGCCATGTTGGATTTTGATGTTGGTTGTGGTGAGAAGCCACAAGCTTTCCAATTTTGATTTCCAACATGACATGTCAGTAGATTTTTCTGACTTTACAACAGTTTCAATAGTGGGGGATGCACCAATACTCATCTAACGACCTGGGTGGGTCATTCCTTAATGGGGGGTTCAAATGAAGAGTCCTATTTTGACTCATTTTTAGATTTTAAAGCCAAGTCTCAGAAAACAACGAAACTAATCAAATAAAACCTGTAGCTCGCATCGTTACTGTTGACTTCGCTATGAAAGAGCTTGTGTATCATTGTTTGGAGCTGAATGTTTTTTGCAAACTTCTTCTGAGGCAAACAGCTCTCAAGACAAACACAACACGAAACACATCTGTGCAAAACCAAATCGGGAGAACCTGTTATGTGGTCCTGTGAGTGAAAGAGATGTCTCGTTTGCAGACAGACTTTTGCACAGTGACTGCTAGAAATGAGCACCAGCTCCGAGCTAGGCAGAATAAATAAAAAATAAATCAGGTAAAGAAAATGGATGGAGGTTACCTGGCCAGGAATAAATAATTTATGGCTTGGAGCCAAACATGAAGATGAATTGAGAAATCTTGTTGTAGCTGTATAAATGTTCCAAACTTTAGCATAAACGTACAGTATCCCAAATATTTGCTCATTTTCTCTCTGCTCTCCTTTGTTCACTTTCATTCGGTCTTATGCAGTGAAAATCAGCTGTTTGCCTCATTGGTTTTCTTGCCCGTCTCTGCTGCAGCTTCAAAAAGTGATCTTTTCTTCATAAAACCTACAAAATAAAACAGCAAGCCCCAATGAAACGATCACTATTTGCAGGCTCTCCAGCTGCGGTCAGTACAAACGACACTAAAGGTATGAGAGTATATCACACTGCAGCTAGCTGATGATAATGACTTTGAGTCGGTTAAATATACCCATCAATGATCTTGCGAGAGAGAAAAAAGGTCCCTTGATATCCCCTAAGTCAGGAAATGCATTAAAAATTTGCATTAAAAAAGAATACTTCATAAAAATTCAGCTGAGTGGTATTTTGTATTCATGCATTTTTTATACTTTGGTCTTTTCCAGGGTCACGAGCACACTGCAGCTGCTGTTGCATCAAATCTAAGCTGAATACAGTATTTGTAAAACTGACCCATTCTCATGTGGATTTAAGTTGATTAGATGTGGCGGCCATCTTCATTTGGACTGGTTCCAAAAGTTAATCTGGTGTAGATGTACATCAAATAACTGTCTGAAAATTTCATTAAAATCCACACAGTGCTTCTTTGGATATTGTGCCCACACAGACAGAGTTGACTCCCAATAGTTAATCGAAAAATTCAATCAAATATAAAACAAATAATAGTGCTTAGATTACGCATGCGCAACTCTCAGCTTCTTAAGTTGTTGACTGCTTGGTGAGGAAACAGTTTGCTGGAACGCTTCTGACTGATGATGCCCTCCGGATGGAGGGTGAAACGTTTCTATTAAAAAAAAAAAAAAAAAGAAAGAAAGAAACTGTCCAGATGACCTGACTAACTTCAAGTCACTACCGTTCAAGATGGCTGCCACAGCTACGAAACTTCAGCAAACACAAAAACGGCTCTAACGCAGTCATCTTTACAGTCGAGGGCGCCATCTATGTAAAAAGAGAAAAACGTCTTTAAACAGGTCTCAGATTTCAACTGTCAAAACCTTAGGCCTGATGCCCAATCACTTTATAGACTCCAACCAGTACCGTAACTCCATTCATGTGACCGCAGTGGCCCATTGACGAGGCAAAGACCCGAACAAACCTCTGTTGCGAGGAGCGAGAGGACAATCTGCATGTGAATCTAGCTTACAGAACTCAAACTCTGCGAAATGAGAAAGCTCCTCGGCTGAGACGCGAAACGTCTTCAGTTACAAATTAAAGTCCAGTTGAAACCTGTTTTTTTATTTATTATTTTTTATTTATAGTCAAGGTAGTCATTCACAATTACCGGTACTTTTGAGCGTGACATGTTACCGGTATTTCCAAAGTTTTGCCAAAATGCTTTGAGGATTTTTTTAAATTTTACGAGAAAAATATCTAGAGAAAGGAAAAATCACTGGATCGACTTACGGAGACCATATGAGGCAGTACATCAGCCAAGTGAGCGGCAGCCATCTTCCAGACAGGGGGTCTTCATCAAGTTTACTGATGAGCTGGTGGTGACGGAGTACTGGTTTCATATTCGGTTCATGCTTCTGTCAGTCATTCGAATTAATAACACCTCTACTGAACTTTTCAGACGTAAAAAGAAAGACTCGAACTAAAGCATTTTTACACATTTATTAACTTAGACACTGTTATCGGTTTGATGTCCTAACAGAGCAGTGGTTCTCAAATTTTAAGGATCCAAAAAGAAACATTAACACTTTTTTTTTTTTTTTAGGAATCACTGGGGATAATAAAAGGAGATGATTTATAAACTTTTAAACATAATTTATTTGGATAAAGACAAAAAGGCTGGAAGAATTAGAACATTTTGTTTATTATTATTTAAGTCCTTCAGCTTAATTTGATGGTCATTTCCTCCCTATGAGGTCATCAAGCACCCGCTCTTGTTTGAGAACCACTGTGCAAAAAGGATAAAGTCTCATAGACAAAGAGTCCCAACAGGTGGCCCAACGGAAAGAGACTGGGGCTGTGGATGTTCGGAGAATTGCAGCAGCAACGAGTCACAAGCGTTTCAGGAAGGTCTGGGTCGGCGTTGGTCAATTTCTCTTTGGCTGGGCTGCAATGTAAAGAGCCACCAGGCAGTAGGCCACGCCTCCAATCGTGAGGGCCATGGTGGTGCGGTACAGTAGCTTGTCCGGGTATCCCCGCTTTAAATGAACAGGGTTTTTGTCTTTCTGAGGAGGTAAGAAACAGGAGAAGTTGAGAAAGATAAAACAGAATTCAGAAACATAATCCCTAAAGTCAACTCACTGTTTACAACAGTTTAGTTTCACCTAATGGAGGTTTTAATCAACCTTTGAAAATAGTCTTTTTAATACCATGACCACAGTATTATTCGGACTATAAGGCACACTTAAAATCCTTAAATTTTCTCAAAAATCGACAGTGAGCCTTATAATCCAGTGCACCTTATGTATTAATTCTGATTGTGCTTGCTGACCTCGAAACGAGTTTATGTGGTACAAATGAACAATGTTGAGTTATTGTGAACGAGTTGAATAAAGTTTGACTTATCTGACTGTTTTGTTTCGCTTAATGCGCCTTACTGTCTGAAAAATACAGTAATTTTTTTTTCCCCCAAATACATCCTTTTCAGTCCTGTAACACTGTTTGATTGTAAAAGAATGATTTTCAGTATAAAAGGCTGCTTGTGAATGGTTTATTAGACACAAACAAAGCATACGCTTTAAATTATACGCTCTACTAAAGTTTTTTTTTTTTTTTTTGGTAATGCCAGCAAAATAAAACATTCTTGTAGAAACCAATTAAAACACGCAGGGCTGAGTGGATGTGGTACGAGGCCATCAAAGACCAGAGAGTTAAATAAACACTGCGATGCTAAAACTGCTTCAATCTTAAAATAATTGTCACTTTAAATACTTTCCTAAATAAAACTATTACGGTAATAACGGTTGTCTGGTCCTTCAAACTGAAATTTTATAGGTGCTGATGTGTATTTGCTTGCTGAATGTGGCATCCCATTATGTAGTGGAATACTTTAAACCCTGCTCATCATCACTTCAAATTAAGGGCCTGCGTACGGTAAGGGTAAAACACAACGACTTGCAGGCCAGAAGTGTCTTTGTTATTATCTTCATCTGGCCCTTGTTCTCGAATGGAAACACTTTAATAAACGTTAAAACGACAAATTTATTTTACCTTTTGTTTGTATTACTTGTTTCCAACAAATTCTAATGGTTTATGTTGGATTTAAATACTGACATCAGTTCACATTTCTTTGATATACAGTAGTCTCTCGCTACTTCACGGTTCAACTATATCGTGGACTCGCTCTATCACAGTTTGTGAAAGTACAGTCCTTAATATTGTACACAAAAAATTGTATTGGACATGACTGTCAACTTTAACATTACTCATGTGATTGAGACAGTACTAGATACAGTACTGTGCAGTAGAAAATTTTAAAAATTTTCAAACAGGCGCCAACATTTTGTAATTTTCTCTCCATAAGCCTCAACTTTATTTCCGTTCATCACATTTCCCAGAAGGCAACAGGGCCCCGCCCAGAAGCCCCGTTTCCTTCTGCTGAATAAAACAGAGGTAATGTTTTGATCTGATCGGCGCCCAGCGGATGCAGAGAAGCCGCACTGAACCCACCAAACGGGAGCAGAATCAGACTTCCAGACCCATCAGTGAATCTTAAGAGTAGCCCGCCCACGTGGACCTCCGAGCCAACGCGCGTGGTTGAAGGTCCAGCGCTCCATCTGAAGCTCAATGGGACTTTTTCATCAGTTTCAACTGGCCAACGACGAGCCGTCATCTGACACGTGTGGCTAATGGTCCGGTGGTCCATCTGAAGCTCAACTGGACCATTTTCATCACTTTCAACCAGACAATGAGGATCTCTGAGCGGGGACTGGTAAGTAAAATTTAGTAGCTACATACAAGTATGTTGTTAAAATTAGTAGGTTTAAGAGATTAGAACATTGCAAGAGTGTGGGAAGGGGTTCTAAAGCCTTAAAATGCATATAAATACTAAAATAAACATAGTGTCCCTACTTAACAGTTTTTTACTTATCACGGAAGTGGTGGAACCTAACACCCATGATAAATGAGGGACTTTACAAAAAAATGTCTGTTTTAATGATGAATACCAACAATGTTTGGGGAAAAAATGTCTTAATTAGAAAAGGGAAAATTGGCACTGAAGTATTTTCAACATATCTATGTTGCAGAATATTTTCAGCCACAGTTTATTAAAAGTGATGAGCTGCATTCTGTTATACAAGTGAAATTATCTGTTCAGTGCCCTGAGATGACTTCTGTTGTGACTTGGCACTATATAAATAAACTGAATTGAATTGGATAAACAAGAATATCTTAGGTCATGTGTTTAATCAACTAATTTTATGTAAAACTTTTAGGTGTCACAGATGCCAGTAGCACACTGTGCTCATGCTTACGTTTATTGACTGGCTCTTTAATTCCTTTAATTTACTCAATATGAACTTCTGGGGGAAATAAGAAGTTGAGTGCAGGGGTGCAGGTTGGGCTAATGCTGGAAATGGAATTTGTTCTAAAACTCAGAGATACAGTCAGATGTTTCTCAGTACCTGGAAAAGCCTCTGGAGATCAGGAACCCTGTTTCCTTCCATGTGGTTCACTGTGGCTTCTGATAACACCTTGGTGGGTGTAGCAAAGATCATGGTCGGGGACTCGGCAGGCAACCCTTGCTTCAGTCCCTGAATAATAAAAAAAAAAACACTAACTTGTTACAAAGAAATACTACCATACCATATACCATTTTATTTATAGAGCACTTAAACAACAACAGGCAACACATAGGCAACATACAAAATGAAGTAAAAAAACAGAATATAGACACAAAATTGTTGCAGATAATAAATATAATGACCAAACACAGATCATCTGGTGTTGAAAGTAACGGAATAGTAGCGGGTCTTTAAACGGGATTTGAGAACTGAGAGGGAGGGGGCCTGTCTGACGACCAGAGGTAACTCGTTCCAGAGTCTTGGTCCTGCTACAGAGAAGGTCCTGTCACCTCTGCGCTTAAGACGAGTGCCTGGAACTGTGAGAAGTAACTGGTCCGCTGACCTCAGAGCACGTGGTGGGACATACAGCTGTAGCAAATCAGAGAGATAGGCGGGGGTGAGACTGTTCAGCGATTTGTAGACATACAGAAGAATTTTGAACTGGATTCAAAGATGAACTGGTAGCCAGTGCAGGGAGGCCAAGACTGGTGAAATGTGCTCTCTTTTGCCTGTACTAGTTAAAAATTGGGCTGCTGCGTTCTGGACCAGTTGTAGTCATGCAATGGTCTGACTGATACCAAACAGGAGTGAATTGCAGTAATCAAGCCTAGATGTAATGAATGCATGTATTACTGTCTCCAGGTTATTAGTATTGTGAAGTCTGTGACGGTCTGTTGTGGTGAAGAGAAAGCTGAGCTGTAAGGCAAAAGTCTCTGTTTACTGGTCGGTCCATGTTCCTCCCCTCACCTATGGTCATGAGCTCTGGGTAGTGACTGAAAGAATGAGATCGTGGATACAGGCAGTTGAAATTAGTTTCCTCTGCAGGGTAGCTGGACTCTCCCTTAGAGAGAGGGTGAGAAGTTCTGTTATCCAGGAGGGACTCGGAGTAGAACCGCTGCTCCTCACCTTTGACAGGAACCAGTTGAAGTGGTTCAGGCATCTGGTTCGGATCCTCCCTGGTGCTTTGGGCATGTCTGACTGGGAGAAGACCTCGGGGAGGACACTCTGGAGAGACTAGGTCTCTCGGTTGGCTTGGGAATGCCTTGGGGTCCTCCCAGAAGCGCTGGAAGAGGTGGTGGTGGAGAGAGATGTCTGGATCTCCCTGCTCAAGCTGCTGCCCCCAAGACCCAACTTCAGAACAAGCAGAAGATAACGGATGGATGGATTTTTACTTTCAGACTGCACCCAAAAGAGGCTCAAATCTGCTTTTATCCATATTATTTTATTTTTATTTTTATTCTGAACGTGACAAATCTGACCCAGGTCATTTTTATATATGATACTATCATGGACCTCAGGCTGAACGATACATTTCATCAGACTTTTACGTAAGGGACACATGGATCGATTCTAACATTTATATCAATAATAATAATAATAATAATAATATAATAATAATATAATAACAATAATAATAATAATAATAATTTTATTTAAAAAGCGCCTTTCAGGACACCCAAGGACACTTGACAGCAAGAAACATATCAGAGAGATTGTGTAAAAGCAAACAACAAGCACAGTGCAAAGATCAGCAGGAATAAATTGAAATATAAAATGCAAAAGACTATAAAACACATTTAGTAAAGTTAAGGATAAGCGAGTATAAAGAGAGGTGTTTTCAGAGCAATCTTGAATAGAGAAAGAGAGGTGGTGTTTTGTAGGTCTGGTGGTGGAGAGTTCCAGAGTTGAGGGGCAGAGCAGGTGAAGACCCTGCTCTGGAGAGGCAGGCAGGGTACATGGAGGTGTAGCATAGAGGAGGATCTGAGAGAGCGAGATGGGGTGGAGATGTGTAGGAGGTCAGATAGATGAGGGGCAAGGTTGTGGATAGCTTTGAAGGTGAGAAGAAGAATTTTGAAGACAATGCGTGATTTAACCGGGAGCCAGTGGAGCTGCTGCAGGACAGGAGTGATGTGATTATAGGAGGAGGTTTGAGTGATGACATGGGCAGCTGAGTTCTGGACCATCTGTAGCTTGTGGAGATATTTGTGAGGGCAGCCAAAGAGAAGGGAGTTGCAGTAATCAAGCCGGGAAGTCACTAGACTGTGCACAAGGATGGCTGTGGAGCGGGGTGTGAGAGAAGGACGGAGACGGTTAATATTTCTGAGATGAAATAGGCAGACAGAGTAACACTGTTGATGTGTGAGGTGAAGGAGAGAGTGGTGCCAAGGATGACACCGAGACTCTTGACCTGAGGAGAGGGGGATAGCAGGGAGTTGTTAAGGGGGACGAGAAGATGTTCTGATTTTGAAATGGAATTTTTGGTACCATCAAGAATGATTTCAGTTTTGTCACTGTTTAGTTGAAGGAAAATTGATAGAAAACCAATGATTTAGCTCATTGAGACAGTCGGTGAGGAGGGAGGGTGGGTGGGTGGAGTTTGGTTTTGTAGACAAGTAGAGCTGTGTGTGATCAGAATAGCAGTGGAAATGGACTCCGTATTTGCGAAAGATGTGACCTAGAGGAAGGAGGTAAATGATTAAGAGGAGGGTTCCGAGGACAGAGCCTTTGGGGACTCCCGTGGAGACGGGGGAAGACTGGGAATGGAAGGATTTAATCCGAATGAATTTAGTGCGGTCAGAGAGATAAGAGTTGAACCAGTCTAACAGGGTACCTGAGATGCCAGTGGAGGTTAGTCTGTTGAGGAGGATAGAATGACAGATGGTGTCGAAGGCAGAAGTTAGATCAAGTAGAATGAGGATGGACAGAAGACCAGAGTCAGCAGCAAGAAGAAGGTCATTAGTAATTTTTTTAGAGCTGTTTTGGTGCTATGGTGGGGGTGAAAACCAGATTGAAACTCTTCATAAATGTTATTGTTGGACAGGTGAGAGAGTGAAGTTGACTAGCAACAACTTTTTCAAGAATCTTAGAAATAAATGGCAGATTGGAGATCAGACAAAGATTACTGAAGTGGGTAAAGTCAAGACCTGGTTTCTTGTTGATGGGGGTGATGGCAGCAGGTTTGAAGGCTGTGGGAACAAGGCCAGAGGTTAGGGAGGAGTGGATGATGTTAGTGATGAAAGGGAGCAGAGACGGAAGACAAGATTTAACAAGAACTGTGGGAAATGGATCAAGTTGGAAGGATGAAGACTTAGACTTGCTGGTAATGTCAGCAATGCCATCAGCAGAGAGGAGGGAGAAGACAGAGAACGGGAGGGAGGGAGGGGAGAGTTCAACATAGATGCTGGGGGCAGTATTTGGTCCAAGGTGTTTATGAATTGAAAGAATATTTTCATTGAAATATGACATCAGTGAGTTGCAGAATTCTGTGGAAACCATGCCAGAGGGTAGAGAGTTAGGAGATGAGACAGAACGGTGAAGGAGAGAGAACAATATCTTTGAATTGCCAACACTGGAGCTGATGATGTCAGAGAAGTAGTTGGATTTGGCTTGAGAAATACTGTTCATGTAATGGATTATGTGGTTTGCATAAAGTTCCTTGTGAATTGTGAGACCGGATTTTTTATAGAGACGCTCTAGCCGCCGACCTTTGGATTTCAGGGAACGGAGTTCTGGAGTAATGTCACCATGAGGATGTTTAGAAGGTATACTACTGCAGATTCTTGATATTAATAGTAAGATTCTGGGGTTATGAGGGATACAGGCAATAATTTATCTAACATTTTTGTCAACACTTTCATCAAAGGCAACAAACATGCTGTCTCTTACAGTTTCAGCCTAAAATAAGTTGACTTTTGTCTGGTAATGTTCGAGCTGAGACACAATGATAGTTTTCTAGTTTGGTGCTCAAATGGCCGATAGCGCCTTGGCTCTGTTAAACAGATGCAGCAGATCATCCTATTCTAGAGTCTTTCACATTATATTTGTTAGTCACCAAAATGCTCTTGTTGTACAATAAACAGGTTTAGTACCTGTTTTTGTTGACAAAGTGTCAATTAATCAGGTATTAATTTGTATTGGAATCAGATGAATAAAAGGATTGTGAGTAAATTACAGGTAAAATGCAGCTAGAAGCTCTCTCACATTTCACAACTCACACATGCACAGGAAGTTTGGGGAACTTCCAGAAGGCACACACACATACACACACACACACTCACTCTTAGACATGCGCAATGCTCTCAGACACTCACACACACACTCACTCTTAGACATGCGCAGGAAGCTGCACACCCACACACATTCTGCTCTACCTAACTGCTGGAGGAAAAGTTAACAGTCTATGATTCCTAATAAAAATGTGTATAAAGTGATTTACAAAGTGTAATTGTGTTTAACATTTAATCAAGGTCCAAGCCTCACAATAGTGATTGATTTTAA
>JARVGV010000527.1:22121566-22132461 GCA_031762435.1 Hypsolebias longignatus
ATTTCCACATCATTGCATTCAGTTTTTATTCACAATTTGTTTAGTGTCCCAACTTTTTTGGAATCCGGTTTGTATTACAATTGTGGCAGAAATTCTCCTTTGACACGCTCTACATACACACACAAGATATGTGTGTATGATGCAAAAACATATGCTTTGTGAGGGCTAATATTGTTTAAATTGAACTTGTAAAAAAAAAAAAATTCCTGTAAGAGATAAAGGAAGTGCATATTGTCATCTTAGCAATGCAGTGAAGCACCAATATTAAGGGGCCATTAAATGAGTTAGGGACTGGCTTAAAAACTGCACAAGCTAATGAGCAAAGTAACTTGAAATATTAAAGGTAGTGGCATATATTTCTAGTCAATTAATTCAGTTCAGTTTATTTATATAGTGCCAAGTCACAACAGTAGTTGTCTCAGGGCACTGTACAAAAACATTCATAAGTAAAACGTTGATTAGTAAAGTTATTTGACTAAGGAAGCCAGCAGACTGAATTGCAGTTGAATCTTCCCTTCATCGCATACTCCCACCCTGAGCAAGCACAAAGGCAACAGTGGAAAGGAAAAACTCCTAAGAGGAAGAAACCTCCAGCAGAATCAGGCTCAGGACGAGCGGCAAAAACAAATCTCTTCTTAATTGTCAGAATAATTTCAAGGTTGATTAGTCCAGACTAAAAGCAAAACAAAACAAACGCCCTAGATGGAGGTCACAATATTTAAAATAATCACAGTAATTCATACAAAGCCCTAATTCACAGATTAACTCTTTTCAAATAAAAATGTTCAAGGATGAGTCATAGTTTCTAATAGATTGTACAGTTTTGCTGTTTAAACGTTACCTTGCATTAAATATGACCAATTTGCAGCGACTTTAATAAGAAATACTAAAAGTACAGATTTAAATGTAGGCAATAAAAAGTAGAGCATACATACGGAATGACACCGACATTAATCGTAATTTTAACTGAACAGAGAACAGCAGGTGATGTATTAAAAGACAAATACAAAAATAAAGTAAAATCAGTGTTTTGTTTTTAACAATTTGGTGCTATTTAAAAGTCCCATTACCGACAGCAGGTAGCGAAAGTTCATTATATTTAACAGTCCACATCAAGGTCAACAAAGTAGTTATCGACTCGGTTTTGTCACCGAAACACCATTTTTCAGACTCACCTGAGGGTTGTAGGCAGTTGTGGGGGTAGTTCCCGTCAATTTCTGAGTAAAACCGCTTAATTTGTAGTACATTTTCCTGCTGAAGGACAGAGAAAGGTACTGCTCCCACAACAAACCGACCGGTAAGGACCTTCCACTCACTCCGACCGTCACAGGAAATCAACGTAGTAGACAGCTGCCCCAAAGATGCCTGACTAAAAATCAAAAATATCTCAGCAGGTAACATGGAGCAGAAACTTCCGTTTATAAATAAATAAAGTAAGTAAGTCACACTCAACAAATTAACCCAGAACAATAACAAAATTGTCATTTTTTTCTTCTCAAAATGAATTTGAGTTAAATTAATTCAACTGAATGGGAGAGAAAAAAAATATTTGTAAATACCAGCAGTTACAAAAATACAAAGCAACAACATAAAGCAGCCAGTGGTGTTGAACATTTGTAGATAAATGTTAAATAGAACAATAAGAACGATAACAAAAGTGAAAATAATAAAACATTTCAAGTCAAAATAAAACGCTTAAAAATAAGAATAAGTTACAGTATTATAGTTTTTTTTTTTTTTTTTTTTTTTTTTTTTTTTTTTTTTTTTTTTTTTTTTTTGTTCTTTCTGGTTATTGGACAAATAAATTGAGTTAATTTTCCATCTACGGTAAGTTCAAGGAAGCCGACAACATGTTTTATTATTATTATTATTATTATTATTATTATTATTATTATTATTATTATTATTATTATTATTATTATTTGTTTATTTATTTATTTTCATGCAAATAACATTTGCATCATGAAATTTGGCCTGGAAGATTAGCAACTAACTAATTTTGATACTTTGATGGAACCCAAACAGTACGTGTTTCCAGAGTAAAAATACTGGGAGATATTTTTGAGTCAATCTCGAAAATGTTGCCAAAACACTTTGAACTGGGGACACAGCCAGAACATATGAGGGAAAGATTCTGGGGAGAGATAACAGAAAGTTTGTATCTATGTCAGATTTTAAAATGTAAGTTAGTCTTTAAAAAAAAAGCCATTGTGAACAACAGAATCTTTAAGCAAACAGAAGCTATGAAACAGGAATAACATACTACATTTTACTTCTGGCTACATTTCATTTTTATAAAGTGTAAAGTTTTTCTACTGTGTTAAGCTTATTTTAGTTTTAAACTACTGTTTTGCTTACTGGTATTTGAATTTTTAAACATAGTTGAGCTAAGTAAGTTACGTATTCAGCTACATTTTGGCTATGCATTACTTTTTAGCTACTGTTTTATGAAATTTAGCTTTTAGCTACAGTTTGCTTACTTTAGCATTTAGCTACTGTTACTGCAGTTTTGTAGATTTTAGCTTTAGATTTAGCTACTGTTTTTGCTAGCGATTGTTTTGCTGTTTTTGCCATTTAGCTACTTTTTTGCTGATTTTAACATCTGCCATGTTTCAGTTTTAACTATTCAAAGATGAATTCATTCTTCAACAAATTTCTGCAGTTCTTCAGTTCTCAGGGTCACACTGCGTGTTTGCAGAAATATTTTTGTGAGTTGGAGGAAAATTGTCTTGTTTTTACAGAAACAACAACACGGAGCCCAGCAACCACATCCCAAATATTCAAGTTTTTTTTTTCTTTATCAATAATGTAACATTTGCTCAGTTCTGTTCTTTGACCCGCTCCTAAAACTAGTCAGAGCTGCCTCATCAGGGGACCTGACTCACACTTTCAAAGCTTCCTCAGATAACGTTAAAGCAGCTAAGATCAAAAAGCTAACTGCCTTACACGAAGCGTGTTTGAAAAGTTTGAACCTGGAGGCAGTGTAGCTCAAATGTTGGTTCAGTCATTTAGCTGTTTCATACAATTCTCACCCCACAGAGGAATGCAAGAAACACTCTGGCCAGTGGGCTCAGCTCGTTTGATTCATTGCCTACATGTAGCAGGAATTGTTCATTTTTTGTTGTTGTTTCTTTTACAGTATAGTTACATTATAACTTAAAAATTATGCTTCTGATTGAAATAATGTTTATCCAGTGATTAAGTCTTGCGATTGCACTATATAGTTATTGCACACAGCCGAAAGAGCCTGTGTCTATGTGTGTTTATGTTTACAGTTAGCAAAATGTCTCATGAACCACAGGATGAGTTTTCATTAAACTTTTACATAGTACCTGCAGCTACCTTTTAGAGGCAATCCAAATCAAGATATCATCACTGCAACATTTGATCAACATTAACCAAAACTACATATTCAATAGATGAGTGAGTTTTACAGATATTCAGCAAAGACTTGTGGCGAAATCATCCTCATCGCATGATCTGAGCGCTCACATCTTGTGAGCTCTCAATATTGAATAAGGTTCTCAAATTGGGGTCCCCAAAATACACCAAAATGCAGGAAATTGCATTTACGTTCTTCAAAATTTTCTGGGGGAGGACCCTCGCACACACACCCTCCCTTGCTAACTATTTGCATTCCGGCATCGATCAGTTTACAAATGAAGCTCCGTTACTTGGTATGACTATACTATCTGTTCAGTTTTACAGTATGTAAAGAGTTTTCTGTAATGATTTGAATAAGTGGCAATACATTTATGTTCATAAAGTTTTAAAGTGGTTTTTGATGCTGTTAATTTTCTCAAAACTACAATTTTTGGTAGTTGCAATTAAAAAAAAGTGTTAATTAAGTGTGTCTTGAATGAAAAATACCCCATGTTTAAAAGTATAAAAATGTTATTAAAGAACATTTCTTAAGCATTTATGTTACACAAATATTTCCATTACATTAAAGAGACAAGCTGGAGAAAAATATTGAATAAACATGAGGGTTATGAGAGGGTCCCTGAAACTTTCGGGGTCCCCGGCCCGAACCCAAAAAGTTTGAGAAGTCCTGCCTTAAAACATTAGACCAAAACAACTTTAACTTTGTCCTTTTTCAGCATAAGATGATTATACAGTAGTTTAAAATAATTATATTTGATAATACTGTATACTGTAGTTTATAAAGTAATATAGGCAATATAAAAATATTTTTTTAAATACCATTGTGTTTGCACTCGTTATTCTCAATTTGTATGCGTCCTTTATGGTTGTCTATTGTTGTCATCACTCTTGTAAATGAGTCCCCGAGGCTCAATGGGATTAACTTGTAGAAATTAAGGTTGAATACATTTTTTTAAACGTACACAGTGGAGTCTGACATCTAATTTTTACCTTTTGTATCATAATAAATTGTAAAAAAAAATAAAAAAAATAAAAAAGGCAGTTAGACGCAACAGTTTGCACATTATTTTTTATTATAAAAGCTCAAACATTGATCACATTACTTACAACTACGGATGAAAAATGTTTGAAGGCTCGAATCAGAAAAAATGCTCATGCCTATAAACACTGCTACATGATTTGTGTATTAAAAGTCAGCTAATAAAATATTCAGTTTAATTTTAGGACTGAGCTTATAAAGCACACCAAGAACAACAACAAGAAGACTATTCAGGTGTCCATAATAATACACAATAAACGTATACAGCGCTGTAAAGACATATCAACGGAGATCAGGAACAAGCAAGCGTGTTTAGTTTTGATATGTATGTGTGTAGAAAGAGAATGGTTGATGCAACAGGAGGAAGAGAAGCAGAGATGTAGAGAAAGACTGTTGTGTGGGAGAGGTGTTGACTTGTTTGTTTGGATCATGTGCCTCTTCAACAAATTGGCCAAAAACTTTGCAAACATGTGTAAGTTAAAGTCAGAGCCATCACTGTGACAACCTCGGCTGCTCACTTTCTTTAAAAAAAAAAAAAAAAAACAGGAAAAGAAATTCTAACTTAGCTCATGATGATTCCACATACTCCCAGGACAACGTGTTGTGTGCCAGCCAGGAGGTGTGCGTGGATGCAGCCTATTTGTGTGCACAGAAATCAACCACCATTATGATTGGCATGTTGGAGGATGCGGTTGCCAAGGAGACAGAGAAACACAAAATGCCTTACATTCACTCACAAATACAGAAGCATCTTTTCATTCTTTGTGCTCAAGCTTTGTCAATACTCTGTCATTTTTATTTTTTTTATTTTATTTTGTGGAGTAAAACATTTTTATCCTCCGTTTTGCGCTCCATCTGCTCCATGTTTATTGTCTGACACTTGGTACTCCCTCCTGACCCGCGCCCATATTTCATTATTCTTGGCTTATAAGCTCTTGAAAACGAGTCCTTCGTGGAACCTCTCTCTCTACGTTTGTGCGCACTTGTTGGCTCCTTCTCCTTATTTCACACTGGTTTAACAGAATGCATCTAGGTCACACATCAGTCTTGTGTAACTTGTTCCATCTGGGTGCAAATCTCCGAAACGTTGAGCGGCTGACAGCCAGACAAACAAACACGCACGCGTCTCGGTTGATGCAGCCATCTCTGCCTGAGTTGTAACCATGGGAATACAGTGTAAACAGCAACTGCTGACTACCTGCGTCTCTATAATAATTAATTAATTAGTAGCTCTTGCTAATTAAAGACAACGATTAGAGATCAGAAGGCAGAAACTATAAGAGGACAAAAGGAAACAAGACAACTCCGACAGTTATTGAGCGATAACATTTTTGCCTGTCTGCCTGTATATTCATTTGTCTGTACAGTTAGTAAAATATCTCGTGAACTTAAACACGGAATGTATTAAATTTTTTCGATGTAATCACTGGACAGACAGACACAAGTGATTCACTTTTAGAGTCAAGCCCATTCAAGATGGATGCCCCAGCGAATAAAATGTATCAAACACTAGAAGGCCTAAAACTCCCAGTTTAACAGAATATGGGCTAAAAATTAAGTGGCACGTGTTTAAAACTTTGGCATAATTCTATTTGTTAGCAAAATATATTATGACCTAATGGATGGATTTTTCTTTTAACTTGCAGAAAATAATCATTGCATGTATGTTGCATGAAAGGTGGCGGGTGATAAGCGTTCCTTTAAGGAATGCTATAGGTGTTTAATTTTACAACGGGAGCAGCATGTGGTTTGTTGTGTTTCAGGTTCGGTGCGTCTTCACCGTAGCGTCTCTGCAGAAAGGTTGCGTGCATATCTGGCGGAGCGGAGTTTGAGTTCATGGTAGCACTGAACAAAACTGTGGTAGATGAACGTGATGGGTAGCGCCAGGAGAACGATCCCACTCACGACGCACATCCCCCCGAGCACGCGGCCCCCGATCGTCACGGGGTACACGTCCCCGTAACCGACTGTAGTCATGGAGATGATGACCCACCAGGCGGCGGCTGGGATGCTGGCATAATCGCTGTTCTGTGAGTCCATGTCCAAGCCATGCTCCAGAAGCTGGGCCAGAGCGCTGTAGATCGCCATGGCAACACAGACAAACACCATGAGCATGACCATCTCCCGGTAGCAGCGCCTGAGCGTCAGCCCCAGTGTCTGCAGGCCCAGGAAGTGTCTGGCCAGCTTCATGAGCCAGAATACTCTCATCATCCTCAGAACTCGCAGTATCACTCCAGCGACCCCGAGCCCGGCCCCAGGCATCCCTGCACCGGCCATCGCCATGGTGACATAGTAGGGGGTAATAGCAATCACATCAATGATGTTTAGTGGATGGCGGATGAAGTCCCACTTGTCTCTGGCCACCAGAAAGCGCACTATGCACTCTGCTGTGAACCAGCCGATGCACACGGCCTCCACAATCCTACGAGAAGAAAGGAGGGGAGAAGATGAGTTGAACGGTAAACAGGAAATAGTGAAGGAGCAACAGGGAGATACCAGACTGTATGATGTGAGATACTGCTTGACAGTTCAATCAGCGTGAGGAGGGAAAGAGGCGAAGCAAAGAGGATCAAAACGATTGGAAACGAGGTTTGATAAATTCAGCGTTTACACAACAAGCGACCAGTCACACGGGACAAACTGCACAAAAGGAGGGGATCATAACCTTTAAAGAGAGGTGGTTTCAAAAGCAGCCACATAATTACCCTTTTAATTAACACAGCAAAGGCAGTCGAACTGAATTAGAAGGAGGTGGTGCTGTTTCACATAAAGGGATCGAAGCAAGCACATACCAAAGTGCCAAGAGTGTAACTATAACCGCAATTAAACCAAACCAGATTACAGCAGCTGGGTGAAACTGCATCATCTACTGACATGAAACTGAATCATTTCAGCCCCAAGCACATTTAGTTGATTACTTAACCCCTGGAGCTACTCCAGAACTCAAAACTGTGTCCAGCCTGAGAGAACATAACCTAACCTTATATAGAAAATGGCCTCCTCGGGACTTCCTTGGGAGGACAGACTGCAGTAAAAGAACAATGCAGAAGAAAAGAGAAACAGATTTTCACCTTTGAGCCACAAACTGAGGTTAAAACAGCACAATTCTTGATTTAGACACGATGAGATGGATAATTATTTCTTGTTCGATGACAGTTACAATCCTTCACTGCATAATCAAGTCAACTTTTATCCTCTTAAATGTTATGAAGCCTGGTTTGTCCTTACACTGCTGCGCTGTTTAAAAAGGGATGACGTAAAAGAAGCCCTCCTCAACAATTAACACTTCATGTTTAGATAGTATTGATTGACTATTGATTTGCCGCTTTGGGAGATTGTAAAACAACCATGTGAGGATCCCAGTGATTAATGCGCTGCCTGGAACTTGTCAATGTGCATAATGACCTCAGAGACGTCAATTTATCAAACACAAGGACAAATTCACCGCACAAACATGGATAAATTATACACGTACGTTGAAGCAAAGCTTCATGTATCACGATTCAGTTCAAAACGATTGCCTACGTTTCTGCAAAGAAATGCTCTGTTGTTTACGTGTGCTCAAAGAGACCATCGTTGTATGCTTCAAACTGAATGTTTGAGCTTAATTAGTGCCTTCAGGCTTTTCATCAGTCAAACTGGGTTGTTGTGCACCTCACTGTGCATGGAGCAGAGAAGGCAAAAGCAAGTTTTCTGAGGAGTTCAGAAAGATTAGATATCCCTGATAAAAGCTGTATTCTATGGGCGAAGGATCAGAAGGCTCCATTGCTGATTGAAACACTAAATACACCCAAATAATTCACTTAAATGCTCACAAACACACACACGACAGATAAAATTTCACCAAAAGGCATGTTGACGTCCAAAATTTCTGGGATGAGACAAAAGTGGAGCTTTTTTGGCCATTCAAAACTACTGTATTATTATTATTTATTATTATTGCTGTTATTGTTTTAAGTTTAGTGGAAAAGCATCAATACATTTTGTGGCATATCGTCCCTAATACCGTGTTCCAGATACTTTTGCATTGCGTCATTTTCGATAGTGAACCATAAAAGTAAAAAAAATAAAAATAAAATACTTGAAGTCTTCAACTTTTATAGGCCTTTTGTGCATTAGGTCTGTTTCCTTGCACGCAGTTTATTCTCTTAAATCTTGGAGAGTATTTATTCTGAAAGCCTGTGGAGCTCGCGCACTTTTACGCACAACCTCATCTTTTTATTTATTTTTTTTAGGACATCCTGGCACTTTGCGCCTCAGAGCATTTTAATAAAAGAGAGGGGGGGGGGGGGCAGGTTGATCCAGAGCTTACCTGTGCTCCTCCACAGTTTTCCTCTTGGCTGTATCCCAATCCGGAAGTGTGCTCGCGCACAACATTATCATGGAAATGATGACAAAAATCACGGACACCGACGCCAGGATCTGCGCTGCGAGGGAAGAGTTTGGCTCCTCAAATGTTTTGCGCACCCTCTCGAGCCATTTTGCGCGGCCCGTGAGCGCAGTCCGTGGCCCCGTGTCGTCGGGGCTCTGGGGCTCATCCCCCGAAAGAACGACGTCCCCCTCCGATAGAGTGTCCAGCCCGATGTCGGACATCCTGTCGTCCAGGCGCTTCTGGCAACAGGAGTCCAGGTGCGCGCTCTCCAGCCCCCAGTAGAGCATCTCCGTGTAGAAGGACAGCTCGCACACTCCGGGAACGAAGCGTAGTTTCCCGGAGCGCACGTACAGCATGATGAACACAAAAGCCTGCGCGTGGCGGTCGAAGAAAAACTCGTTCCGGTCCCGGTCGTAGTCGTCGCACAGTTCCAGCACCTCTTTCTCGGATGCGCAAGCATGTAAGCGGCTGACGCGCCGGAGAGGGAAATCCCTGATCACCTCACGGGTGAATGCGTAACGGGTTCCTCCTACATTCAGCACACAGATGCTCTTCCCGAACTTCATCTTCACAGACTGTACCCGACTAGGACTCCTCTTCACGGTCCATCCCGCCTTCCACTCCAGGAGTTTGGGCAGCTTTTGTCCGCAGTGCACGCGGGGCGTGGTTCGCCTTCAGTGGATCCTGGATGGAGTCCGCGGATGGAAGAAACTATTCCCTGTACGTCTCACTCTCTCCATCTTCTGCCTCTGTTGCCTGTACTGTATATGAAAGAGTCTCTCCACCCCAGCCAGGGCGAGCCAATCCCATCGGTGATGTCACATGCGCACGCAGTGAAATGGAGAAACCCCTCCAGTAAACATCACTGAGCAAGATTTTGATGTTGTGTTCCAAAAGAGGGATTTATGAATGACAAAAAAAAAAAAACAAAAAAAAAAAAACGCGTTTGAGCACAAATAAACAAATCAATAAACAGTTTGTTACAGATTATTAGAATCACAATATTAAAAATAACTGTTGAACAAAACAAGAAACCTTTCGCATCAGTTGTTGCTTTAAAGTCAAGAAGACCTGTCCTTTTATGAACTTAAAGAGTCTAAAACATTTCCTTGTAAACCAGCTAAATAAATTGACGTTTGTAAACTTGGTTTAAATTTGGACAAAATGGTGCATAAATTGTAAAAAAAAAAAAAAAAAAAAAAGCACTAAATGTAATATAGACAACTTGTTCCAAGCATATATGATTCATTTCACAATTCAATTAGATTCTCTTTTATTGGAATCTTTAAAATGCATAGAAATTTAAAGGTCTCAACGATCCATCTTATTTTAAAGATCTTATCGCTCTGTTTTCTCAACTTCACTGCAGGCTGCAGGTTTACTTGTGGTACCTAGAGTTTTTAAAAGTAGAATGTGAGGCAGAGCCTTCATTTATCAAGGAACCAACTTTCAGTTTTTGTCCATGAGGCTGATACATTACTACTTTTAAGAGTTTAAGATTTTAATCTAGGATTGAATTGGGTTTCCTAAGCAATCCCTTAGTTGTGCTGATACAGGCTTAGGCTGCTGAAGACAAATTCACTGCATTTCCTCTCTCTTTGCTCTGCATGCTTACGGTCATTGCTGCCATTAAACTGTGTTTTCCTTGTTTATCTTCACTCACTGCAATAATTTTGTGTTTGTCTGTTTCTCCTTCCTGTCCTCTCAAACTCAAGCCAGTTGAGGCAGATGACCGCCCATCCCAAATCTGGTTCTGCTGGAGGTTTCTTAACGGAGTCATTTGTTACTGTTGCCCTTGCTCAGGATTGAGACAAAGTAAAGGTTTATAGCATAGATTCCTTATAGATGACATTTAATTGGCATTTCATAATACAGTATACTGTTTGTGAGTGTCTTGTGAATGAATTGACTGATTTAGATCTGGGCTAAGTTCTAAAGTAAATTATTAGTGATTATTGAATCTGTTTTGCTACTTTGACATCTTTGTTTGAACTTGTTTTAAAAAAATCTGTATTTCTCTCTTATGATTGTCTACTGTTGCTGTTGTCATCATTCTTTGTTTGTAGCCAGGTCTCTCTTGTAAATTAGTCCTCGAGGCTC
>JARVGV010000527.1:22175273-22193080 GCA_031762435.1 Hypsolebias longignatus
GCAAAAACTAACATAGTTCAATTATACAAGATATATATGTTGTGCCATTTTATGCAAAGTTCAAACATCATGTCAGTGGTCCTTTAAGGCCAGCCATAATGCTCTTCTTGTGAAAGTACATCTGTTGGGCATCACCTCGACACTCAGACAGTAATTCTGAGTGCCACATTGCCGAACAGGACAAGGGGGAAAAACAAAACAAAACAAAACAAAACAAACAAACATGCATGCAGGAAGAGAACATGCAATCTCCACCCAGAAAGACCCCAGCCTGAAATTTGAACCAGGGTAACCTGCTCTCTGAGAAGCAGCGGCTCTACCATTTGTGCCACTGTGCTGCCCTATTTGGAATTATACATTCTTGAAATGTCTACTGCCATGTCAAAACAAATATATCTAAATGCTAATTTTAACAAAAACTTAGCAACTATGTATATTTTGCTTGTTGCCACAACATTATTTTCATTCCGGTAATACTCGTGTCCCCCAGAAGCTTGTTGGAAGTCATTGTGTTGTCCCCACAGGAGTTGTCCTGACTTTTATTTACTGGATTCACAGCAAAACACTTGCTGGTATTTCCACGCTGGGTTCAGAGTTTTGCTTGGTTTTAACAGTCGGAGGCAGACATTAGCTTTGTCAGCTCCAAAACTCAAACGATGTTACATTGTGTTCAGTGTCTTGGCCGTTTTGTGTGTAGTTGGTCACACATGTGAGTGGAATGGAATCATATATACAGTACTTTCATTCTGTTCTGCAACAAAAACAAGTATTCAAAGATGTTTTGGATGTCTAAGAATCTGTCTGGCAGATTTTATTTTTTCATGAGATAAGTCTGTGGAAGTGGATTAGTGTTGCTGTTAAGTTCATTGCTTTTATTTTCTGTTTTTCTCCTGCTTTTTGTTTTATTTTAATATTCTTTGCTTCAACATTTCTTTAGTGGCACTCCTTTGGGGAGAAAGTGCTCTGTAACAACCTTTGCAGAAATCTTTTGGTTCTGATGGTTGGGCAGTGTGAGTGAGAAAACAACACAAAAGGTCACTTTTACATTTCTTCACACCTGCAGGTTCACGTCTGCTGATACCCCAGGCCTCGTTATAGAAACGTTTATTATTCAAGCCACTTTGTGCATGACCTGGCCCCTGCAGAATTAGCAGTGTAATACGGCTCTGAATAAAGGTTTAACACTGACCCTTTAGCCATCTGTGGTAGTGTAGAGCTAATTAGCTTACAACTGATGTTTCCCTCCTCCTCTCCCTCACTGTCATTCAGTCTCAGTCTGTCTCTCTTGCATGCAAAAACACGTGGTGGTCTTATGTAGCGATTAGCCGTTATGATGGGATAGCGCAACTCTTGGTTAATTTCCCACTTGAATAATAATTGGAGATACTGTATACAGGTAGTCCTCGACTTAAGGCGCCCTCGACTTACGGCAACTCGGACTTAAGAACGGGTGTGCGGAGCAACGTTAGCATACATTTTACATGTATTTCCTCGACTTATGGCAAAAAATCCGGACTTACGAATGGGTGCGGCGCCACGTGTAATGAGTTCCGACTTACAGCAAAATCAACTTAAGAACGGTCCGTAGGAACAGAACCCGTTCGTAAGTCGAGGACTACCTGTATATGTATATTTTTTAATTAAACAGTGCTGAGATACAAGAATTGATTAAAAAAATAAACATCTGACAAATTTTGGGTTTCATATATTTCAGACCCCACTTACACCCCGTCTCGTTTCCACTGTTCCAGGAGGGCTCGGCGGATGCTGTCCCGGTCCCAGCTGCGGCACGCCTGCAGACAACCCTGCGAGCAAATCACCCTGCGCAGGGTCTCCCACCCTCCGCCACAGGGGCTGGTCCTCACCCCTCCACACCCTCACCCCAGCCTGAGAATGCGTGGCCCCATCGTCATCCACGACTGACGGCGCACAAATTCTCTGACCCCCGCAGCCCCCCCACCTGCATCTTTACTGATGAGTTCTGATGACCGTTTAACAAATCTTCACTTCTTTTGATCCTTAGAAACCCCTTGGTTACCCCCGGCAACACGTAAACAGGCTGAAGGATGTGAGGATGAGACGTGATGCAACAGAAACAAACCTGGCTGCAACCGCTGCCAGTCTTCAACCCCCTGGGACTTTTGTTTGTGTACTCCATCTGGGTGTGTGTGTGCGTGCGCGTGTGCATGTGTGAGAGATTATCCCAACAACACAAGAGGATGTGCGCTGTTTTATTTTTTATGACTTAACGCAACGACACAATTCTGTGTGAAGTTTGTTTTGATGGTGGATTGTTGTGACGTTTCATCAGCTTGTATAAAGTTATTTTGCTAAATGGGGTGGTGGGTTTGGGTCGGGTGGAAAAAAAAAAAAAAAGAATAGTTCAGATCTTTTGAAATGCGGGTTTGAACTTTTAATATCTTACCTGTTGTAGATGGCTCTTTGACCTCAGTTTGGAAAAATAATTTGATTCAGACTGGATTGATGAGCTAATGACTAAAGAGGGGCATAAAAAAACAAGAGTGACGCTGTAGGAAGCAGGGGTGCAAGGGGTGCCACAGCACCACCTGATAAAAGTCAAAATCATTTAAGATTAAACCAAATAAAAACAGATTTTATTATTGCTAAAATCCTAATTAGATTTTGAATTTTGTAAATCTGGCAAACAACAATTTTAACTCTATGTGCCATTATTTTCCTTTTAACACACCATTACTGAAACACATCCCCACAGCTAATATGGCTGACATCTTAAAATTACCTCAATCCTTAATTTTTTTTTTTTTTATAAAGGTTCATGCCATGTTTTTTTTTTTTATTATTTTTTTATTTTTGCAGCTGTCAGTTTTACTTTACATTGTTATTCTGGAGGAAATATTGTGAGGTTACTGTACACTTTAAAGTGGTTCACCTTCACCAGACGTGCCACAGCTAGTTGCTGCTGCTGCTGTTAACTGTGCTGACACATTTTATTTAAAAAATTAGCATGCAATAGAAAATTAACAAAGATTTACGAGATTGTTTTTACTTTAATTGCTCGTCAGTCAGGTCAAAATTCTAATCCGCTTAATTAATTTTACTTATACACCTCTTATTCACAACAAATCTGCCTCAGGGCACTGTTCAAAAGAAGTAAACAGAAATTAAATACTATTTGTCCAAATTGTGTTCCTTCAAAGAGTTAACTGCAACAGGTAAGATACTTATTGTTTAACTGATCCCCTTCAGAAGATGTGAGCTGTACGCTGAAGTCATGGGGAGTGGGAAGAAACAAATATCCAACGCTGACATTAGATAAAGCTAATTAAAAAAGAAACGCACTATGATAAGTGTGAAACATCATTTTAAGAAACGACCGCCGACAACTTTTCAGTTTTTCATCTTGATCTCAAGCTGGCAGAGTGAAAGGACGACGACTCGGGAGAAAATATCCATCAAAGCTCCTGTAACTCCGTCCTGTCCTCGGTTATTTATAATGAATCTGCACGTTTGAAAATGCATAAAAAGAAGCAGGAAGCCAGCAGGATGAGCCTCCCTCATGGACTGGTGTATATTATATTGTATAGCTCATTACAGCACTGTCTTCTCATCCACTTTCTATGACTATCTGGCTCCTAAAAGGGCTATGACAGCACGTCCTTTGATCAGAAATAAGGTATGAATATGTTGAATTTGCCCTCAAGGCTGTAAACAACCTGCAACTAACTACTAGAGGCAAAAACACCAAGTGCAGCTTCCTTCTTTAAAATGAAGTCAGGTTTTCTGTTTCCAGGCC
Organism: Hypsolebias longignatus; assembly: GCA_031762435.1. NCBI lineage: Eukaryota > Metazoa > Chordata > Actinopteri > Cyprinodontiformes > Rivulidae > Hypsolebias > Hypsolebias longignatus. Next base: position 22,179,049 of record JARVGV010000527.1, read on the forward strand.
TCTTGCTACGCGACACTGTTGCCTCCTGAAGTTGTCTGCAGTCGTCGGCCTTCGGGGTGTGTTTCTTCTAAGTTTAAAAACTGGCATGTTTTTTGACCGACGGGGGTCACATGATTTCTTCTCTTTCATTCCGAATGTTTATGTTAGTGTTTCCTGTCTGTCGTGTTTGACTCATGAATATGCTGAGAGTAATAAAAAACAGAAGAAAACGACACCTGCCATGCTTTGGTCCGACTTCTTTGGGTCTCTGTGAGTGGACATTGTAAAAAATTTCACAAAATATGGCAATTTGACACAACCATGAGGGGCGCTCAGTATATAAAAAATGTTTGCTCACAGCTTGAACGCTCGCAGGATTATTCTGTTTTGGTTTGGACTTTGCAGCCCATCTTCACACCGAGATGAAAGAAAATGTGTGTGAGGCTTGTTGAAAAGGCAATTTCTACTCTCAGCGCCATCATTTTTGCTCTTTTCATCATGTTTTCAGTGATGTTAAAGTTTATAAATTCCTCTTTTCTTTATCAGATTCGATTAGCATAAATTAGATATTCTCAACACTAAAATGCAGTTTTAATATTTTGAAGTAAGGTTCTGTGGAATGGGTATAAACAGTTATTATATTACCTGTTGCACTTTGAGCAACCTCAAGCTGGAGAAATAAAATATAATTCTGACTGGATTGATTACAGCTAAGACCAAAGTGGATTTTCTGCCATCTTAAAAATAAAAACTGTCTAAAAAAAAGTGGTTCATGGAAATACAGATATGGAATTGAAGCTATCATCTCCGAGACCCTAATAATGGGACTTTTATGTTATTTTAAAGACAAAACATATCCATTAAACCACACCAGCTTTCTTGTGACATCAGCAAACTAACCATGTTTTCATTGCACACTGTGTGGAAAAACCAGTGTGCTTTCTAATTTACAGAAAATACTATAGGAGAATATAAACAAAAATACAAGAACACACACACAAAAAACAAAACAGTAATACTAATAATAAATTAAATGGATAAGCCTATATTGTATACACAAATACACTGACACATGCCTGCATGTACACAAGTAGCAGGAGCAGAATTGTAAAGGTGCTAATACAAAATTAAAAATGCACTTTAAACAACTGTGTAAAAAGAAAAGCTTATTCGAGCACATAAAAGTAATGTAATAAAATCATTGTAAGCTATATTTTTGGGATTATTTTGTGATATTTTTGGTCTATAAATATTAAAATTACACATTTTATTAAGCTGATAATACAAATGTTAAATTATTTAGTGTTATTTGGTGATTTATGATAAATTGTGCACCTATAGATATGCCAATACAAATAAAATCTGTATTTTATAGTTAATACTGTATTTTGGTACACTTAAATACAGACTAAAATAAAAACATTTTAAATTTGACATGGTCTTTAGCTTATTTTCCAAGTCCGCTTTATAGAATGTTGGATTTTATTGTTTTGAAGTTTTGAATTTAAATTATAAATGGGATTACTGTATTCGTTTTGTCTGTTGTTGGTTTACTAACTATCTACTCTTTAGATACACTTTGGATTTTAAAATTACTTATTGTTTATTGCGTAAATAAGCACAAGGACTAAAAGAAACAGATTTTATGTGAAACGCGAATTTCCAGATGAAACCAAAGACGACGCAGCTTGATGAGGGATCATTGAATGCAGCATGTGGATCGGAAACGCTCGGAAATCTCTCTGACTTCCGGAAATCACATTGTTTATCCGGTCAGTGTTATTTATATATTTCCGGTTTTTATCGTACCAATCATCACAGGAGTTATAACAGGTTACAAACGTTAAATAAATAAAGCAACACAATAGTATAACAGGTGGCTGTGTTAATTGTTTTTAAACATAATTCTGAAAATAATTTTGCTGAGGCTCCAGTGGCGCAATCGGTTAGCGCGCGGTACTTATATGACAGTATGCAGCAAAGCAATGCCGAGGTTGTGAGTTCGAGCCTCACCTGGAGCATGTATTTTGAGGTTTGTTTTGGATTTTTCTGTCTGGCCAAACACCGTAACAAACATTCCTTATTTTCATAGTAATTTTATGTATAGATGTACAGTAATATGTCTTCAAATTGTTTGTTTAAATACAGTAAAGAGTTTAAAATATACCCCTTTTCTCTGTAAATTATTTTTGCAGTGGCAAATTATACATTGCAAGCAGTTATTTCATTTTGAATCACTTAAAAAAATGCAACTTTTTAAAACCTAAATTATTTAATAATTTTTTTATGTTTTAAGACTACAAAAACTATAAAAAAATTTAGGGGCTGAGTTGTTTTGTGCCCCCCCCCCCCCCTGGTGGTCATTAGGTGAAACTGCACACTGGACTAATATCAGCTGATCACCACAAGAGGGCAGTATAACCTCATTATGCCTTAAAGTTTTTTCCTGTCAAAAAACTTGAACGAGTGCTTGAAATCAACAGCTGAAGATGATTTGTGTTTCTACAAAATTGCAGATTTTTATTCCCTCATGAAATAAAAAGCAATTGCTCTATTTCTTTCAACATACCTTATTTTACTAACACAGCCATAACAGCCATCTTTACTAACGCTTAGCTATAATTAGGTATGGTTGTATTTGAGCATCACCCACAACTCATACTCTGAACAATACTGTACAATGTGCAAGATTATTGCTAAAAAAAAAAAAAAAAAGTTGCATTAACTGTAGCATCAACCCTATTTGTTTGCTAGTAAAATTCTTTTTGAATCACTATTAGAAATTAATCAATGGATATCTACCTCTAGCACTCGGACTCACCCAAATTTAAGTATATTCTATCAAGGAATCTAGACTTTTAATGCGTGCTCTTTTGATAAGACGTCCTTTCATCATGCTCACAGCTGTCAGCGCTGAACACACCCACACACACATCTTTGTGTGTTTGTGTGCAGGTCTGTCACTCTAAGCCCTGCAAAGCTGGGAATGAACAAGCACAAGATTGCACTAATGATGTGACCCAGTTGTCCTGAGAGCACAGATCCCCTGGCCTGAAAATGAGAGTGAAGATCAGGACCTCTATCCTCCCTCCCACTACACACACACACATGCACACACACTCCTCGAGACACAATCACAGAGCATTCAGCAGCATATATGTTGTGTGTGTTCGTGGTTAAGCTCACCCATGTAAGCACATGCAGGATCAGATTTTTAAAGTGTGTGTCACTTGTTGGTCCTCTGGATTAGATGTAACTTTTTTTTTTTTTAATTTACTCCCCTTAAGTCACGAAAGCTTGCATCCTGCCCCCCACCCTCCTCATCCCAAGAGGTCACCAGGTGGTTGAACAATCACACACCTCCCAGACAGCAGGCCACTTTACTCAATGAGCAGCTCGGTGGAGCCGCTCGAGCATCTGTGTGCATGTGTGGAAATATGTTAGAGCATTGTGACGGAGGGGTGTTGGTGGTGGTGGTGGGTGAGGGGGGGGGTGAACAAAAGACAGAGTTTAATATTTGTGACAAGCTGTGATTGAACATACTGAGATCAGAGCAGAATGAGCAGATTTTGCCAGTGATAATCCCTCATCTTGGAAAATTAAATACCACCCTCTTCTTTTCACACACACACACACCCACACACACACACCAGTGAGGCCCTTATCTAACATGTGTCTCATAACCACGGGTGGTTCCTCAGGGAGCTGTTCTGATATCTGATGAGTTTTTCATTAATAAGACACAAGTCTAATCCTGAGGGACGAACACAAAATGACAGTGGATAAGCCCTGCTTTGGCCACACACACACGCACACACACACACACACACACACACACCGATTCACCGAGGCACTATTACAAAACATCTTTTTTACATGCACTTATATTATCGTTTAATCTCACCAACCCAGTTTCGTTCGCCTACATTTTATTCATTTTTTTTGCTCGTCGTCGTTGTTCAAACTCATGAGAAGCGTCGTCGTGCTGTTTAGTCCTCACGATAGAAATCGCCTCACAGGTTTGGTTTGTTTAGGTCCATGTTAAAAACGTTACCGGGGCCGCTTTCTTCCACCTGCACAATCTTAACTGAGATGATAATAATCCAGGGATAACTGGTCCATTCGTTTGTCACTTCTAAGCTGGACTGCTGTCCAAAAAATAAATAAATAAATAAAAATCTTCAGCTGATCTTCAGCTGTCTCTTCCCTTCCTCTCTAACTCTAATAGAGGAAGATGGCCGCCGGACCTGAGCTGTGGGCAGGAGGGATCTGCAGCGGCTCTGAAGAAGCTGGCTGCAGATGCTGATCCATCCACCTGGACTCAGTGGACCTGTCAGTCCTCCTGGGCAGCAGGACCTGAAGGTTGGGCAGAACTCCTCCCTGAGCGACAGTCACTCCTCTCAGCATCTTACTGAGCTCCTCGTCATTGCAGACAGTGTCGGGGAATGATCCTGCTCTTCTTGTTATCGTGAGCCACGTGTCCTGCAGCTCCAGGGTCTCGGCAGTCAGTCACTCGAGCACCAGGTAGATGGAGATGCATCCACGGCGCCTCCTTTACAACTTATTTGGGATCTGGGGCTGTGTTTGAGGTCATATTTGAGCTTTGAGATGTAAAAACAAAGAATCGCCTTGTTGTCATGGTTACGCGTCATAACATATGTCCAAAAGTACAAAGGTTTCAGTAAAAATTCTTCCAGCTGCAAAGCGTCTGATACCAGAGGAAGTCATCATCCAAAAACAAACAAACAAACAAACAAACAAACAAAAACATCTACATCCAGAAAAAAGAGGAAATAAAGTTTTGAAAAGCAATAACAGTCACTCCAACGTGCAGCCACCTTCAGCGGCAGAAGCGTCATTAAACTTTCTTGAGCAGGTCAGAAGTTATGGGCAGGGCAAGAGAAAGTTTACGGACAGACGGAAATTTTGTGGAACTAATTATATGAAGTAATTCGAAAAACAATCAAAGGTGGATCCCTCACAAATATCTCTGGAACAAAATTTACTTTGTAAAATGACGATCTGTTGAAGTTCAGTCAGGTCTGGTGGTCGTGGGTCTAACTGCTCAAAGTGTTTAGCGGAGACAGACTCAGGTGTAAATGTGTCATGATTTTCTGATGCTGTGCTCAGGTTAAACATAAGCTGCTTGTAAAAAGTTGACATTCAGAACACAACTAGCACTGATAACTGGCTGGTAACCATGGTTACAGATTACCATGTGGTACATGTGGTGGAACGAAATTATATGTACACAGGGTCCCAGTTACATCCAACAATAAAATGTAAAAGAAAAACAGTAAAAAGATCTAAGATATGAACTGAGAAAAAACATCAAAGTAATAAAACATTATGTAATGAAATGAAAATAATGAGTTACAACATTTAATTTCCCTTTGGGATTAATAAAGCATTATTGAATTGAATTGAATTAATTATTAAATACATCATTAAATATATGAATACATTATTTGATAAATATTTGTGTATTTAATAATTTTGTTGTATATTTAATTATTTAATGATGTATTTAATAAATTAATGATACATTTAATTTAATATATTTATTTATCACATTCCACCCTCCATAAGTACTGTACCGTTTAACATTTATTTTCATTGTACAGTATAAATAAATGGTAAATAAAATAAATAAATACTGTACAGTACTGTACTGTATTCGGGACTCCCATAAGTAATGCCGCGCTTGTTATTAACTACGGCACGTCTGAGATACTCCCTGCCAGTTATCAAACATAATAAAATAAAATAAAAGCCCTATTTTTTTAAATATTTTTTAAGCAACACTAGTTTGTTACATGCGTTTCTAAAAATGTGTCAAACTGGATGGTGTCAATCGGTTTTAGCCCCGAAATCGAACACTACTATTTAAAGATTGACTCCGCCCATGCCGTAATATTTCGGCGTACGCTAGCGACAGCTTCGAGTGCATCCCACATTACCAGTTTATAGTAGAATTTTGCAATAGACCAATGAGAACGTGTAATGAACAGGGGCAGAGCTAATTGACGTGTTATTCAACCAATTAAAAGATGTTTTGCCCAGACGTTTTATCCAATCACGGCCCAGATGCCAAAAATAGCACCTCCTCTTGTTCAGCACCCAAAGTCGAAGGATAGCTCTGTGGCCTTTTCAATGGACGAAAGTGCTAGATTTATCAGTGTTGTTTAATAATATAACCAAGTCTCAGGTTCCATTTATTTGTTTAGGAAAGATCGCAATTGTCTTCACTCAACGTGAGAGACAGAACTGACGTCCAACATGCGTAAAAATCAACGCTGTCCTAGCAGGGAACCACCGAGAAACGAATTACCGCCGCTCTACTGAGGCCAATCTCGATTATTTTTTTGTTAAATAAAGAAACGTAATACAGCTAGTTGGCTAACATTACCTCAGCAGGGAGCTTGGTTAACGACATATCTTCACCAAAAAGCAGAGTCAGAATATCAAGATTGGATCTACAGTCGCATAACAGCAGGAAAACGTAAGTAGCATGCTTAGCTAACGTCATTAGCCCGAGTTTGACAAGCCGTGGAGCTATAAGTTAACAATAGCATGGCAGCTAACGTTAGCCCACATTAACACATAAGCCAAACAGGCCTTGGCATGGAGGGAGTAGCTTGAAGCGTTTCTGTACGTGTCAGAAATGTAATTTTCAACACAAAAACGCATTTCCAAAATCTAATAACTTCGTGTATGCTAAGTGAACAGACTGACGCTTCGTAAATAAACTGAAACATCTGAACTTCGGTCACTCTTGTCTACCTTAGCTTACCACGAAATCAAATTTATCTCATCCCTTAATCATGCTAATATGAATAGAAAAGTGGTAGTCTGGTTTTAAGTGTTTAGTCCGTTCCCAGGCGAGCTAATTTAGCCTGTTATAGCTGCTCTAGCAATAACAGGCTAATGACTACTTGGCGTCCGCAGGTTTTTACATTTTTTATAATTTTAAATTGACCAAATAGCTATTGATCTTATAGCATTTAGCAACAGTTATTGGATTAGACAGAATTAAACTGTTTTACTTGAGACAAAAATAAAAAATAAAAAAATACAAAATGGCCATCTCTCCTTGTCAACATGCACGCATTCATTGCATTAAATATGCTGAAGACTGTATCACATGGAAATAAACTTAGCACTTGAGTGAAATTAAATTTAGTCTAGGGGTTATTTGTTGGCTAAAAATATTTTGAGACTTAAAGAAGATATGTTTTAAAAATAAAATGTGTTGTGCTGGTTGTTTAACACGCAAATATAATTCAATTCAGTTTATTTATGTAACGCTAAGTCACAACAGAAGTCGTCTTAGGGCACTGAAACAGAAACATTCACATATAAAATAATAATTTAACATTATTTATCTGAGGAGCAGACTGCTTTGAATTTAACTCCCATCATAGAACTCTCATCTTGAGCAAGCATGAAGGCGACAGTGGAAAGGAAAAACCCAGTTGTGAGGAAGAAACCTTTAGCAGAACCAGGCTCAGGACAAGCGGCCATCTGCTTCGACCTGCTGGGTTTGAGAGGAACAGATACACAATGGCAGGTCAAGAATCACATGTTAAGATAGAAATAGTATCAGATGAAAACTTCAATTTTAACAATTAATTTAAGAAAATGAGGTCAGTTTGTCCTCCAGTAGTCTAAGACTAGAGCAGCGTAACAAGCCAACTCTAACTATAGGATTTATCTAAAAGGAAAGTCTTAAGTCCAGTCTTAAAACTGGACAATGTGTCAGCCTCATGGACAGAAACTGTATGAGGACAGAGGAGGCAACGCTAAAGATTTTGATGCTATGAATGGGATGTTAAAAGTAAAGTGGCTGAAACTCTGTTTACAAAATCAACACTATTTGGTTTATTGTCTCTAATTTAGTCTTCAAAAACATAGGTGGACTTGATTTCCTCTTAAGATGTGATTTTGACATTAGAAGATTACCAGTAAAACAATCAGATTTCCATCAACAGGCTCTTTTATATGCTCATCTTCAAACATAACTTTACTTTGCACAACACACCTATTTGGAACAATAGATATATTGATCAATACAAAATCAATTTTATTGAAGAGTGGTTCCATAAAGGTGTGTGGGCTGTTGCTCATTTTATGGATGCCAATGGAAACATGTTACAACATTCTGAGTTTTGTGATAAATTTCAAATTTGTTGTACACAGGCAAAATATAAACAGATCATCAAAGCCTTTCCTCGTCAGCTTCAGTCCATGGTTAGACAGGATTTAATACATTCCAAGGTTTCACCTATTTTACGGACACTTTATACTGAAGATGTAGATTTTTGTGATATCAAATGTAATAATAAGTTTATGAGAAGTTGTTTATCACAGTACTGTGCTACTGGTGCACTTAAAAGACAATATATCCTAAAAGATTTCAATAAGGAACAAATTAAGAAGATTAGATGCAAATATTTATCTTTCCCTCTAACATCCAAAATCAAAGAAGTACAATTCAAAATTATAAACAAAATCCATCATAACTTTCTGAGACACATGTTTAAAATGGATGTGGATAGATGTGTATTCTGTGAGAAAGTAACTGAGGATCTGGATCATCTATTGTTCACATGTGACTTTATACAATCATTTTGGCAAAATCTTCACCAGTTTTTCTGGGTTCATGGGATACATTTAATACATTTTACCATCCAAGAGATTAAATTAGGTGTTTTTATTAATGATAACATTGACTATGGTATAAATAATGTTCTGCTGTTAGCCAAACATTATATACACAAATGTTGCTTCATTAAAACCATCCTTAACTTGACACAGTGGAAGAAAGAATTAAATTTGTTTTATAAGTCTCTGTGTTTGGTGAAGTCAAAAAATGCTTCTAAGTTGTCATCTTTTTTAAAAACATTTGATGTGTAACATATGCCCTGGTTCTTTATGTTATAAATACAATATGCCCCTTTAGGTTTTTTATTTTATTTATTTATTTTATTCATTTTGGGTTTTCTTTTACAGTTCTACTTATTTGATTTTGTATTCGTGTTATTTGGTTTGATTTGTTGTCTAGTTGTAACTTTGTAAAAAAAAAAAAAAAGTACGTAGTGTGAACACAATGTTTGTATTATGGTACCTTTTTTATGTTTGTACATGTTTAATAATAATAATTTAAAACAAACAAACAAACAAACAAAAAAACATTTGGCTACTTTTGTCTGAAGTTCCTTGTGAACTTGTCAAAGGTGCCGGGCTGACGGTTCAGTTCTTACCTGGACTGTGGCCGCCGTCGCCGGGTCCTGTTGTCCAGCCTTCAGAGAGGCCATGGCCAAAACGATCCTACACTCAGCTGTTTTTATGGAAATGTAGTGAAACTGGCTGAGGCATATTAACAAAACTCAGGCCTTTGAGGAAACAACAAAAACAAGCCTTTCGCTTCCTCTTCCCTTTCTTCTTTAGTGGAACGGAGGTTTGCATCAGCCATAAACTGCGTTACTGCCACCTGGTGGCCGGATGTGACACCGCAGGAGGCGAGGATGAGCACAGACATGCATCAGCCCACAACTAAAATAATAAAAATAAAGAAAAAATAAACTACTGCAGCTAGGTAGTTCAAGTTCAAGGTTAATTGTCATTCACATCTCATGTGGTACATGAGGTGGAACAAAATTGTGTACACAGGGCAGTTACATCCAACAATAGCGAAAATATACAGTAATTGTAAAAAGAAATTGTAAATAAGGATCTAAGATATAAACTAAGAAATGCACTTAACACTAAGAGTGCAAAACAATACGCTGAACAACAGCAGCATGAACATGAGACTGTGTGAGCAGATGAGTACTAATGAACACAGCAGCATGAAATGAATCAGCAGCATGAGATCAGCAGCATGGATAATCAGCAGCACATAATCAGTCAGGGGGTTCATAGCGACCTCACAACTTGTTGTCTCTAACCCTGTGCCACCACTCCCCCAAAGTTTATGTTTAAAAGTTTTAAGAGCTTTGGTAATTGTGGAAAAATGTTTTGACATGAGCAAGTGTCATAAACTAAATTAAAAAATGAGAGGGAGTGAAATGAATAAAAGTCAAGCATTCCAAGATTGTATCTACTCTCAGAGACCAACACATCTAATTGTTCCATCCATCCATCCATCCATCCATCCATCCATCCATCCATCCATCCATCCATCCATCCATCTATCCATCCATCATCTTTACCAGCTTCTTCCATTTTGGGTCACGGGGGTCGCCGGTGCCCATGTCCAGCAATCACTGTGCGAGGTGCGGGATACACCCTGGACAGGACTCCCTTTTTATGCCCTCACTCATCTTGCTGAGAATCAACCAAGGTGGAAGCTGTTGGTGAATGGTGCTTATACTTCCCCCATGGCAAAAGGCTGAGGCACTGATGCGGATGATTGTACCAGTATTGTACAAGTATAGTTTAGGCCATATAAAGCTGTGTATGAAGAACACATCATCTGATTTTGTAGATTCTCCTTTCAACAGTTTTCACTTACAGATCCAAACTGCAGCTCAGTGTACGTGAAGACAGATTCTCTTTGAGCACGGCTGATATTTCAAAGTTTCAGATAATCCCCCTACCCCACCTACACCCCCACCCCACCACCACCATACACACACAATCTGGTGTTTTCCAATGAGGTCCAGGAGGTTGTGTTTTTTTTACTTGATTGCACCCATAGAGATGAATGGAGACAGAATTGCTCTCAGTCGTTATCTAAGACAGAGAAGAGAAAAATAACTTCTCAGATTAATGGATAAAAATTAGGTCAGCTGTCGAGCAGAGTTAAAAGAGTCTCGAGAGAAATAAGCAGGAATGTAGAAAACTCAAATCTGAACCAACCAACACTGATCGGTGTTCGTTAGTATTCAGCATATAATCTTTTTTTTTTCTTTCAGCTTGACTTTTATTGTCCGAGTCAGTTGTTTGATCTGTTTCCAAGCATAACCCACATGTCTCACAATATTCTGGTCTATTTAGGCCATTTTAGGTGGACAAATTGACGTCTTATTCTTCATGACTGTTGGAGTGTGGCAAACGTGGAAAATGGGCTCATGACCTAGAGAGAAATGTAGCTTTTAAACTGAGAGACAGAAAGTAAAATGTGTAGTTTACAGTAAAGATGCATAAATTCACATTGGAGCAATTTAATCATATTTAAAAACATTATAAATTAAATGATAAGTCCAGAAGTACAGTATTAAAAATGCCTAATTATTGTACAGTATATAAAAGAGAAGAAGATTAAATCATTTGTTTGCATGGATAACAAATGTGTTCTATGGAAACTAAGACAGAATTGTACATTTTTGTTGTAAAACTATTTAAAAAAAAAAAACCTGCACATTGTAAAACAATCACAGCTTGTTTTAAACTGGTACAGTCTGAGTATTCACAGCATCACAGAGTAACCAAACGTCCATCTGGTGCAACTTCGCCACTGGTTTTGAATCCTGTTTGGATTTCTGCATCATGCGGGCTACACAACCATTCCATTTCCCTTTTTCTTTTTGTTAATAGAAGATGAGGATAAAACTGTTGCTTATTTTCAAATCGTAACCAGAGTTTATTCATGTAAGAATAAAGTGCTGCTGTGCTACAGAAGGTTTGTTCACCTGCTTCAGTTTACCATGAGCAGGATTTTCATTTTGAGACCTAAAAACTTAATGAAACTCTGACAATCATTCACTTATTTATTTCTAAAGTGAGGTACAAACACGTGGGGAGTGGTGGCACAGAGGTTAGAGAAGGCGAGCCTATAATGGGGAGGTTGCTGGCTCGAATCCGCTGTTATATTAAAAATGTGCCCCACTGTGGGCCCCTGCGCAAGGTCCTTAACCCCTCCCCAGCCGATCCCCATGCACCCTATATCGCAGCTCCACATATGTGCTCATATATGTGATGGGAAAAATGTGAAGAATGGATTTCCCCATATTGGATTAATAGTGAATTTTAAAAATAAAGATGATAATTTACTCTGTAATGTGGCACAATTACAAAAATAAAATAAAACAAGGGTAAAGAGTGTCCATGCTCAATAATCCAGGTATATAAATCTAACAAGGGGACAGATTCTTCTTTGTTGAAACGTTTCGTTTTTTATCCAAAAGACTTCTACAGTCTGAGACCCTGCAGCAAACTTCATCTTATAAATAGCACCTTATCATATGGATCAACCAGTTTGCTGCTGACAGTCAGAACTAGCTGTTCACGTGCGCAAGGAGGACGCCAGGTAAAAGGGTGAAAGAGTTTTGTTCTTCCACATTTGAGCAACTTTTAGCATTGAACGTTAGAAATTAGACAAGGCCATTGAAACTCTTGACATTTTTGATGCCTTAACTGAACAAATTTGATTTTCACATTTTCTTTAAAATATATTACGTTGTCGTTTGTGTTATTTTGGTAGAAGTATAAAACAGGTTTCTCTCTATTGCCTCAGATGAAAGTCAAAAATGTTCTGGCTCGTTGGGATCAGGGCAGGTCTTTGTATGAAACACACTGAGGGATTCCAGTTTTATTGAGGGGGGATATTTCACTGTACCCCCGAGGAATCGCTGTCAGGGGATTTGGTGTACTTGACAAAAATTTAAAAGACCACGTCAGCCTAAAGACTAAACCTAAATGAGCCTATAAATCCATAAAAACGATACAGTTTTGGGCTATTCATCATCTTCCTTCTTTTATTTTCTATTACCTCAGGGTGAGGCGAAGGTATTTGCACTGCTGGAGGGCTTGGACTCAGTGCCAGAAGATGCTGAGGTGTTTGTGGTTTTGGAAGGATCCACGCTAGTCCATGTAACCAGGGCTCAGAATGATGTCATGCTCTGCTTCATCGTACCTGGTATGTCCATGTGCAAGTATGCCGCTTTATTATCTGTGTGTTTTCATGTACTTTTGAGTGTTTTGCTTTGGCAATCCAAGGATTTATCACTGTCTGTGATATATTATTACACTGGACATATCTGAGTCTATAACCCCCCCCCCCACACACACACACACACACACACAGTCGCCCTCATAGAGGTCTTGAAGGTCAGTCTCATCTTAATGGGAAAAAGCTTCATGAATAAAATGTTAACATGGTTGAGCTTTTGTGCAGAATTTAATGGATTCCCAATAATTTTATTTCAGTGGTTAAGAGATTTACATTTATTTGGTAGATTCTGCTTGACTGTATCAACCGAGTGGTTGCCTTAAAAACTAAACCTTGGAAGATGAACACATAAGTAGAATCAGTTACCAATGCTGTACATAAAATAAACAAAGTATTTTTAAAATCTGTCTATGTTGTGTTTTTTAGTCAAGGTTCAAGGTTCTGCCTGTATATTGTCATTCATATTACATGTGGTGCATGAGCTGGAACACAATTGTGTACTCAAGGTCCCAGTTATACCCCAAAATCGCAAAAATATAAAGTATAAAAAGAAACGATATACAAGGATCTAAGACATACACTAAATATTAATAATGTAATATACAAAGTAAAATGTGTATTAAACAGCAGCTTGAACATGAGTTTGCTGTGAGAAGATGGGTATGAATATAGCATCTTAAAAGCAATAAATAAGCAGCATGGATAATCAGCAGCACATATAAAGTAACATATCACCAAATAAAGTGGCATTACTGTGATTTATTTCTGGTTATGGATTCATGAGTCTAACAGCCTCAGGGTAGGAGCTGTTCCTCAGTCTAGTGGTTCTACACTTAATGCTCCTTAACCTCCTTCCTGAGGGAAGTGGGGCAAAAAGTGTGTGTGCTGGGTGAGTGGGGTCCTTCTTGATGCAAGTGGCTCTCTTCCTGCATCTGGAGGTGCAAATGTCTGTGATGGTGGGGAGACTGACTCCAATAGTTTTCTGTGTAGCCTTCACCACTCTCTGCAAAGCTTTTCTTTCTGCAGCTGTGCATCCTCCATGCCACACGTTGATGCTGGAGCACAGGATGCTCTCCACTGAACACCTGTAGAAGGAGGTGAGGACTGAGCTTCTCAGACCAGCTCGTCTCAGCCGTCTGAGGAAGTAGAGTCTCTGAT
>JARVGV010000527.1:22215201-22225219 GCA_031762435.1 Hypsolebias longignatus
ATAATTACAGTTGGAGCAGGTGGTTGCGGCTCTGGAAACATCTAATTTAGTGAAGGAAAGCGTAAAATGGCTCTTTTAATCATAAAGGTTGCAGACCCCTGCGCTAGACAAACACCTAAATATTATTGCTCTTTGGCTTTTGGTGGCGGGCGATAATAAACAGAAGCTAAACTGGTCTTTCTGTGTATTCACGTTCTGTGTCCAGTACTGTATGACACCCTCCATGTGACGAGGAGTCTTGTTTCCTGTTTGTGTGTTTCCCACCTTGGCTTGGACTCCCCAACATGCCGATGGCTTGTACAGCTCAGCTGCTGTGATGTTTACAGTAGACGTCAGTCGTTTGTGTAAAAATGGTTGAACCATGTGTCCCTCTGTTTGTTTCTGGCTGGTTCTCCTCTTCCTCCTCCTCCACCTAGTCCCCACCTGCTTATAGTGGATGAACGTATTAAAAAAAACCAAACAGTGGAGCCACTGAGCTCCATCTACTGACTCAGAGCAAACAGTTGTACGTCTGCATGAGTTTGAATGGTTGAACAAAGGAGAAATCGTCACTCCTGTTTTTTTTGTTGTTTTTTTTCCCTTTAGTTTTCAACAGTCCGGACTTTTTATTTGTTTTATTCGAATAGGAAAACAAATTGTTCAGAGAAGTCACGGTACTAAAAATGGATGGATGTAAACATAAACGAGTCGCACAGGCTTCGGTGAAGACCAGAAAACAACTAGCGCAGAAACCGCATGAATCAAATCTCTTATTTGGAGTTGTGCTTTTATATTTTGTGGCACATTTTTGTACAATTTAAATTGCTATCCAAGGCGTTTTGACCCAACAGTAGGATTTTAAACTGAAAATGAATGCCATTTGTCGAATGCCGTAATCAGCCTTCATACGGTGAAGCTTCAGAGCAGCTGTTCAGTGACGAATAAAGCTGAAACTAGTAACTTGCTTATAAGATAAAGGGGCGTTGCTGTTTTATATACATAACAGAAAAGCTTATTTCCTCTAGAAGCACCCTAAAGTGTTTTTTTTTTGTTGTTAAACATTTCCTATTGAATGCTACCATACTAATATGTAACATGTATAACGTTTAGCATTATGTTTTCTTGCTATGTTGACATGCAGAATTGTATAATTCTTGTTAAAGATAGCTGTAAAAATGTTTATTTCTCTTTATCTGGAATATATTCTGAATCTGAAAGAGGGAAGGACACTTTACAGCCCACGTAAAGAACATTTATTTCCACACAGGCTAAAATAATGTTCAAAATGACACAAACTTTATGGAAGTGTTACTATAAACTAGGGATGCACGATATTATCGGCGTGGCATCGGCCGATATTGGCGATAAAATTAAATATCGGACATTCCATCAAAATAACTCTTAGATTTGGGAAATTTACAAATTTCTTCTGTTCAAGTGTTGTCATTGTGTTAAAGAGAGTAAATAACATTTAACATAATCCAAGTTGATATATATCATATTGGTATCGGTTATCGGCCAAAAATCCAATATCGTGCATCCCTACTATAAACCACTGTATCGTGTTGGTTGTGAATCAATCTGTTATTTGATGAAGCTGAGCTCAGTCTCCATCAGAGGTAGGGTTACGATGAGCACCGTGTGTGTTCTGCATGTGCGAGTATGAATGAGTTGTATTTGTATGCGGGACCGAATCAGTCCTGAAATGATCAAATAAAATAAAAAAACACCTGAAGTTTGATTCCACAAGTGTATTTCTTACCGTAAGAGGGTTGTGTCGCTCTTCCTTGTGTTTGGTCCTGTGTCAAATCTTGTGTAGATCCGAGTTGTTATCAAAGACCCAACATGTTCTGGTTGTTTTCAGACAACAAAACCTATAATGTAGCAGTTGACACAGGGCCAGTCTCAGCGCCTTATGTTCCTGTGTGTCTTATAAACCTGATTTAATCCGTTGTCTTCCTTAAAACATTAGGACTCCATTCTCTCCAGTCCTTCCCTGTTTTTTTTTTTTTTTTTCTCCAGTCTGACAGTTTGTGATGCTCTGCCAGGTGAGTCGTCTGGCGGTCTGGTTGCGTAAAGGCTCGGCCACCATCACGTTAAAAACAAGGAGATTCAAACTTTACCGTCCGTTTAAAAAATAAGAGCTACAAGTTGCTGCGAAGGGAAAGTGGGAGCAACAACAAACTTACACACCTTTCCTTTTTTTTTTTTATCCCCCCCTGACTTTCAGAGTGCCGGTGACCTGGATGACCCCTGGTAGCCGTGGCAACCGCTCCCCGTCTCCTCCCGGTGATCCCGTGCATCCACCCAGAGGAGGATCGTCTCTCCATTGCGCCGTGTCTTTCTCCACTAAAAGAGGACGCGTGGTGTGTGCTGGAATGCGTGAGTGTGTGTATGTTGTGTGTGTGTGTGTGTGTGCACAGCAGCGGGACAAAGACTACACCTAAACACGCATACTGCTTTAAACCCGGAGGAAAAGCCGAATCACTTCTCAGAAATGTCAAGATTTTATGAACTGAAGCGTCGTGACGGTAAAGATGATTTTTACCGTTTTTTTTTTTTTTTTTTTTGAATGTCGGACACCTGACGCCACACGAGGACCTGTTGCGTGCATGTTTTTGTGCGTGCGAGGGTTAGTATGTGTACGTGTTTAAATGAGGGCCAAGAGGACACACACGGTGGATAAAGTCTTTGTACGTTTTTTTTTTTTTTTTTTTACTCGTTTTTAATAATTTTTTTTTTGCGTTCTTGGGTCTGATCATTACCGAACACCTTTTTGCTTCTTCCCTCTTTTAAAAACATACACACTCTCGCTCTCTGATCCACAAACCCATACGCTGACCCCACCACCCCCACGTCCACCCGTGGAAACATGTCGTGCCACCTTCGCGGGGCACCGCATGAAGACTTTGGTTCTACACGAACAGCTTTTGTGGTTTTCTAATCATTCTCAGTGGACAGCCATTGGTGGAGACTGACTGAACCTGAAGGACCTCTGGGCTCTGATTGGCTCCTGCTGTGTAACAAGATAAAATTTGGATTTTTAGTTTTGTTCATAACCATTGGGAGGACGACGATAATCATGATGGGGGGGAGGGTTATTAGTGAAAAGCCGAGTAAAAGTTGTTACTCGTGTCTTTTTTTTTGTTTGTTTCTTGGAGGGTGGGGGGAGGGAGGGGTGTTGTATCACTGGTTGGACTTCCTGTATGAAGAGTGTAAGCCTCAGCATCGTCGCAGTTATCGGTTCATGAGACGGCAAGACTGTTGTGACAGAGGAAAAGGCTTTTTTTTTTTTTTTAATGTTGTCCATGAGGTTACTAGCTGCTCGCTGCGTAGAGTGAGTGAACTCCCAGTTTTAACCCTGTTCCTGGTTCTCAGACTGCATTGGTAATGTTTGTATTGCTGTTGTTTGATTGCACTCACATTTGATTACAGAAAGCGTCTATATATGAAATAAAATACCTGCCAAGGACCCGGTGGTGGCGCAAGTTAATGCAAGAAATAATGTTTTTTTTTTCCTCTGTTCTTGTAGAACGTTGATGTTTTTGCTTGTAGAAGAAGTGAGTCAAACTTATGGGGTGTTTTGGAGAGAGTTTGTGTTTCAGTGAGGACGGTGGTTTGGGGGTCGCCCACGTGATCCTGAAGTCCTGCTCGTTTTAGGGATTCTGCTCCTGTCACGACCTCCACCTTCCAGAGCAGGGATCCTGGACTGGCGGCTCCCCGAGAGAAAACGAGCGTCCTGGTATTTGAGAGATTTTACTCGTATTTATTAAAAAGCAACCCAAACAACAACAATAATAAACAGGTTAGTTTATTATTTTAACTTATCAGTTTACTTGTAAATGTTTATGACTATCAGTCTGACAGCTCATTTGTATTAAGAAATAATTGTGGGTGTTTGAAATACACAGGTATTTTATCTGAAGTCTGATGTTTCTCACTCATATTTTAACTGTTGAAATAAGCTGGTTTTTACTAAGGCACTGTTACAGTAGTCCCTCGTTTATTGCGGGGGTTGTGTTCCGGACCTCCCCACAATAAGTGAAAATCTGCCAAGTAGGGACGTTATATTTATTTTAGTTTTTATAAAGGCTTTAGAAACCCTTCCCGCACTCTTGCAATGTTCTAGACTCTTAAACCTGCGTAATTTTAACAACACATACATTAAATTTTACTCTGCAGAACAGCAGCAGCTCTCGGTTCTGCTCCGGTTCTGTGCAGCCCTTGAGCACCACAATGCATTTTAGAGGGAGCCGGACTTATGGTGGTCCAACTGAGTCCAAATCTGGAAGGAAAAAAGTCCCGGTGAGCTCCAGGGAGAAGCCAGACCTACAGCGGCACCTCCTCGCTCTGAAGTCCTTGTGGGCCGGATTGCAGTTCTCAGGTTCATCGATGAGTCTGGAGGTCCAGTTCGCGGTGGGTTCCATGCGACTCCGCATCTGCTGGGCGCCGAAGTCACTGTAATGCGCATCAAACTTTTTCTGAGCAGATCAAAACTTTCCCTCCAGTGTTTCAGCAGAAAGCAGCAGGGCTTCTGAGCGTGGCCCTGTTGGCTTCTGGGAAATGTAGTCCTTATTTAGCGGGGATACGGTGTAGGTCTATTGAAAGAAAACTACAAAATGGTAGCGCCTGTCCAACGTCTTTTATTTTTTAACTTTAGACTGTACAGTACTGCATCCAGTACTGAGTAATATTAAAGTTGACAGTCGTGTCCTGTAGTTTTTTTTTCCTCGTGTTCAATCTTTGAAAAACCACGAAAGTCGAACCGCCAAGTATCGAGGAACTACTGCGTAATAAAATAATTACATTCTGTTAATTAGATCCAATTTAAATAATTTGCTGAAAAAGTGCCATTTTCTTTACTTAATAAAAACGTTCCCAAGTAGCAAGAGTGGGAACAACTTTTTAATTAAATAAACTTTGAGCCTTTTTGCTCTTTGTGCTCATGCGTGGGAACAACTTTTTAATTAAATAAACTTTGAGCCTTTTTGCTCTTTGTGCTTTTGGTAAACTGAAATCTTTTGAACTCGGCCGTTTACGAGCTATTTAACAAAGGTCTGATTACTTTTTACATTTAGAGGAGGTTTAATAAAACCTGTTGACAAGTGGAGTAAAGCTAATATTTTATTTCTTTATCAAAATAATTTTCACAGACGTCTTTTCAGGTTGGTAAAATTTAGGTAAATTGGTTTGAACACACGTTAAAATGTGCCCATTAATAAGCATTAAAACCAAATACAGTATTCCAATAATCGGCCGAGAGCTGAGAAAAACAAACACTGAATTGAAAATGTAACAGAGTAAAAACAGTAAATACAACATTGATTATCAGCAAGTTTGAGTCTTTTCTAGAAGAAGCAGCTTTCAGTTTTAACCAGTTACAAGACAAAGACACAAGAGCAACAAGAGATGAAATCACTGCCAGTTTTAAAAATGTTGAGAGGCCATTTAAAATATAAAGTTAAATATTATTTACAGATGAACACCGGACAAGATGTTTACCAATCCTCAGGGCTGGAAGTCTGAGCAAGCTCACCCTGCAGGTCAGACTGTGCTCTAAACATACATGTCTATAAAACACATGAATAGTATTTTGTTTGTTCCTGATTCACGTCTTAAAAAGGTCGAGCTTTCAGGAACATAAAAAAAAAAAAAAACAAAAACTTGTGTTTCAGAGCTTTTGATTTTTTTTTTTAATTTTTTTTATTTCCACTGAAAAATCTGCCTGAGTGCAACATGTTTTACAAACTACAGTAACGCACAGGAGCACGTCCATTTAAACATTTAAATACTGATTTTACGTAATAAAAAAAACAAAATGTGTTTAAATATGACATCACTGGTGCCTCTGTGGTTTTTTAATCCAGAGTCTTTAATGCAAACAAACTAAAAACACAAACATGACACTTTTAAAGCATCCTGCTAACTTTTATTTGCTCTTTTTAGAACAAATAAACTCTTCTACCCCCCCCCCACACATGCACACGCATTACTGATGTCTAATCTGTCACTCTGTCATAATTTGATCATAAACCCATAATCATAATCACATCGTGTCTTAAAGGTGTTCTCAATCTGGTGTGGGATTATGCGATTGCATTGTGTGTGCGCGTGTGTGTGTGTGAATGAGCAATCCAAATATTTTATATAGGGGGTAAATTTAATTTGCTGATAGTGTGTGTGGGTGTTAAGCGTGCCTGCCGAGGTGCCTTTTGAATCCACGTTAAGCCTGATATTACAAAACAATCGTCAGACTCTGACCTGCTAAAACTGTGTTTTGTTCTCCACTTGTGTTCGTCTTTAATCTCTTTCACTTTAATTTGTTTTTACAAGAGAAAACAACAAGATGAGTCGAGCGGGCGCAGGTCAACGGCTGAACCGTTTTGTTTAGGCGTGTGCGTCGTCGCAGCATGAAGACAAACGCAAATCCACCAGAATAAATATTAAATTTGTTGTCCTGATCTTTACTTTCAGACTCAGAGACAAACAGTTCACATTTGTAGAACAATTACTTCTGTTATATGTTATTTTGCAGCAGAAATAGCTATAAATAGAAGATTATGTTGTTATTTTAGAATAAATTTTGTTTGATTTATTACTTTATATATGGGAGCATGAACTTTATTCATAAAATTAAAAATATATATATATTTTCCAGTTTAAAGCTCCGTTGTGTTGCACAGCTCCATCTAAATTGATCAGTTAAGATATCTTTAGCATTAATTTTGAGAAAAATATTGCACTTGCAAACCTGCTTATTTTTAATCTCACTAAGAAACATAGAAAAAAAATGTTTTCATACAAGTTTGAAGAAAAATGCAGGTAATAGTTATAATTTGTTTATGATAAACTTTTTACACTTGAAAGTTTTGTCAAATGTGACATAATACTGTATTTTTCTGACTATAAGGCGCATTAACAGTCGGATAAGTCAAACTTTATTCAACTCATTCACAATAACCACATCAAATCGGTTCGAGGTCAGTAAGCACAACCAGAATTAATACATAAAACACACTGGATTATAAGGCTCACTGTTGATTTTTGAGAAAATTAAGGGATTTTAAGTGCGACTTATAGTCTAAAAAATATGGTAATTGGTAAAACTCAGAAATGTTTTAGGTAAATCGATGTACACTATAATAATCAGGTTAACAACTGGACTATAGATCTGAAAAGAGCATGTGAAGTCTTAGAGAAGATTGAGAAGGATTCAGTATAATCTGTTTAAAAGACAAAGGTTTCAAGAAATCTCTGATCACAGGAGACAAAAAGATAAATCTTCATGTGCAGATCCTCGTGAGACGCTGCGTTAAAAATAGACACAAATCTGAGGTCACTGCATGGATTTACTGAGGAAATTCATCTTTATATTATGTTTCTTTTGTTGCCCCCACAACACAGTTCATCTGGATTTCTAATTAGATTTTAAGAAATAATAAAAAATCAGATTATTAAAGTTAAATAAGGGGAAACACTCACTTTAAATAATAAAAATATATTAAATGCAGTCTGTACTGTGGACGTCTGCTCTGGTTGGTTCCAGAACCAACACTAGTTCATCGTCTCTATGGCAACCACCAAGCAAGAGACATCATGAAGACCAAGGAAGTCTCCAGGCTGGTTAAAAGCAAAATATTGGAGAAGTACAGATCAGGATGGGTTATAAAAATAACCCAACGAACGTCCAGCCAAGCTCCAGTACATTGATTATTAAGAAACAGAAGTTGATGCCGCCACAGAAAACCTGCCAAGAGAGGGTCATCCACCAAACCTGACGGAGCGGGTGTGGAGGGCATCAGTCAGAGAAACATCCAGGAGACCAAAGATAACCAGGATGGAGCTGAGCTGCTCTTCTGCAGAGATGAGAGGATCTGTCCTCAGGACGCCATGTCTGAGGCAAGTCAACCGCCTATCATGCTGAGAACAGCATCCCCACAGTGAAGCATGGTGGTGGCAGCATCATGCTGTGGGGATTTTTCTTCATCAGCAGGGTCTATGAAAACACAACACTGAAGCAGAACACCAATTTAATGAGGACCAGTTAAATGTGCAGAATTGGTCCAGTCTGAGTCCAACTGGAAATCTCGTTTGATTTAAAGATTCTTGGACACAAACGTCCAACCCGAACACAAATCACTTTTTAGTTTTGGATTATTCAAAACACTTCCCCCCCCCCCCCCCCCGCCCATTTAACTTCAAGTATTTGAAGGTTTGCAATTAAGTTCCAGGTTTTAAGGCAACAAAACGGAAAATGTCCATGAGGTGAATCTGTCAATGAATGAAGGTTATTCCAACAAATTCATCAGTCTGTGGAAATAATAAATAATAGAAAGCGTCTGCATGATCTAAATTATATCAAACACTTTTAAAATCCTCTATAAAACTGTAAAAATGCAGCGTGCACAGTTTGTTTTTCTTTTCATTTGACAGCAGTGTCTGATATTCAGTTCACAGCATGTCCCCTGTAGCATTTATGAAGCCTGAAATACTTTAGACATTTAATTTACAGAATGTATTTACCTGTAACCTGCCTCGTGTTAGGGTAATTGGTTATATATTCATATTTTTTTTACCTCAGTAAATGTTTGTTTCCTCTTTTCAAGTGAAGAAATTCAGTCTCGCTGGACGTGCGTTCTTCGTTTCAGCATCACCTGACCCGGCTGATCCCAACACAAAGATCAAATGAATTGCTTTGTGCGCTGGTAAAAAAAAAAAAGATGCAAATGGTGTGTTTTTCTTATCTGGCAACTCGTCTGCTTTTTTTCTTTAGCGTGGCCATGTTCGCCCACTCCGGGCTTTGAACTTGTTGCCGTCACCTGAGTGACCAAGAGGTCCTGTGAAGGCCTCGTGTTCCAAACTAAAGCAGAGTTTGAATGAAATGAGAGCGCTTTGTGAAACGCGTGTGTGTGTGTGTGTGTGTGTGTGTGTGTGTGTGTGTGTGTGTGTGTGTGTGTGTGTGTGTGTGTGTGTTCTTGTTTTCATCACCTCAAGGGGACTTCAATCTGTTTACACAGTCACGTCATGGGGACCTACTCCCTGGTGGGGACCTAAAACCTAGTCCCCACAAGAAAAATCGTTTTAAATGACTGTATAAGCCATTTTAAAGGTTCTGGTGAAGTTTTAGCCATGGCCCATAACACATGTTTTTCCATCACTAATGTGTGTGAGTGTGTGACCTGATACTGTCCCATATGGTTTCAGAGTGGTACTGCACCTCATTATAATTCACACACTTTTCCAAATATGGTTGGGTACCACCTTCTTCCTGGTCCCCAAAAATAAGGTAATTTGTGTGTGTATGGCAAGAACTTGAAATTGTTTGGTTTAAAGACAAAATCAACTTAAAAGATAAAATCCACAACTCTAATAGAAAATACTCTGATGCATGCTCAATAATCCAGGTAGGAAAAAAAAAAAGCTAAGTCTGGTCCTCTGGACATTCAAACAAAACGTTATAAAACGTTATAAAACTTTATTTTTTGCTTTGTTTTGTTTTATTTTTTGAATGTCCAGAGGACTAGACTTAGCTTTTTTTTTTTTTTTTTTTAAAGATCTAATAGAAAATAAAAAGATTTGTACAAAGATTGACTCTACTGATTCAGTGTTTAGACTTTTGCTACTGTGGAAATACCCACCACCAGGGGTGAAAGTAGTTTTAAATTCTTGGGGGTACTATAACAACAGTGTGTGTGTGTGTATATATATATATGTGTGTGTGTGTGTGTGTGTGTGTGTATATATATATATGTGTATGTATATATATGTGTATATATATATGTGTGTATATATATATAGTGTGTATATATATATAGTGTGTATATATATAGTGTATATATATATAGTTATATATATATAGTGTATGTATATATATACATATATATATACAGTATATACATATATACATATACTGTATATATAAATACATACATATATACATATATATATACATATACAGGTATTCCTCGAGTTACGAACGGGTTCCGGACCTAAGAACCGTTCGTAGGTCGATTCTGCCGTAACTCGGAGCCGAACGCGC
>JARVGV010000527.1:22278419-22290752 GCA_031762435.1 Hypsolebias longignatus
AAATATAAATGAAGTTTAGACAATTGTTGTTAAAACTAAAGAAATCTGTAAAATCGGTTTCTCATGCAAGCATTGGCTGATTTCCCAAAATTAAGGAAATCTGGGCCGATAAATCGGCCGGCCGATTTATCGGTGCACCCCTAGTTTTAATGTGTATAAAATAATAATAATAATGTCACAAACATATCTTTTCTGACACATTTTTGCATAGTCAGATCATAAAGACAGTTTTTGATTACAGAGTACGTTTTAATAATAATAATAGTAATAATAAAAATAACCTTTTGTTTAACCAGGTTTGTCCCATTGAGATCAAAAGATTTATTTTACAAGAGAGGCCTGGTCAAGACTGGCAGCATACAGAGAGAAAGGGAATAAAACAAACTATTGCACTTCTGCAAATTGAATATCATGGTATTAAATACATTCAGAGATACAAGTGTTTTAAGTTTAAGATTTGATTTCAAACTGTTCCATGATGTTGGAGCAGAAAAGCTGAAGGCGTTCTTGTCCTTTTCTGTTCTGACACGAGAACACTAAAATTTAAAGTCTTGAGACCGGAGGCTGTAGGTCGTGTTCTTTAAAGTTAACAAAGATGAATGATAAGATGCTGTCAACTTAAGAATAGCCTTGTAAATCAAAACATACCAGTGGCCAAGTTGACGTACATGCAGAGACAGCCATTTTACCTTAGGATACAAGAGACACAGTGATGAGTTAGGGCTCCATAATTTGTAATGAACCGCAAAGTACCATGATACACGCTAACCAGCATGTGAAGCCATTGAGCAGAAGTGTTCATGTATAATAGATGGCCATAGTCAATAATCAGAAGAAAAGTTGACTCCACCAATTTCTGTTTTACCCTAAAAGAAAAGCAGGATTTATTCTGAAAATAAAATCGAAGTATAAGCTTCAGTTTATATACAGTAAACTGAATATGTGCTTTAAAAGACTTTGTCTTCAATTAAAAATCCCAGATATTTGAACGTAGATACAAATTCAATTTGTTGACCGTCACAAGTGGTGATGACTGATTGGTTTGACCTTGCTGTTGTTGAGTTGCTGAAAAACGTTAGCTTTGTTTTGTCGGCATTCAAAACAAGTGGAAGCTGACATGGTTCTTGTATTCTATTAAATGCATTCTGCATGTATGCAAACACTTCTGTGGGCGTAGGTGCAATACAATATATGACTGTGTCGTCTGCATAAAAATGAATTGCTGCATTTAAAATATCCTTTCCAAAATCATTAGTACCAGTAAATAAGATAAATAACAAAGAGCCTACAGAACCTTGTGGTACTCCCTTGTGAATAAACTGAAATTCAGAACAAACAAAAAAAAAAAAAAAACATTTTCTTGAAAAGTAGGACAACTCTTGGTGTTTCTTCCTGCAGGACATGTACCTGAATGCTGGTGGTGTGACTGTTTCTTACTTTGAGTGGCTGAAGAATCTCAATCATGTCAGTTATGGAAGACTGACCTTCAAATACGAGAGGGACTCAAACTACCACCTTCTCAGTAAGTACAACAATGACCTGCAGTCCCTACTTAACCTAAGAACATTTAGGGTCATAAATCAAACTTGAACACAAATCAATAAAGCAGCAAAGGCAAATTAAAAACTATACAAAGTGACTTATACATTAACACGAATAATTAAGCTTTAATTCTTTTCAAAATGCATTAAATGTTTAGATGCAATTTTTTTGTCCCTTGCTGTAATTGAAAGTGAGAAGCTACTAATTTGGAGTTTGATTCTTTGGCAGATTTTTTTATTTTCTCAGAAAGGGAAAGATTAAACAATATCACAAGGTCATAATTTTGTTACAAAGTATTATTGGTTTAAGCCAAATTAAATTCTGGGATTTTTGTGCACTTTAAAATGTCGTTGCTAACCTGAAGTCCTAATCACACACTGCACTTTTTAACTTGTTTAACTCTTGAACAGTATTTCTGTGAGATTTATTTTTTTAAATTTAGCTGCTTTTTCAACAATTTTCAGTTCAGTTTTTGTCCATTTTCAACATTTTTCCTCTAAACTAACACAAAGACTGAATAAAGCAGCCAATGCACCAAAGAAAAACTCTTAAAAGGTGTTTTATAAAGACTGAAAAGATGTGGAACACATCTTAGAAATATTTCACAGTGAGTCATGCTGCAGTAAAACCTGTTCATTGTGTATAAAAGAATGTCACTTTGTGAAACTATTAACGATCTGCTACCAGGTATTTTTCAATTCAACCTTTATTTAGGCAGGTTAATCTCATTGAGCCTCGAGGACTCATTTACAAGAGAGACCTGGCTACAAACTAAGGATGATGACAACATTAACAATACAGCAATAGATATTCCTTGAACAATCAACAATAGACAATCACAAGAGAGAAGTACAGATTTTTAAAAAAAATTTTTTTTTTTTAGAAGTTAAAGCAAGAAGTCAAAAGTTGCTAAAACAGAAATGTAGAAAATCAAGGACAAGAACATGTCTCATTTGTGAAAGTGTAAAAAACTTATAGAAATCAATTCTAGTTAAACTTTACCATGTGTTGGGCAACCGTATGCCTTTCTCTGTACGTGACTGCAATTTGTGTGCATTTCTTTTTACCTATTGCCCCTCACTGATGGTTATTAAATTCAAAATTAATACATTTGTTTGGTTATTCAATGTAAATGATTAATCTGCATTGTTGTTAAGATAGAATTTATAAATAAGAGATTATTTAAAATAATTTCAACACTAGTAACAAACATACTTTTTGTCCTACAACACGTTAGGATTTAATCACATATCCTTGGAGCCAACATCTGGAGAAAACATCTGCATGTTTACCAAATGATTTCTAAATTCAACCTTTCAATTGTCTCCGTGTCCAGTGTCTGTGCAGGAGAGTTTGGAGAGGAAGTTTGGAAAGCAGGGCGGACCCATCCCCATCGTGCCCACTGCTGACTTCCAGGCCAGAATTGCTGTGAGTAACATTTATTGTCATAAACCAATAAATGTTTAATTAAAGTTAAAATGTCCTTTTTTATGTACTCAATCTGCGCCAGGAAACGATGCTTCCAGGACAACAGACTTTATTTATTTGAAATGAGCGTATTAATTTCAGACTACTGGAGATAAACTACACAAAGACTAAAAAAAACTGTGATTAAAACAAACAATTCTTCTCATGGCACAAGATAACGATATAAATAATTATTAAGAGAAAGAAAGCTATCGTTTTTAAATGTCCACTTTTGTGTACAGCCTATTTTGAGACAGAAATTAAAATTTTATTTTGACATTTGCCTAATGTGGTTTTATGCTCGGTCATTAAAGTTGTGCTACATCTTATACTTTGATACAGAGAATACTTTAAGCTTTATCTACAATGTATTTTTAAACATCTTGAACTCAAAAAGCATTTGATACAAAATCAATTCTCACAAAATCCTAATGGAACCAAAGGTTTGTTCATGTTTCTGCACAAGGCTGTAACTGCGTTTGAACCAGATTTAATAATTTTATAAAACCTACTCCCGGGGGGTGCGGTAGCTTGGTGGTCAGTGCCGCAGTGTCATACTCCTGAGGCTGCAGGTTCGAGCCCAGGTTGTGTCAAGAAGGGCAATCAAGGGTAAAACAACTGCCAAATTTTTAAACGAGTTCGCTCACTGTGGCGACCCCTGCAGAAAGGATGAGACGAAAGAAAAACACTCACTGACAGTGCGGATAATGTTTATTTTTTTGTTTTATAGTCTTAAGAAATGCTGATCACAGCTGTCATTTTGTATAAATCAGTGTTTTTCAGTTGTCTCTGTGAGGTAGGTTAATTAACATATAATCTGTCTTTGCAGGGTGCCTCTGAGAAAGACATTGTTCACTCTGGGTTGGCCTACACAATGGAGAGATCTGCCCGGGTAAGTGATTATTTAAGACAGTGGTGTTTTAAAAAAACAAAACAATAATATAGGAAGGAGGGTGACAGTCATTTATAAGCTGGCAGGTTAATAGGCTCCTAAAATAAGTAAAATGGTATTTTCATCATCATATATTGGCTCCATAGACTCTGAATGTTCCTCTAGTTTGAATCTTTTAGTGAAGCACAGTTTTTCAGTCTGGTCCTGTTCACATGGTGATGCCAGCGAATAAACAAATTTAAAAAAACCTCCTTAGTAGGCCTGTCTCAATAAATCAATTATCGCATGATAAATTAAAATTATCTACCTCGTTTTCATTTATCGGTTATCGTTTTTTCTCCTTTTCTCTTCTTTTCTTCTCTATTCGCTAAAATCAGCTAAGCTGAGAAGCTAAGCTACGAGCTAAGCTAACAGGCCGACATTCGGGGGGGCTGGCGGGGGGGGGTGTGCTCCAAAATTCACAGATGAAACCTGTGCCTTCGTGTAAAAAGTTGTTTTTCTCTGTTTAAAAAAAAAAAAAAAAAAATACATGTATAAAAAAAAACACATGAGCGGTCGCCATTTTGAGAACCAAAGAGAGACAGCCCATGTCACGTCAAGGGGGTCTCCCTCCCATTTTTCTTAGAGAGACTCTGCTGCTCCATCACTATTCATCCTTCAGTTCAAACAGTCTTATAGTGCTATCTAGTGGTCATAAAAGATAATACATGCAAGATAAATCAACCAACATTTCTTCTTAAATTTGACAATAAATAGTAATTATTGTCAAATTTCAAACAATATTATCGTTTATCACAATAATTTCTGAGATAATTAATTGCCCAGCAACATTTGTTATTGTGAAAGGCCTACTCCTTAGAGATGAGATATTCTCAATAAGGTTCAGAAGTAAAATGAGCTGTCACGTGTAACGGGGCATCTTTTGACAAAAAAAAAAAAAAAATCCCCAGAAAAGTTCATCGAGCGTTAAAAACAAAACAAGTTTAATGTTTTTATTTCTAATTATTAAGTCTTTAATGTCAACCTGTTGGCATTAACTCATTGTAGCTGTTGTCTGTCAGTCAGACCATCACATACAGTTAAACTGAGGTTTTTATACTGAGCGGTAAATTAAAAAAAAAAATTTATTCAGCATCACCAACACAACCCAAAGTGTTCGCTGCAGTAGTTAATCTCACCCTTACATTTAGAAAATGTCTAAATGTTTTTCCAGCTTTCAATCATTGGTTAATTGGAAGAATATTTATAAATCTTCTAAAAGGCCAAGTGTGATTTTTAAATTGCAGTTAACTTATAGTTGTAAAATTTACAGAATGCATTTTTTACATTTTACATTATAATGTGGTGTTTTAACATTATTTTAAGGGTCTAAATAAAAAAATTCAACAGAAAGTTTGTGTTTTTCTACAACTTGTAACATTTTCTTTTCCTGAAGGTTACTGTTTGTCTAAACTGCACGTCTAGTTAATGATATCTTTAGTTTTGAGTGAGTTTTACATCTTTATTGTTTCACACAAACCATTTATGATTTGGTAACATCTGCCTTCGCAGCAAATCATGCGCACGGCCAGCAAGTACAACTTGGGTTTGGACCTGCGGACGGCCGCCTACGTGAACGCCATCGAGAAGGTCTTCAAAGTCTACAACGAAGCGGGGCTCACCTTCACATAAACGGCCTGTCATGACCTGCACTGTTCTCCCGTCCTCCACCCTCCTGCTACTCATCGCTCTCCTCCTTCCACCGCCTTCAGAACATATCACCGTTTACTCGTTGTGCTTTCATTAACACACACACTTACACGCACGCAGCGACACAGCAGCTAGCTCTGTGTTGGTCCTGTGACGTTTGTGCTGCCGTCATGTTTCTGCTGCTCTGTTTAAAAAGTTCTTTGATTCTGACGGGAGTTAAACTGAGACCTACATTCACAGACTCTGTGCCTCCTACAGAAACCTGCTAAACGTTTATCTAGTCGTATAACAGCCATGTCCACGGCGCTCATATTATCGCTGTATGCATGTGACCTTCGTGTTGCCGTTGTCAGCTGACGCCACTAAAGATGCCTTACATCAGGAAGAGGTCCGATCTTAAAGAAGACGACCACTTCAGTCTAATTTTAATTCAAAGGGATTTAGATTTAACTTTATGTGAATAAAAGCAAATACTATTTTAGTTTGTCCTCCTTCTGTGACACTGTAAAACTAACATGAAGTTGTAGGACTTTTTTTTTTTTTCTGTGTAGTACTCGTTAGAGGCTCTCCTCCTCATTTCTTTCATTTTCTTTTGTACCTGTTGCTTTGTCTTCAACGCAGCTTCTCCTCGACTCCTTTTGGCCGTGAAAGAGGAGCAAAGATGGGCGCCAACTAAATAAACCTGTTCCTTTAGCATTAAAAAGATTTAGAGGGAAATTCCTTTTTATTTTTATTGTATTCATTTTTTTGGAAAAACCAATAAAATGTTCATACAAATATACAGATTTTGCTTTAATGCTTAAAAGATGGTAATGGGGGTGAAAACGACACAAAAGTATTTTTGAAAACGGGCATGGAGAAAAAAAAAATCACCCTCTTTTAATTTGTTTTCCATATCTGACCATAATAAAGATGATCTGATAATTATGAAAAAATAAATTTATTTAAAATCTCAAGTGAACAAAAGCACACAACAGATTCCACCATGGATTGTTTTATTAAACTAAAATTAATTCAAAATGCAAAAGCCTTGTGTGAAAACAAAGCCCATCTTGCTGTTTCTGTTGGGTTAAGAGTGAAAGGAGCAGGATCAGCTGATCGATGTGGACAATTTTTAAAAAGCGGGAGTTTTTGTAGTTTGACTGGAGAATTGGGGTGTGTTAACACAACGTCAGAGTGGAAAAACATCCATGTTTGCTGTCCAGCAATCAATGGGACGTTGTTTGTTTTACAGTGTTCAGTACAGCTGCTTATCTGCCCAAGAGTGCACATCCAGGCAAATTCACCCCAAGGTCAGACTGTGCTCAGCAGGTTAAAGGTCAGGACAGGAAAATCAGAAAAATGCAGAACAAGTCTGTCTTGTTTTAAGGACATGAAATTTTTTGACCAGGAGAAAACCTCGTTTCCTAAAAGAATATAGCAGCTCGACTTCGATATGTAAATTTCATCTGAATGATCTGCAAGACTTCTGGAAGTCGTGATTTGTTTAAAACTGAAAAACTAGAACTATCAGCACAAACATTTCATACCAACTGTCAGGCACGGTGGTGGAGGGGTGATGATTTGGGCTTGTGAGTCAGTGACTGTTGCTATATTACTGATATGGTCGACTACCTTAAGTTATCGCTGCTGAATCTGTTGCATGTTTTTGCACATTTGGGGGCAAATTGAACTCATTTTCAAACAGACTTTTTTTTTTTTAATGCCCCATTTCAAATGTTAGAACTGAAAGGTGGATGATGTCGTAGACCATGACATCCCTTTACCGTTATTCACCACTTTAATGACCGTGGACTCATTATTAGGAAATTGTAAGCAATTTTCTCTTAGGCTTCAACCCCTCATTTCTAATACAGTAGTCCCTCACTACTTTGCTGTTCGACTTTTGTGTTTTTTCAGTGATAGTCAGCTTTAATATTACTCACGTGATTGGGACGGTACGGGATAAAAAAAGTTAACAGGAAAAAAATACTTTGGACAGGTGCCGCCATTTCGAAGTTATCTTTCGATAAGCCTACGCTGTAACGCCAGTCAAAAACAACTACTGTACTGTATTTCTCAGCGCACAAGTGAAAAACCACAAAGTAGGAACAGTATTTATTTTAGTATTTATATATGTTAAGGCTTTTTAAACCCTTCCCACACTCTCGCAATGTTCTTAACTCTTAAACCCAAGTAATTTTAACAACATACGTATATGTACTGTACAGTACTGCAAACTTTTACTCACCAGCTCTGCAGACCAGCAGCTCTGTTCCAGTTCCCTGCAGCGACGAAGCATGTGAATAATGGAGCTTCAGGATTATTTGCGCCTTTCCTGCCAGTTCTGTGAGCTTAATAGATTTGTGTTGCAAAACTTTCTTTCCTTTTCGACAGAAAGCAGCAGCTGGATGCACTGTTGGCTTCTGGGTACCATATTTTCTGCCGTCGCTCCACCCGATAAGTCGCATCAGACCATTTTTGACTAATAAAGTGGAAAAATCCATAAATATGTTGCTTTGCCGTATATGTTGCATCTATTATATGTCACCGCTGACAACCTGGAAATGTGGACCGGTGTTGTGCCAAAAACCGACTGGCTGCCAAATGGCGGCCGCAGGAGTGTGCACTGGAGGAATTTTAACAAATATTTTACAAGATTAACACATAAAAACAATTATTTGTTTGCTCAAAATTATAGTAAATGTGTGTTTCAATCTAGCGTTTGCTTAATAAATGCACTTTGATGGTCAAATCAGATGCATTTCAAAACCCAATATGCAGAGGTAAACGTGTGCATGCGACGAGTCGCTGTACAAATTTTAACAAGATTAACACTTAAAAACAATTACAGTACAGTATTTGTTTGCTCAAAATTATAGCAAAGGTGTGTCTCAGTCTAACATTTGCTTAATAAATGCACTTTAATGGTCAAATTAGCTGCATTACGCTGGGGTGGTGCAGCTGGATTGATGGTTCCAAGCAAACAGCAGAATGAAGGTGGAGACTGTGGCAGGCAGATTGAGTCATTAAAAGCTGGTGAAGATTCTCAGTCATCCAGGACACGGTAAATTCAAAAAAAGTGCAAGAAATAAACAATAAAGTATAAAATAAAGTATAATAAATAAAGTCCAGTTGTTTTTGTCTTGAACTTTTTTGAATTTGTCATTATAGCCACGTTTTTCTATTACATGATATAACAGCATGCCACACACCTATTACTACTCTGCTGCCATCAAGTGGCTGAACGTGGTACTGTTTTTTCCAGTCAGGATGAAAACGGTCATATCTCAGCCAAAAAGTAGTTTATAAATATGGGATAAAAATCCATAAATATGTTGCTTCGGCCTATAAGTCGCAGGGCATGTTAATTATGCAAAAAACTATGACTTACAGGCTGAAAAATAAGGTAAGTCTCTTTCAGATGCTCCCTTCTTCAGGGGTCACCACAGCGAGCAAACGCATATGAAGGATTTAGCAACTGATGCAACCTGGGCTTGAACCTGCAACCTCAGAATTACAAAACAGCAGCACAAACCACTGAGCTACCACAGCCCTAGTTCTGACTGGACTGAGTGACACAAGTGCCTTGTACAAATCTAGTAATTAAACCTTTTCAATGAGAATCCTGGTGCTACATCTAGCTGCTGCTGCTATGGTTCTGGCAGACAAACAGACTTCTATGTTGCCAAGTCAACGGGTCCATGAGAAAAACCCAGACGTCCCTCTCTCCAGTTCCTCCTGGGAGTTCCCAAAGTGTTTCCAGGACAGGGAGGACATTTAATCTCATCAAGTTCTGGCTCAGCCCCAGGGTCTCCCCTTGTGGGACAAAGCCCAAACCTTCTCAGCTGATTCCATGTGATGCAGAGAAGCAGCTCTCCTTGAATGTTTGGCTCTTCTGTGTCTAAGGCTGAGCCTGCTCTGTGGAGGAAGCTCATCCCAGCTGCTTGAATCCAGGATCTGTGACCAACAGTGAGAGCTGGAACACAGAGGGACCAGGAAGTCAAGAGCTCTGACTTTCAGCTTGGCTCCTTCTTCACATTGACAGACCGGAGCAACATCCTTGTTACTGTAGACGACCTGTCTCCTGGAACCTATTCCATGCTCTGGACACTGTGCTGAGAGACACAGCAAATCTTCTTGCCACCACTCACATTGATGTTCCATCATGGATTAGCTGCACTACTTGAACAACTTCAGTGGGCTGTAAAAAAAACACCTCATGATGCATGAGAGCACTAACAAAATGAAAAAGTGACTAGAAAGTTCAACCAGAAAGGACGAGAACAGAGAACTGACCTGTGGTCACCACCTGCAGAATCACTCTTTTATAGGGGTTGTCTTGCTAGTTGCCTCTCATTCCAGCTGTTGTATGTTCCTGTTGCACAGCAGCAGGTGAACTTCTTTTATTTATTCATTTTTTATTCATTTTATAATAATGAAATACATAACAATTAACATATATGTAAATAGAAAACAAAATATAAAATGAAAGGTAGCAGATGAAGAAAAAATCTACTTGATTCACAATAAGTGTTACCACCTAAGTTGTGACATTGATTTCACAAACATGTGACTGATTTGGAGTTACATTGTTTTGTTTAGGTGTTCCCCTTTATTTTTTTTACGAGCAGTGTATACATTATATACATATATTAATCGATGCCATTAATTTTAGCTTAGGAGCTAACAGTATATAACTATGTTATCTCTGGAGCCAACTCAAAGCTGAGTCAGTTCTACATTCTCCTCTCTGTAAAATGCTCTGGTTCAAATAAAAGTGTTGAACATCAGATAATGTCCAAAATCAACATTCAAGCTGAAGCTGGATAGCGCTTGCAAAAAGGTCTACATAATTTACCCAGAATGCATTGTAGTTTAAATAAAATGATGATGCCTGTGTGTCATTAATTTAAATGGAAAAATATATACTGTATATATAAACCAACCTACAGTATTTTTACAGTGTTGTTTTATAGCTGAAGTAAATGTTTATTAATCTGTTGTTCCAACTAGAACCTTCTAACTGCATCAATTATTGTTTGTGTTGGTGGAGCTCATCAGGATCTTCTAACCTCATGTCATCTTTGGTTCTTTGAGCACAGGGCTGCACCCGCGGGCCCCACAGTGACGTGAAGCCCCAGGAGCCTCTGAGGCCCGAGGTGTTGTCAGATAAAGGCGACGCCAAACACACCGACAGCCACGAGATCATCTACCAGGGCCCCAAATCTGCTGAGGAGCTGCAGAGAGAGAGACCCAGGTGTGTGTGTGTGTGTGTTAGCTGGGACTTGTCACTTTGCTCCCATGTTCCTGTTAGTTTGAGTCAGACAGCCGCCACTGTGTAGGAATCTATTCAAAGGTCAGAGGTCAGAGTGAGGCCGGCTGCAGCTGTGCTACCATAAATAATGCAGCTCGGATCAGTCTGCAGGTTGACTGTGTTAACACAGGTGTGTGTGTGTGTGTGTGCAGGTCAGACGAGCCCATGACCAAGCTGCCCCACAAAGTGTCAGCGTCGCTGCTTCAGGCGCTGGAAAAACTGGGCATCAGCAAGACGACAGAGAGCGAGCAAAAAGGTCAGTACCTACGGTCTTTGAATGCATCTTTGGTCTCTTCACTGCAAAATAACTTGTTTTTTTTTTTTTCTTTACTACAACGGAGCAAAATGTCTTCTTCTTTAAAAATGCAACAAAGAAATCCACATTCCTGCAGTGATACAGACAGTCCTGTTGAATCTGTATCTTTAAACAAATGAGCCTAATGTTGAACATCACTAAACACAAGTTTTCACAAAACTCATTTAAATCTGAGTTTATTCTGTTAAAAGTTGAAAGAATATTTAAAAAAAAACTGCAAAAATACAGTAAACAGCACAGAGAAGGACATATGTTGATAAACTGTTCTTTAAATGTAACTTTTACTCGTTTAGAAAAGTATCGATGAGCAGGACTTGTATATATTTCATGTATATATCTACTTGACGTGAAACGTTCTCCTCACAATCACTGATGCTCAGACCCTCTGAAGAAGAAAACTTCCAGCTCAGTGAACTCTGCTGAACTTCTGTCTTTGTCTCCTCTAGAGGCTCAGAGCGTCATGTACGGGACGCGCTGCAAAAACACCGGCTGTAAAACAGTAAGTGTGTCTTCATGGAGGGTTCCTTTGTGCCGAGGCCTCGGGACGTCTGGTCTGACAGCAGCGCACGCAGCAGACTCATTATCTGCTCCACAAACCGAAACATTTTCACTGCTGTGTTCAGGAGGAAGCTGCAGGGTTACGATTTTAAACTGTGATGTTCAGTGGAAAAAGATGTGAACAAGTGATATCTTACCTGTTCTAGATGGCTCTTTGAATGACCTCAGCTTGGAGAGGTGGTTGAATTCTGACCAGTCTAATGAGCCAGAATAAAATATGAATCAAATCAAATCAAAATGTTGCAGACTTAAATCCATGTCAGTCTCCAAAACTTTACATCAGTTCATGCAAATTGTTTTATAATCGTTCACATCCAGTGAACATGTGGTGCTGGAACGTTGCTCCACATGCAGGCAGAGCTGAAATTACATGGAAAGAAGAAGAAAAAAAATATATACACTGTATATATATACAGTATACTGTATATATACAGTATATGTATATATATATATACAGTATATATATATATATACACACATATATATATATACACTGTATATATATACAGGCGGTCCCCGACTTACGGCGCACTCGACCTACGGCGCTCCGTACTTACGGCTCTGCCCCCAGTG
>JARVGV010000527.1:22319379-22330000 GCA_031762435.1 Hypsolebias longignatus
ATACAGATTCTAAAGGTATTTAAGGGAGCGGCTACTATGTATTTTCGCGGTTTACGGGCAAAATCCGGACTAACGATCGCCATGTGCGATCATTTCCGGTTTACGTTCAAATCGGGTTACGTTGGAACGGAACTCGTTCGTAAACCGAGGACTACCTGTATATTGCGGTGGCCATCTTGAATTTTGACATGACCTAACCCTTTCCCTTTTCACTCCACAGCTAGGGCCAAAAATCTGAATAAATCAATAGGAACATAAAAGGGTTTCACCACATTATAGTCAGATTCTTAATAAACCTGCATCATAACTAGTAAGAAAAGGCTTTTTTTTTAAAAAAAGTATTAAAAAAATAATTCGTAAAAACTCAACTGACACTGTAGGAGTTTACATTTTATGTAGAAAAATAAATAAAAGCACAACTTTTTTTTTTTTTTTTACAAAGAAATCCAAATCAACATGACGCTAGCACTTCAATAAAACAGAATTGAATACATTTTTATAACATTTAATCTGTCATCATAACAAAAAAAATCTATTGATACTCATAATTTCATACATTTACAAAAACGTAAAAGAGCAACACTGGAAACATCAACCTTGTTTAAAACTGTCAGCATCGTCTGTGTCGAGGAAACAATCACAGTACAATCAAAGTCAGTGATGTGGCCATCGGAGGAATCTCAAACGTACAGAGGTGGAGAAAAACAAAAGAGCTTAATTGATTATAAAAACTGAATTCACCAATTAATTTTTACACAACAACACAGCCTCAAGGAAAAGTGAAAAAGATACAGTACTGAGTGATTTGTAAGACGCACAGCCATTCTGTGTGTCCCTGCTGCTCGTTCATGACACGTTCGTGTCCCCGTGAGCCTGATCTGTGGTGGAGAACGTTTCAGGAATGATAAAAATGAACCCAAAAGAGCCGGAGGGGGAACACTCCTCCTCTGTCCTGTCGCTTTATCAGTCCTGAACGTGTTGTTTGGTCATTAGTTAATTCAATCTAGTATAATCTAGCCTTTGACAGATTGAAGGAAACACCGCTGGAGCTCAGAAACGCAGCGTTGATTTATTTTGTTGTTGATTTATTTTTATGATGAGTGCAAACAAAAGGCTTAAAAAGACGTAACGTTATTCAGTTTGTTAATCTTAACACACCAGGAAAAAACTATTTGCAGTATAAAGATAATGTAATTAAACATTAACCTAAACCTTAAATCAAACGGTGTTCCTAAATTTGCAAATACAAAAAGATATGGAAACTAAAAACTATATTTTAAGAAAACAGTTTATGGTTTGAAATTGATCAAACATGTAAGTGTTTGTAAAAAAAAATAAAAAATTAAAAGACTGCAAAGCCGATTTTAGGCCAAATTTCCCTCAAAAAGGAAAGACAGGCTTATAAAGTGATAGTTCAGACTTTTGGAAGAGGGTTCTAACAATTAGTATCTTACCTGTTGCAGATGCCTCTTGGAGCAGTAGTTTGGAAAATTGTTAATGGCGTTTCCTTATTTTTTTTTTATTAATTAAATTTTTTTTTTTTACAAATCTTTGACTTTGATATATATACTGTACTGTATATATTTTTTCCCCAGAACGAATATTACATGAATGTACTAATATTACCATGCAATGCAATTTTCTGTCAATGTAAAGGTTTGTGAAATAGTGTTATGATAAATAACTTTTTTAACTTTTATTTTTTATTTGAGCTGTTTTTTGGATGGCAATGATCCACTTTGGTCCCACTCGGACTAGCCATTAAATCGTCAATCTGATCATTTTTATTTCTCCAAATTAGGGTTGTTCAACGAGCTATCACAACAGGTAAGGCATTATTTGTTCACAATCTTTCCATAAAACCTACTTCAAAAGATCTGAACTAACCCTTCAGTAGCAAATTTTAACTTTGTACAGTGATAATTTGTTCTGAGGTTTTATAATTTTGTGGCCTTTGCATCATAACTTTAATTAAAAAAAAAAAATCACGTTAATTGTAAGACAGTACTGTGTTTGACAAAGAGATTTTAAGGCAAATTTGTTGATTCCAGCTTTGAGGTAATCCATCTCCAGTCACCATCATGTGCCAGAAAATTATTTTGAAAAAAATTTAAAAAGTGTGCAAAACACACCCTCACTCATGTTTATATTTCATGCAAAACCTAAAACAAAATAAAGATGCAATAATTCTAATTTACCCGGAAACAGCGCGCTGGCACAGATTAACCCCCGATGGGAAGCCTTCATACAAGTACACAAAGTGCTGCACTTCTCTCCACCTGCTCACGTTGAAGCTGAAGTCTCCAGCCTGGCAATGTCGAGCAGCTCTTTACAGATGGGAGTGTAAGTTTTGGCCACTTTGAGGTTGCCGTGGAAACCAGGGGGACTATTCAGTATGGACGGGCTTGATATGGAGGTGACGATGACGGACGACGTGGTCTTGGGCACCGGCCTCGTCCCCGACTCCCTCGCCACGTCATCCATCTGAGAAGGTGAAGAGAAACATGATTTCAGGAGCCGTGATTTAGACTCAGCACTTCACTGTGAGGAGGTGAGAGATGAAGGTTTGAGGGAAGAAGATTAAAAGAATGCACGTATCAGAGCTACATGATGTGGCTGAGCAGACTAATTCATATTTTGCAGAGAAAGGTGACAACTCTTCACCTTAAACTACTAATTATATTGTAATAGTTGGAAAATGATTAGTAGCATATTTAAAAAATTTAAAAATTTCAGATTTTTGTATAAAGTGCATTATTTTTCTTTAAAAAAAGGTCTCTCAGACTGAAGCAATTAGTGTGAAACATTTATCATAGTTTGCTTCTGAATCAGTGCATGAGCAGAGGAAGACAGGACGGAGCTTTCAAGTTTAGAGTTTCAGATTATTAATTAAGAAAGAGCAGAAAATGAATGAAACTAGACTGGTTGTTGAAAAACATTTATTTTGATTAGTAAGAAGGAAAAGAAAATTTACATTAAAGATGAAAAACATAATTTTATGTTAGATTTACCTTTAAACTGCTCAGACACTCGACAAGTTCATTAAGTTATTCAGTAAGTTGATTCCATTGCAGTAAAAACAAGTATTTATTTTAAATGAGCCAAAAAATAAGTTAAAATACCTGACGGGTGAGAAATATATGAAGATTACAGCTGAAAAAACAATGTTTGGTTAAATAAAGTTCTCTTGCAACATATCTCATCGTAAAACAGAATTATTGTTGTTATTATTATTATTAAAAATATTATGCTGTTTGGTCTCGTCTCATGATTTTAAAAAAGGAACTGGTCCTGCACCACATGGAGAATGAAGCTCTGAAGTTGTTCAAT
The DNA here is from genome assembly GCA_031762435.1 of Hypsolebias longignatus. Lineage (NCBI taxonomy): Eukaryota > Metazoa > Chordata > Actinopteri > Cyprinodontiformes > Rivulidae > Hypsolebias > Hypsolebias longignatus. Next base: position 22,322,710 of record JARVGV010000527.1, read on the forward strand.
GTCAAATTAGATTGTCAATTATTTTAAAGGAAACAAAATCATATTTAAATCTTTTTTTCCATCCTTATTTTCAAACACCATTCTATTTTTATGTGTGTGGGGGCACTCTCTGCAGAATTAATACTAATTATCTTTTATTAATAGACTATTCAGTCTAAGATATGTAAAGTTAGCCAATTAAAAAAAATATTTTTATATTTTAATATGGTGAAACTGTGCTTGTATTTCTGCAATGTCTAAAATTTCATCAGATACAGTACTTAAAAAAATAATAAAAATCAGAAGATTTCCTTCACTATGGATAAAATGTCCAAAAAACTATAAACTGGATGAATAATTTGCACATAATTTGAAATATAATTAATCTAAGTTCAAATAAAATGTTTTAACTCACAACATTAAATCAAACCCTTTTCAACTTTTCATTTTTATTACAAATCTTTATCTTGAAAATGTCCAGATGTTACACATGCTCTTTGTGTTGAATAAAAATATTCTGACCATTTTTCTGCAGAAACACATCATCTGATCTGTTCTGTATAGAACGAATATGTGCAATATGATTCATTTTTGTGCATTTTTTAACATTTCCCTCTGCTTTATTATACTAAACCCGCTAAATCACTAAAGACTTCAACGTGAGCTTTGTAAAAAAAAAAAAAAATTTAATTTGAAATTTTACTTCCTCCCACCCCCACCCCCACCCCCCTTAACAACATGCACAAACTTTGTTCTGCACGAGCGGAACAACAACAAAGACTGGCTGATTTCAGCTGTGGTGGCATTTAAACGAGCTAAAAGAGCTCAGTTCATCTAAATGTAGAAGAGAAAAAAAATCTAGATTTGGGAGAGAACAGGATTTATTAGAAATGTAATAAAACAAAATAATATGAGGTTTTAACATAAAAAAGGGCTTAAGTCTTATGAGAACTAAGAAAAAACAGATTTAAATGCCTCAGATGACAAACAAAACAAAACTAAACAAGCAGTGAATAATAAATATTAATGTTACATTACAGTAATATATATCCAGCTCTGATGGTTAATGATTGTTAAATTCTTACAGCAGCAGGGAGGTGTCCGGTCGGCTGCTGACTGATGTCCAGCATGCAGATGTCTTCAGGCTCAGTCAGAGTCTGAACAGTGTGCACATAAACACAGCCTTTTAGTGTCCCTTCAAAAGCTTTTCTGTTTGCTTCAAGTTTGGTCCGACTAAATACAGACCGACTAGATTCAGAATGCTTAGAAGAGCATCTTTGAATCCAAATGTTTCATCCAGAAAAGTCAGAAAAAAGTTTAACACACAGTTTGCCTGACCGTGTGAGGAGTTTGACAGTTTTTTAGTGTTTTAAACAAAAGCATGTTTAAATTCATTCAACTTTAACTTATACAGGTCAGTCTCATTGAGTCTCGCACTTATTTACAAGAGAGACCTGTTTTAACAAAGAACGAAGACAACTGTAGACAATCATAAAAAAGCACAGGCTCTAAATTGAAAAATAAATGGAAGAAAATTAATCATTAAACACCTAAAAACAGTCCTTGTATCCAGAGTTAGACAGGATCTATTTAAAAAAAAAAAACAACCTCCATTTTTACGTTCAATTTCTTTACAAAGTTTCCAAAATAGGGCTTAAAAAAAGATGTGAATTGACCAAAACACCCCAAAATAGAAACACCATTGGAAGATAAAAGCGAAGGAAGAACTGCTGGGACCGACTTCCTGTTTGAAAACATCCCTTTGCTTTTGTCGGCATTTAGCACAAGTTTGAGACGGAACAAATCTGACTGGATGATGTCAAAAAGGGGACTGCAAAAACTGGAAAACCTTAACTGTTTTAGCTCAACAGTAAATAACTGTGTGATCAATATAGACATGTAAGTATGCATCAGTGATCTACCTATGTAGATTGTGAAGAAGGTGGGTCCTAGGACTGAACCTTGTGGTACACCGTAAACAGTTTGATAAATACCATTATGTTGAACACATTGCTTCCAATATGAGAGCCAATTAAGAGAACCAACCAATAGTGTAATCTGAAAAACCAGTCTCTGAGAGCTTATGACACAAAATGTCATGGTCCACAGTATCAAAATCTTAAGATGGGTCTAAATGTGTAACACAATAATTCTTAGCATTCGGTGCTTCAATGACATCATTAAATACCTTCAGCAATTCAGTCGTTGTGCTGTGTTGTTTCCTGAAACCAGATTGATGAGGAGGTAAGATGGTTAAAAAAAAAAATCCAAATACTGTACTGCTTGATTTGAGAGTTTCAGTTTTTCTAGAACCTTGGCTAAAATTGCTCTTTGTCCTGTGCACCCTATCGGAGGCTCTCTTTACATATCTTCTGAATTGGAGATCATGGATCTGGTCAGCTGGTCTCTCAATGCAACTGAGAAGACAGGGTGAAGGAGAGCCCTCTTGCCCTGATGGGACACTTGCAGCTGGATACACGATAGATTCCTGGGGCCAGTGGAAGATTGTGTGTCCGTCAGTATTGTCGATTGAGGATGTAAAAGACACGTACATACAGTAATTGTATTTGATAACAGGATTTCTGCTTTTTGGAGTTGACGGTTACCTCGCATATCGCCAAATGTGAAAAATGTCAGCAGCTGTTTTGGCCATTGTAAGGCCGCCCAGCTTGTGTGAAGGAATGTGCAATGCACTCGGACTCAGATGCTGTGTGAGCTGAGCCATAAGCTGGACACAATTTCCAAGAATCGCAGGCCACTTGTGGCCCCTGAAAGTTGCTGGAGGGAAGGAATTGACCTTGGAGAAGCTAAAAGCTCGGCGCGGCAGTGTTGACCACAAAATTTGGCTGTTTGGAGTCGCCATTGAGACATACCAGCAGAACTATGAAGGTGGACAGCAAATCAAGCAGAGTTGGCCTGACCCAAGATAATTATCTGAATCTGGCTCCCCCGCTTGGCCTTGAATTGGCCAACTCTCTCAAACTCTCCTGGATGTCATGTGAAAAGAAGCTCTGCCCCCACCCCACACCCACTCCCTTCTCGAGGACATCTGTGGACCTGTGTCAGAGCTGAGCCAGCTGAATGACACTGCATCATCTCTTATTAGGACTATGGAACTATCTGGCAGTGTCCACGGACAACTCACTGCCTTCATTGGCTTCCTCATGCAAAAGTAGATTATGATGTCATCAGTATGAGTTTTTTTTTACTTTCCCACTGATTTTTTTATACCTCCCCTCGTGTTTCACTTTACCTTATCCAAACAAAAAGGGCAGCGCCTCCTGAGGCCGTGGCCTCAGACACCTCCGTCTCCCCATGTCTGTTTATGTTTTCTCAGACGGGCTGTACTGAAATGTAATTTTGTTGAGCTTCGGTGCAATGACAATAAAGCTGATTCTGATTTTGATATTTCAGATTTGGTTTTTTTTCTGCAATCAATGACTTCTTTTAGCATAAAATTTAAAGAAGGAGCTGTGAGGGAATGCCATTTTTTCACAACACAGTCAAAAGTGACTCTGGTTCTGAGATAACTCTGTTTAATACATCAATACTTCATGTATTTGAGCGTATTCACAACATAATAAAGTGGAAAAAGACAACGTACAAGTAACGGCAAAGAGAATGAAGAAGAAACTCACAATGAGATTTTCTGCTACAATGCACTTGGTGTCTCTCATTACATAAGGAAGCAGAGTAAAAAAAAATCTCCCAGCAGATATTTACTCGTCACGTGCCATCCTTCGGGAACATCAAGAACATTTTACCAACAGCGACGCATACATGCATAAAAAATGAACTCTAATGAACTAATGAGATCTTTGCGTGGCGCACAAAACGTCATTTGGTTGGAGCCGCAGCGTTAACAGGAGCTGACAACAAATGTCATTTCAGCGTTTCATTTACTGAACACAAAGATGTTCAGACCTTAAGGTGGGAAAAATATGAAGTAACACCGAAACATTAGTAATGTTCTGCTTGTCTTTGTTTTATTCTTCCCCTTATAGTTAATGCGGTTTAGGCACCTCTGTATGTTGTTGGTTATGAAAACAAAAATCATTAATACTTATCGATTTATTTAACGAGAACAAAGAAAATTTAGGCTGAAGACGACCATTCATGGCATCTATCACAGGGTTTCCATTCATTTCTACAGTGAGCTTTTAGGACTTAAAAACAAGAAAACACTACTATAAAAGTGAAAATAAAGAAATTCATAACGTTAGCCAGAGTTTGTGTGTTAGCTAATCTGCTTTACATGAATAAATAAACAGAAACATGTTGTCACATTGTGATGGAAGCTGAAAATGCTTATTAAAAGCAACCACTAAAAACAATAGCTAAGAATATATTAAAAACAATAAACAAATACAACTGAGTTGTCTATTTTAGAGCAACAATATAAATCGTATTAGAGTCTGCCAACAAAAAATGGCACTGTTTGTATGACTGGATAAAATTGTTTTACTTTTTTTTTTTTAAGTGAAAGTTCAACCATGAGTATTACAACTTCCTATTTTATCTGTATACATTATGATAAACCTTTATTATACAGTATATAACTGCCAACATGTGGCTGTATTTGGGAGCAAATATCCAGATGTTAGCATGTGGAACGAGCTGTATCAAGTAAAACCAAGAGGTGGAAGGGCAGCAACAAACAAACAAACAAACAAACAAACAAACAGGCTCTCAGCAGTGGTAAGAGAAAACAAATATGGACTCATGAGTGACAGCTGAGACTGATGAGCAGATGAGGAGCAGGTGTGAATGAATAACTGCCAGTAACACAGGAAAATACGATGAACACGAGCAATTTCAAATAACAGTCAAAGAAAAAGAAAAACAGTAAAAGATAAAAACAAATACAAAAAGTGAATGAACACAAAACATCATCATTGCTCCTTTAAAAAACTGAAACTGGGATGTTTGATTCCTTTGGGTTCTTCAGCAGACGCCTGAATCAAATGAACATCAGTGGTTTCAGAAACTGTTCTTATTCTGGTCTAACAGTTTGTGTTTTCGATTTATGAGAGAAATAAATGAGCTAGAGGAAAAACTCAGAGACAACCGTCGATTGTGAGTCAGATTCTGCCACTTTGTCGTCAACAATTCATCATTTTTGACAATTTTTCGGACTGAAGTTGTTGGATAAAATCGTGAAATGCTCATCTGAATCATGAACCAGCTGCAGCATGTGATGAAAGAATCAGCCGCCTTCATCTCTGTGCTGTTTGCTGAAACATGAGATCACATCAAGCAGGCTGCAGATTAAAACTAAAAATCCCAGATTACAGGAATTAATGTTCAGAGCCTGAGAAACATAGTCCTCCATGAACTTGACCTGCGTGGCTGTGAGCCTATACTGTGTGTGTGTGTGTGTGTGTGTGTGTGCATACATGTGGGTTAACTAACTGAACTAAGATGATTACTGAAAGGCGGAAATGCTCCATTTACTGGGTGTGCCACATCCGAGGACCCGAAACGTTCAACAGGTTGAGAAACAGCCGAGACATGCGTCAACCGTGCAGACCTCGTTAAACTACACAGTTTGAAGCAAATTTAGACTTTTTGTTTTATCCTTTAGATTTCTGCTTCAAATCAGCTTGTGCAGTTGGAAAAGGCAAATTTATAGTTGCATTTTTTAGAATTTGTAGTTGTGTTTTAAAGTTTAGAGCCACCGTACAACGCTTTAGTCCGACTTACCATCAAGTGACTCGGGGACAAACGAGCCGATGTGGTGTGTTAGCAATAATTGTAGTGTTATTTTATAAAATAAGGCTTTAAAACAGAGCTGCACTGATTTGTTGTTACTGCACTAGAAAAGTGTAACTTTGTGTGTTTGTGCAAAACGGGTGTAAATGCAAAGATCTGATGGCATGACAATGGTGTGTTTTGTGAGAAGTTCAGATTTGTGTCCAAGCAAGAAATCATACTGTGTTTGGATTCAGTTGTACAAACCACGTGGCTTTCAAGGTGCTGTTTTGTTAGTTTTTCTTATATTTTCATTAATTAGGAGTTTTTTTTCCCGACATTTCTTTGTTGATTTCCTTTTTTTTTTTTTTTTTTTACCCTCACCTGCTGTGTTCATTCATCAAGTTGCCTCCTTCATGCTTCTTTCTTTTTCTGCAGATACCTAGTTCCTCTCTATTGTTTCCCTACTTATACCCAGTGTTCAGAATCAGAACAAACTATTGTCATTGCCCCGAGGTACAGCGAGAACATGTACGTACAGTCGTCCGAATGATGGGCGGAGTGCACGAAGCTGCTGCTATAAAAGCACAGACCTCTTTTTCTTATTCAGAATAATATTGTGCTTGGATGAGAAAATGGAAGAAAACATGAGGAGAGATGGTATAAAAATAAAGATATCTTGCACTGTGTCCTAGACAGGGCATGGTTTGAGGCATAAAAAAAAAAAAAAAACTATCACAGCATAGCAACATACTTTGTTCTTTATCACATCGTTGTCTTTAATTATTTCACGCTGCCTTCACGTCAAGATCAAATTACCGTGGTTTCCGGTGTATAAGTCGCAGTCTTTTGCAAAGATTTGTCAGTCCTGTGACTTGTATGTTTTTTTTTTTTTTTTCATATTCATAGCACAATTTTTGACTTGACGCGTTAAATTTTGAAGAACTGCAACAGCGAGTCCTCCCATGTGCGCTCGCTTCATTCAGCTGGTGCAAGTGGAGGAACGCTGGAGAGCTAGGAGCTCCAGCCGCAATGAATGGATGGATGGATGGATGGATGGATGGAGCTGCGCCGCGCCACCCAGGTGAAATGAAGCTGATTTGACCATTAAAATGGATTTATTAAGGAAAGGTTAAACTAAGACACACCTTTGCTATAATATCGAACAAACAAATAATTGTTTTTAAGTGCTAATCTTGTTTAATTTTGAAGAACTGCAACGAATCCTCTCATGCATGCTTGCTTCACTCAGCTGGTGCAGGTCGAGGAACACTGGAGTGCTAGTGGCTCTAGCCCTGATGGATGGATGGATGGATGGATGGATGGATGGATGGATGGATGGATGGATGGATGGCACCACCGAGACAAAATTAAGCTATTTTGACCATTAAATAAACTCATATTAAACATGACGGGTCAGCAGTGACTCATAATAAATACAACTTATGTTTTTTTTTTCTCTTCATGATGCTTTTTTTTAATATATACAGGTAGTCCCTGACTTACGGCGCCATCAACTTATGGCACTCTGGACTTACGAACCTCCCCCTAGTGACGTCATCGCGCCGTTCGTTGCCTTTTTTATGCAGCATTTTATAATTTTTTCGTTTTTTTTTTAGGG
>JARVGV010000527.1:22364787-22380759 GCA_031762435.1 Hypsolebias longignatus
GATGGGGCATTTCGACCGCTACTTATGGGGCTGATAATAAGTAATAATGGCCATTGAATGGTTGATAACGTTCGAAGTGGGTGCATTTGTTTCTGCTCAGGCAATGCTGGGAAACAAAAATCAAAAAGTAAACAGCGACCCAACAGTTAAGAGCTCCAGAGTCTGTTGGATGAAGCTGCACAGGCAGCGCTTTCGTAGATTTAGGTCAAAGACATGACTGATGTGCGCCGTTTTATTTTTCCTGGAATTATTTAATCCTATCTCATCCGAGTTGGTAAATTGAGCCAGTGAATCCCTCATTCAAAACGACGATCTTTTACTTTTACCCTGGCAGAAAAAAAAAGTGGTGTAACCAACACAAATAGCTTGATTTGTTCTTTTATTCTGCAGAAACCAACAACTCAAGACTGCAATTAGTTTAATTTTAAGAGTCCCAACTCTTCAAGTTGTTCTTTAAAAGTCTAAAACTAGAAATAGCTGCTGAGGCTCATGTCTCTAATGGTTGTCTTGTACGAACATCACGTTCATCATTTCACTTCAGTATGTTGCAAATATTTGCCAAAGGCTATTTTAAAAAGGGATCACAGCAAAGTTTTTTGGCAATCAGTCTGTTCCAGAGAGCCTTTTAAACAAATAAAATCCAGGAAGCACTCTGACATAAATACAGTTGTTTTTTTCATTGTTTTCTGCTTATAGCCGGGACAGAAAATAACTAGCTGTAAATAAACAGTGGCGCTTGTTCCCACATTGTCACGGTTGTGATGGTGCCACTACCTGCAGGAAGATGTGCATGTTTGAGTGTGAGACTCTGCAGATGCCCTCCAAATAAACACATAAAGAACCACGGCAAAATCCTGTTCAAATAAAGAGGCATGTTACGGTAAAATATAACCAGATGAACCAGAAAACATTTGGCTCAAATAATGTTTAGGTTTTGATGCAAAACATCTTAAAATTTGAGGCATTCCTTCACAGAGCTTGAAACAAAAATCATCTTATGCTGAAAAGAACAGACCTGTATGTGTTCATACCTCAAAAATAACTTTATACTCCATTAGATGTGGCAGCCATATTGAATTTGGTAAGCTCCAAAGGCTAATCAACCACGGACTAAAACCTAATAATTAATTTGTGAAGATTTATTTTATTTTATTTATTATTATTATTATTATTATTTTAAATAATATCCTGATTCATGTTCAATAATCCAGGTATAAAATCGAACAAAGTTAAGTCAGCTCCTCTGGACGGTTTCTTTTTTGTTGAAACGTTTTGTCTTTCATCCGAAAACACTTGGATCCAAAAAGAACTTCAACACTTGTCAAGGGCGGACGTCTCCTCCTCTCCCTCTCCGCTTTACTTTTGCTCTGTCCCGTCTGTCAAACTGCTTTAGAGCATCTCTTCTATAAATCTTCCAAATCATAATTTTTGGATTTGGTCAATTGGTCCCTCAACACAACGGATAACATTTCTTTGAAGAGAAGACAGACTTTAGGCATGCACGCAGCTGGACATCTCATCGACTTGGAATACTTGAGGACATGTCTATCTCTGCTGTCATCTGTGGATTTTAAGGACACGATTGGATTTATGATAACTGGTCCCTGCTTTTTGGATTCGACTGGTTCCTGGTTTATCTACAATCAAGGAAGTCATCGGCAGCAAATTTGGATCCGATCAGGCTGCTTGCCTTATGATGGCTTGATTCGTGCCTCGAGCACCCAGACTCTTGGCAGAATGGATCAGATCTCAAGGATTATTCTCAGACATGGTCCATTGGTGTGGTCATTTAATTTGGACGTTTTGGAACCGAGTGGACCGACACAACTCAAGGTAGATGTCATTAAAGTTCTGCCTGTCCCCAAAACAATTGTGTTTATCTGAATTCGGCTCCCTGACAAGACATCTGATCTCAACACATCTGGAAGTTTTGTAAACCTGAAGCTCTGCCCCTTTCTTCCCTCCTACCGAGGAGTTTCCATGGACTTTTCAGAGGAGACCAGCTGAATAAACATTCTGCCATAATTTCAGGACTCTCTGGATTCGTCCTTGGCCGTCCTCAACTCCCCCAAGTGTGTACAGCTCTCTCCAGAGGGAACTATTTGAACAGAGTGATTTTATCTGAACTCCACAGTGCCTCTGTGTTGTCACTGTCCTTGCACCACCCCTGCATAATGTCAGCATCATTATGTGCTAGTGTGCAAGCTTTTTTTTATCATTATCACACTGTTGACCTTCAACCAAAGATTAAGATCGTGTTAGGATTTTTTTTTTTTTTTTTTGTCTCTAAACCCTATGTGTCATTTTTTTCCGCCACTTTTCATTGTCTGTCCAAACAGGTCTCACTTGTAAATGAGTCTTCGAGACTCAGTGTGACTTATATGTTTAAATAAAGGTTGAATTGAACTTTTCTTGCATCTATATGTAGCCACACACCAAAAAGGAAGTCAGTACCTCACTTTTTTTAAATTATCAACATGCACAAACAGACAGACTGAAGGAGAATTTCCAATTCCTCCTTCTGTCTGCGGTACTGGGGACAATAACGAATCCATTCAAATAAAGCAGTGCTTGTACATTAATCACGTGATACAAAAATGCATGCAAATTTATCCAAAGCACTGCTCCGTTTTATTTCTGTAACCTTTGCTGACCAAATTTTAGGAGCACAGTATTGCTGCAGGCGACTACATACCTCGTACAACTTGTCATCTGCTGAAATTCTTAAAGGACTCGGACAGAGCATTCCACAATCTGGCTCTGCTGCTGGTTTTTAGATCAGATTAAAGTAGTTTACAAAGCAGGCCTGAACTGGGTCAGATTTCTATGAAACTATTGTGGATTGTTACGGTTTGTAAAATTCAAAGTGGATTTCATTGAGCTTTAGTGATTATGATGTGTTGCACAACCATGCGGCAACTTTTGTAATAAAAACAACAATGAAAATACTCAAATTAGTGTTTTTAAAACCTAATTTAATGCATTTGATGTCAAAGCTTTTAGAAAATGTTCACAAAATATTTCCAACTCCTTGCTCTACATTTGAGACATCTGACATGAACTTGTGATGGAGAGCATTAAAGCTGAAGCAGGATGTTGTGAGCATTAATGCTCTTAATTACTTTGGTTATGTAAAAAACAAAGAAAGAACAAATGTTAGCAGAGGTAGCTGGTGGAGGTTGACACCAGAAAGCTGCTCTGGGACCTGAAATAATTTCAGAACTTCACCACATTTTCTTCAATTTGGAGGTTTTTTTACAAAAAGAAAAATTGGCAGGTGCTTCGGAAACAATGCAAACATTTCTCAAGATTTGGAACTGATTTTTTTTAAATAGAATTATTTAAAAAGCACAAACATTAAATAATTTATGTTAATGGAACAATAAAATTCTGACTCGTCTCATTCGAGTCGAGTCTGTTTTTTTCGGTTGGTTTCTGTTCGGAGCTGCATTCAACATGGCCACAAAAGGCATTGGAGCTTTTGGAGACTGTGAACAACCAGTTTAAGTTATGATGAGACCGTGAACAAAGTGAAGGCCAGAAGCTTTTTAAGATGACTGATTCTGCAGCAAACAGCAGATAAAAAATTGTCAGCATCCTGGTGAAAAGTGTTGACAAGTAGAGGAGTCGCATCTAAAGGAAAGAAATCTGAGTTTGTTTTTCTTACACGACTCTGACAGCATAACAGATTATTTCCCCTGCAATCGCGTGTTATAATAGACTCCACTCAGCCTCTATACAAGAAAAAATGTATGTAAAAGGGCAAAAAGACAGTTAAACAAGGGAGATTGGGTCAAAACGGGAAGGTCGAGGAAAGACGAGGTTCATAGACGAGTGATGAGTTTGAGAAAGTGATTGAATCGTTCTGATGTTTGTGAGATTGAGCAAAAAAGATTAGAACGACTGAGGGTTAACAGATGGGCTTTATCAGAACAATAACCCAGAGATAAAACTTTCTATTATGAATAGGCAGCAGTGCCGAACCAAGCCTCCGTGGGGCCCTAAGCAAAGTTTGGTATGGGGCCCTCTTCTGCTAATAATGTGGATTACTGCAATCAACAGTCAGATGATCAGATCATTCACCCACCAAACATAAAGTCATTGCAACTCTGACAGCCCTGGTCACATTATGCAAATATCATAGTGGTATTAAAAGTAACAAAAAACACCAGTATGCAATGTATTTTACAGTAAAAGTGTCAACTGGTTTATTATCTTTGGTTCCAAAGAACTGCAGCAGTAATGTTCAAAATAATTATTAATGCAAAAACAACAACAAACAGATAAAACAGATGCATTAAAAAAAACAATTAAATTGTGCAAAAAAACCAGACAAAATAAAATAAAATATCAAGGAAACACTTAAATAATGTAAACGAACAATTATTTGAAAGCACGTAAAATGGTTTAAAAATAAATTTAAAGTTGAATAATTAGTTTTTAAAACTACGTAAATGTATGCAACGATTTGCAAAAGCTGAACTTAAAATATTAAATAGAATCATATAGAAATCCTTACTAAAACAAAATGCAATTCCACTTAGGGGGGGCCCTAAGCAGCTGCTTAGTTTGCTTATGGCTCAGGCCAGCCCTGATAGGCAGGCACATATGATATGTTCATATGTCAGATCCAGCGTATAGATTTAGTCTTTGCTGCACAAACAAACGAGTCAGGATGGGGTGATGGTAAAACAAAGTGAGGGTGAAAGAGAAAAGTGCATTTGTAAAATAATGGTTTGTTTGTTGAGGAGTAGAACTCAAAGGGCTCAGGAGTGAAAAATAACAAAAAATAATTTCTTATTAAAAAAAGAAGCAAAAAACAAAACTCTGACGAGGCAGCACAAAAACTCAACAACTGAAACTCAGGGATTTACACACACAATAAACGCTAGAGACCGATAAGAGAAATGAGCTTGAAAGTTTAACAAAAGAGAAGAACACACGTTTTGAAGGGAAACTAACGAGGGAGAAACGACAACACCTGGACAGACGATGAGGGACAGGTGAGAGGAGCACGAACTAAATGAGGATAAAAACACACTGGAATCTGAAACTGACTCGGGAAACCAGTAAATACAAGAACCACACCGATCCCGACTTTGTATCTGTTTCCTGTGAAACAGTTTTATAAAATGTTCTGAAGCTCTACCTTTTCCTCAAAGTTTTGGGAAAACTGCTAGTACTGTTCATTTTCTGTGTTTGTCACATGTTCCTAAATACTTTGCAGTGGTCTGGTTGTTTTATCCTTTTAATCCTTTTTGCTTTAGTTAAAATCAGTTTGCATTAAAACCACATTCGTGTTAACTGTCACACTACATTTCACTCGAACTGCTGAACGTGCTCAAATGTTTTTCATGATTTTTAAACTATTGGACCCAAAATGCCAGAAACCAGACTGCCAATATGTAATTATTGTTCCTTTGCAGAAAATTTAGAAACGTAAATGCAGAGACAAGTGAGCCACCCCGGCAGTGTGAGGTAGGGGTTTGTGCCAGACAGGAAACAGATTTTGCTGTGGGTTAGTTAAATTTTCCAAAATACTAAACAGTTTCTTTTAATTTACATTACATTCAGACAGGATTGAAAATAAAGGAGAAAACTCTCCAAAAAGCTGGATCTCAACAATAGTTTGTCCAACAAATCTGAACAGTTCGCCTTCTAAGATGCACAGTGTTCCCAACATGCACTGCTTTTTTTCATTTAAAACATTTCTCAGTAACTCAGTTGATAGCAATTATATGTTTTGTGAATGGCAGAAAATAGACGGCTGTTCTGAGCGCGCAGCTGAACAAGTGCTCTGTTACTGATTGCTCTGTCATTAACTTGTTGTCCTTTTATGCCAAAATAAAAGGATTGCACAATATTAAAGCACTATTTTCACACGAACTCTGCATAAAGCCCTTTTTTTTTCTTTTTGGGTGGGGTGCATCACACAAGACCAGGAAATTATATTTCCTTTACAGAAAATTTACAAGAGTAAATGCAGAGACAAGTGAGCTATTCCTGCAGTGTAAGGTAGGGGGTTTGTGCCAGACAGGAAACAGATTTTGCTGGGGGGTTAGGTCCAAAAAAATGCTGGCTAACTCTCACAAAAAGCCAAACAGATTTTATTATTTTCATTTACAGGTCCAGAGAAAGGAACCGTGTAGCTGGGGAACCCACAGAAAACAGGAAGAGTGGTGGAGAGTGGGCAGGCAGGTAGCAGGATTGCTTGAAAGGTTGTAACAAGCAAAGGCAAGTTAAACGAAGTAAAAACAGGAACTGACTCAAAGTCATCCAGGAGGTGTGGACATGATGAGGAGCTTCGCTGATCTTCACATCGGAGAAGCATTTCACGAAAACAACTGGACAGATCTCTGTCTTAAAAAGGCCACAGACGACGAGCAGCAGATTTGACGGTTGCCGTAAGAAAGAAGAAAGTTGTGCCAGCAGGTATCATCAGGAGAAAACCTCCAATTCATACTCCACATGTGAAAATATAAAAAATAATAATAATAATGGATCTATGGAAAATAGTGTCTAAAAGTTGTGTTATTAAGAAGCAGGAAAAAAAAAAAAGTCCAGCAGAGATCTGAAACAGACGCTGAGATTTATCATTCTTCAGCTAATCATTGACTGAAGCCTTTATCTAATAGATGTTCAAGAATCACATTCCTGGTGATAAAATGTCATTTTATTTCCGCCCTACTGTGATATCTTTATTAGTTTTTAATAACAGCAACTGAAAGCAGGAAACTGTAAGACTAAAAAAAAATACAGCATTTCACATTTTCCTCTCTTTCCCCTGAGAGCTGAGCTCGTCTTTCTGTGATTGCATCCTCCAACAACAACTGCATTCACAAACTTAAACTTTGCAGGGCTTTAAATGATTTACTTGACAAAGTGTGGACTTGGATCAGCATCTTGAGCTTTGAAATGACAGCAAACACTGGCCCACGCTTTAGGACTGGTACTCCAATGCCTCTAGGTGAAAATCTGAGAATAAAATTGAAATAGTCTGTTTCATTGAGTCAGCTCAAATGTATGGAGACAACATGGGGTTTGGGTAAAAGGTTGAAAATAAAAATGCAGAGCAGTTTGTTGTTCAGCAGGAGAAGAGCCTTTTCTGGTTTAGAGGATAACACTCCAGCATCATCATGTTCTGACATTAGAGATCTTTGGAGTCGGCTTATATCTGCACATCTTTTCTTCTCGTGTGGGCTGCGTGCGACCCACGCACACATCCACGGTCTCAACGTTGCCCTGCTGTTCATTCAATTAATCCTGTGCCATGGGGGACGGAGATGAGGGCACTTCAGTCGCCGGTCAGCAAAGACGGGCAGAAGATGGGAGCGCCAAGGAGATGAGATAAACCTTTTTCACAGAAATAAGAAACGGTGACTGACAGCGTTACACACTGATGGTGTTGCAGAGTCCCACGTTGCCTGCAGGGCCCAAATCTGTAACTTACTGACACATTTTATTAAAAAGACAAGAAGGAAGGCAACGTGGCAGATTTAATAATGATGTAAAAGAAATAAGATGGTTGCATAATTTATAGAAATGTCACTCATGTCTGAGTATTTCTGATGGATTAACCGTCACGCTGTTGTTTAGCTACAAAATGGAAACTGTGAGCAGCAGCATGAGACGGATGTTTGAGATCCTTAGAGGATTAAAGTCCCCTGAGACCTCTATTTCTTTAGGGACGCATGTCGCCTGCAGACGTTAACTAACGCCGGTGATTTAGACTAAGATCATCCTGTGATGAGAAATAACAGCGTTGCACCATTTTAGACAAACCTTGAAAATTAAGTTATACACAGTTTTAATATTGTGAGACGCCACATCAGATTGTGGGTTGTGGATCACTCTCATCGACCACCATGTCCAGTTTTAGCTCAATATCTGTCAAACTGACTGATTTAAAGTCAAGTTGTGTTGGCTAATTTTGATCAGAGAAGGCCTCCAGCTTGACTCAGACTGACTCCAAAAATAAATCAGCGGTAGATGTGCATCTGGTATTTACTTTCTGAAAGATTCGTTAAAGTCTCTGCAACGGTTTGTTAAAAATGTTTTGCTAACAGACATGCAACGTTGAATCCACACATTTAGAGGACAACGTTTAAAAAGCAGACCGTGCACAATCTGTTAGTGCTCTGAATATGTTTTGGAGAGCATGTCCAAGCTGCTACCACACCAGATTTTAGCTCAACATCTGTAAAATTTGCTGAGTTGTAGCCATTTTAGTGTTTTTCTAAATCAGTTGCATTTGGCAGCTATATAGATGTGGGTATACTCTAAAAGTTTATCAGTTGATTAAGTATTTTCACTGATCATTTTCTGCAAGTTTCATAAAATTGTATCCACTTATTCATGGGATATTTTCCTAACAGACCATCACACAACTATGTGCACAGACACCGGGGCTAAAACATTATTGCCCTTCTTTAGCCTTAATGGTTTCTGTTGTTTGCCATTTGTGTCCAAACTGCAGGTTATTTACAAATTGTTCAAGCAAAACTAGGTTTAACCTGCCATTGAATCAATATTAAATACAACACAATGTACAATGTTAATATTTCATGTGCAGAGTTGTAAATCTGCACCAAAAAAAAAAAAAACTCGTGCAGTAGTGAGTGGCAGCAACTTCCTCCAGCGGGGAACTCAGCGTTGACAGATTGGTGAGCAGCAGAAAGTTGCAGCAGAGCTCTGAGGTGGCAGCTGCAGAGTAAACTGTGTATAAAAGATGAATGAAGTGGTGTATACTGTGTGTTGTGTTCACCTAGATTCACAGAATTGTTTTTTTAAGACTTACACTTGATCCTGAAGTCAACTTTTACAGAACATTTGCTCTTGCATCATAAAAAAAACTATGTGATGTTTTCAAGTTTCTTTGTGTTGCTAAAATAGACAAGTTGCATGAAATTCATCAAAATCCTTTAACATATTTAAGCTCTTCAATTGGAACATGTAACAGAGGCTGAATCAGCTTGAAATAATTGGCATTTAAAAGCCAAATTAACCCTTTGGACTTACTGCAGGTCTCATAATACTCCTGAATGAAACCAGGACGATGAGCTGCGACAACACTTAATTTCCCTTTGGGGTTAATAAAGTATTTTTGAATTTGAATAAAGAGATTATTCAGATCTTTTTAAGTGGACATTTTTTAGAAACAATCAATATCTTACCTGCTTGATCCGATTGATGCACTAATAGTAGTAGTAGTCAAAGCTGTCTAAGCTGAGTGGATTGATTCAATTTATTTGAATATTTTACAAACACAAACCACAATGAATTAAGGGTTTACAAGGGTACCCTGCAAAAACATTGTAATATTTCTACAGGAAGTGCTACAGCTAGCTGCTTATGGCAATATTTATGCTGACAAAAGACCACAGGTCAATTCTATTTTATTCTGTTTATTTAAATAGTGCCAAGTCACCATAGAAGTTGTCTCAGGGTAATGTACTAAAATATCAACAAACATAAAAAAACAGTTACCCAACCCAAGTTGACCCTAACCATAGGATTTATCAAAAAAGAAATCCTTAAGCCCAGTCTTAAAACTGGACAACGTGTCAGCCTTACAGACAGGAAGTTGGTTCCACAAGAGAGGAGCCTGATAACTGAAAGACCTGCCTCCTGTTCTGCTTTAGGAAACTCTAGGAACCACAAGTAAACCTGCAGTCTCAGATGAAAGTGTTGTGTCAGGAAAGTATGGAACAGTAAGATCTGCAATGTGCAATGTGGAGTTTGCATGTTCTCTCCGTGCATGCGTGGGTTTACTCCAGTTTTTTCCCACAGACCAAAAACATGCATGTTAGTCTGATTGGGGACTTTAAATTGTCCCTAGGTGAGTGAGAGAGTGAACGTTTGTCTCATTTGTCTCTATGTGGACCTGTGATGGACCTGCGACCCGTCCAGGGTGTACCCCGCCCCTCGCACAGTGATTGTCGAACATGGACACCGGCGACCCCCCCATGACCCAAAATGGAAGAAGCGGGTAAAAGATAACGGATGGATGGAAGATCTGTAATAAAAGATGGAGCTAGGTTGTTGAGGGCTTTGTAGGTTAGAAGTAAGATTTTGAATTCAATTCTGAATTTGACAGGGAATCAATGGAGAGAAGCTAAAACTGGAGAGACATGATGTTCCCTACTAACTCTCGTTAAAACTCCGGCAGCAGCATTTTAGATCAATTGAAGATTTTTTAAAGAAGTTTTTGGCCGCCCTTTTAATAAACAATAACAATAGTCCAGTCTAGACATGACAAATACATGAAACAGTTTTTCTGTCATTTTTAGACAAGCTGTTTCTAATTTTAGCAAATGGAGAAAAGCGGTCCTGATAACATTTTTATTGTGGGGGGTTAATGATCAAAACAACATCTATGTATTTTACATTGAACTGGATGTGACTTTAATGCCAGAGAAGGCGAAAGGCTGTAAAGTTTATTTCTAAGCTGTTCAGTCCAAACACCACAACCTCTGTCTTATTTGAGTTTAAAAGCAGAAAATGAATACACTCATTAATTAATACAAGTACAATTGGGTTTGTTCAGACTAACCATAGCTCATCATCCCAGTCAATTAAACTCAATTTCTCTAAACTGAGTTCAATCAAAGAGCAATCTACAACAGGTAAGATATTAATTATTCATAACCTCTCTCCAGAACCCCACTTCATAAGCTCTGAGCTATCACTTCCAGATCATTTTGCACATGAGTCCTGCACTCCCTTGAAAGACGTCTGTGTCATACAGAAATACAACTGAGAGGTTTCCATAGACAGGTAGGCAGTTTCCTGAGCAGGACGTTGCTCAGAGCATCACACCGTCTCTTCAGACTTGCCACCTCGTCCTCAGATAAATGACACGCAGACCCACGGCCATGATGTAAAAGAAGACGTGATTTATCAGACAAGCTCACCTTCCTTCGATTTATTATTCACCCACTGTAGGCGGTTTAGGTGGTGGGGCAATTTGCAGCTTCACAGCACAGTCCCACACCCAGAAAGCTGCAGCATGTAAAGTGTTCTCTACTTTTCATAGGCAGAATATAGCAAATAAAAATGACAAATTTATATGGACACAGAGGGAGGTCATCCTGCAGCGATCCCTGAGAACCAGACATCAGCTGTCGTTCTTTGAATGTTTTGATGCGTCCATGAGGAAACACTCCAGACTTAAAGCTCCGTTATGTCAGGACACGCTGCATGCCGTGTAATATGTTGTTTCCCACATGCAGGGACAACTGCGCAGTTTGCTTCACATGTTTCAAGCCAAGTCATGACAACAGACCAGCGCACAAGAAGACAAAAACAAAGGGGCTGTTATAGGACTGGAGCTGCAGAAAACATACTGATTCATTCAGCCTTTTAGAATGTCTTTATTATCATTATCATCATTATTATTATTATTTTAAACAGCTCATCATGCAGAATTTGCTCCCGATCTGTTGTGGCTGGAGTGTTTTACAGCGATAAAACTAATTTTCACCCATTGTTAAAAGGCAAAGGTGGGCTATCAAGTTGTTAGCAAAATATATCTCATGAGACAGAAGACAGATTTTAATAAAACTTTTTTTTAAAAGTACAACTACAATTGATTTACATTTAAAGTCAACCCAGTTCAAGATGGCTGCCACAGCTTATGCAACTGAGTAAACACAAAAATGGCCCTAACTCAGTCAGTTTTGCAGAGAATGATCTCTTTGGTGTGGTAGTAGCTGGAAGTCGTCCTCCACACATACTCTGAGTGTGACATCTAGTCGCTATTTTTAGGCTTTGACCAGTTTTGAATATGAGACAACTTAAGTTTAAAAGTCTGGAATGAAAGTGGATAGGTGTGCATGTCCACTGATTTCTAAGGGTTCTCTTATGGGAGGACAATATTTCTCCTCTTGTTTGTTTGCAGGCCTGCTGGTCCACCATGATGCACACCTGGAACCACTTCCTCTTCATCAGTGAACTGCATAAAGGCTTCAGTGATCCGGTACCACACCTTTTTCCTTGGGGCGTTTCCTCTTGCCCCTGCATGTTGAGCTGTGGTTGACTCCGAACTTAACTCTGTGTACAAAATGTTTGAACGACTCTGAGATCTTTTTGATCTTTGGTGAACATTTCTATTCAAGAACTGTTGCTTAAAGGGGAAGTTTGACACAGGTTCTCCACCATTTTCTTTTAACTAACTTTTCTCCTGTTTTGTGGTCAGGGAGATGAGAACTGAGCTTTTTGATTTGTTAGACAAGGTGATTTTATTTTCTAGCCAGTTGTGTTCTCTTTTTTTGTTGTTTTGGACTTGGAGACCCTGAAGTTCATTACATCTGTTTGTAATGCCCCCAAGCTATTAGAAGAATAAATTATACCATGCCATTTTATTTATAGAGCACTTAAAACAGCAACAAGGCCAACCAAAGTGCTGTCCAAACAAACAGGCAACACATGGCAACATACACAATGAAGTACAAAAAATAGACATAAAAACATTGCAGATAATAAATAGAACGACCAAACACAGATCTGGTGTTGAAAGCAACAGAATAGTAGTGAGACTTTAAATTATTGTACTTTAATGTCAAACTGGGCTGTTTTTGAGTTATAAGCTTTGTTTAGTTTAAAATTTGAGTTACACCCTGTGCCATCTAGACTCAGTCCAAGGGTTGTAGCAGGCACTTGTGTATGTTTTAGACCAGGGGTCTGCAACCTGCGGCTCTGGAGCCACAAGTGGCTCTTTGGTCCATTTACAGCGGCTCTTTCAAGCTTTGACCAAAACTAACATAAAACTGAATTTCATTGATTGTTATACTAAAATAAAACAAGGTCGTTTTAACAGTCTTCCTGTCATTCTTTTTGCAAATATGTGAATAGTAGAGCAATACAAAGTGTAAAGCATACTCATTTTATGTTTTATCTCTTCAAATTAGGATACTTAATTTGTCCACAATAAAAAAAATAAAATAGGCCTGCATGGTTCATTGTTTAAAATTTTAAAAAATTGTAAAAAAAAAAAAAAAAAAAAATCTGTATTTTTCTTTTCTTTCTTTACAACAATCCATTTTTTTCATTTGTCTTAAAATGTACAAATATCAAATGTTAAAAACCATTTGATATTTTTAGTTTTATAAAGTCATGCCTATTGGCCAGAAAAGCCCCCTCCAACAAATTTAAAGTGGTCCCCGGGCCACCAGTTGAAGATCAGTTGTACTAGATTGCTGTGGCTCCAGACACAATTAACTTAGTGTATAAAGGGGCAAAATGGCTCTTTTGTTTGTAAAGGTTGCAGTCCCATGATCTAGTTTATCATTCTGTTTCTTCTCATATAATATAAGCCAGTTGTATTAAATTGGAATTAATTAATGGCTCGTAGAGGATTTAGCACTGGTCCAGCACTAAATAAAAGGTATCTCTCAAAATTCAGAGATGTTAAACTGGAAGTTGGATCATTAATATTAACAACACATAATTATAACTTGATGTGTCCAAGGCATCAGCAATGAAAACAGCATTTAAGCATGGTGTTGCTCTCTGGCTGCCTGTGACTCCTTTAAATATATCAGGACCAAACAGCAGCTGAGGATCTGGGCAGACAGGACTGTCCTCAGGTCACTTCGAACCTTCGGAGGTAAAGCGTCACACAAGAACGAGACCCCTGAAAGGTACCGGTAACTTCTCAGTCCTGCTGAATGTAAGGATGTTATTAAAGCCATGCAGTTGTTAGGGTGTTATCTTTAAAATAAGACTTCAAGCTCAAATCTGCTCTGAAATAAAAAGAAAATTTTGAATGAATCAGTCCAAACAGTGTGCAGTACTTACCGATGGAAGGAGAACTCTGGGTAACACTGCAAAGCTGTGTAAGGTGAATTCATGTTGTCATGCCAGAACTCACTTTAAACCAGTCGGCTTGTCACACACAGCTACTGTGCTTGAGCTACAAGACTAAATACATTCAACTGCAAAAACAACAAAAATGTATTGAAAAAAATGGACAAACAGCTTTGGATTAAAGTGCCGGAGGGGGGGTTACGGTGCAGACAGAGTGAAGGACGTTTGAGAGGTGTTTTTCAATTTAGGTATTTTTTCTTAGGCTGCCCTACAAATAGGAGGGGCCTGGGCCAGCTCTGGACCAATCCCCGGCTACGATGGTACAAGATATCACTCACTCACTGTTGCCAGGATATAGATATCAAGCAACTACATTTGACCCCTGTACCCCCTCTACACACACACACACACACACACACACACATGCACGCACGCACGCATGCACACACACATAGGGACACAGCTAGTCACTGTCCTGAAAAGCTCCCACTCTCACTCCTCCATGTGTCTCTTTGGCCTTGTTCTAATATTTCCACCCAGATTCCAAAGCCTTTTCTCTGGACAGCTGAGAACAAATGTGTTGCGTCATGCTCCTCACATTGGTCCACGAGCGTCTGAACCCCCTAAGTATCTCTGTAACTACTCTAAGTGAAAGCCTGGCGTTCCTTAAAGCAATTCATACCACCAGAGTTTAACACTATGCTCTTATGTTGGGAAGTGACAGAGTTGTAGCAGTTTTTTTTTGTTAAATCCAGAAAATAATGTTTCATGTGTCGTTGTGATGTGCCACTCTGTAAGTTGTGAATGACTCTCAGCTACTACCATCTCAGATTCTAGCTCAGTATATTTAAAACTGAATAAGTTTTAGGTCATTTTGTTTTGGTTCATGTCGATTAGGTGTTGTAGCCAAACGTTAGTCCGATGTAGATGTAAAATCAATGATTTTCTGAACTTTTCATTAAAATCCATCCACTGGCTCATGGGATATTTTTGCTAACGGACAAACAGGATTGAATCTAGCAGCTAATGCTAACGTTTTAAACACAGGTCGTGTGCAACGAGTAGCTCTTGGAGCACATGCTGGGAATGACTCTCAGCTACAACCACTCCAAATTTTAGCCCAGTATCAGCAAAACAGCTTGATTTAAAGCCCCTATTATATTTTCTAATGCCAGTTGGCTGTGGCAGCCATCTTAATTAGTTGACTCCAAAAAATTACTCAGCTGTTTTGTATCCAATAATTATTTCTTGAATGTTTCATTAAAACCTGTCCAGTGTTTCATGAGATATTTTGCTAACAGACAGTTGATTCCTAATGAATGGTAGATGGACTGTACTTGCCTATCATCTTCCTATCTGATTAAGACACTCAAAGCTCTTTACAACACAATCTGTGTCTTCATTTACTCATTCATACATCACTCTACTAGATCTATACAAAGAATAATCAGAGCTTTATTACATTCATACACTGATGGGACACACATCAGAGGCGATGAGGGGTTCAGCGGCTTGCCCATGGACACTTGCTGGTGTAATCGAACCCCCAACTCTTGCATTGATTTAAAAGTTAATTGGTTGGAAATGTACAAAGTACGTCCAATAATTACTTTCTGCAAGTTTCCTTATTATTCACCAAGTAGCTCCTTAGATATTTTGGTAAAAGACAGACACAATAATGAGCCTTCCATCACTGATTAATTCACTTTAAGAAAGAGAAACACACACTTCAACTAAAACTTCTCATGTGCAGTGAGATGCACAGAACAACAAAGCCAACAAAGGACAACATGAACTTATTCAAAGTGTTTGTTTAATTATTTATTTATAAATTTATTCATTTTAAAATACAATACAAAACAATTACAAAATAAAAAAATGAAAGGTAGCAGAAGGAAGAAAAAACATTATTATATCTGCACCTTTTTTCAAACACTCAGTTCAAACAATAATAATCTTCCAGTAACATAACAAAATGAAAAACTCTTTCTAAATTTTTAACTCTAATACAATACACATTAAGCTACTTCATATATTTTTTTAACAATTCAGTTTTGATCATTTTCTTAAATGTACACATTGACTTGGCATTTTTAACATCATTCTCCAAACCATTCCATAATCCAATTCCCTGGATTGAGGTAGACCGTCCCTTTAAACTAGTTC
>JARVGV010000527.1:22455547-22465547 GCA_031762435.1 Hypsolebias longignatus
CAGAGGACCAGACTTTTTTTTTTTTTTAGATTTTTTTCTACCTGGATTATTGAGCATGCATCATGGTATTTAACACTACCATTTTCGGCCGCTAGATGGCATGTCGCTGCGTCATGTAATAGGTAAAAGTGTCTCCTAATGATATAATTGGCTTGCCATAAACTGCCACCTTCTTCCAGCTCCGGGATCATGCCTGGAAATGCACAGAGAATCGTCCCTCTGCACTTCCGCATATTGGCTTTTGAGATGCAGCTGAGTTGACCATCAAAGCACATTTTTTAAGGAAATGTTAAACTGAGACACACCTTTACTTTAATTTCAAGCAAAGAAACAAATTGTTTTTAAGTGTTAATCTTGTTAAATTCTTGTTAAAGTCCTCCCGTGCATGCTCCCATGGCCGCCTTTTGGCAGCCAATCAATTTTTGGCCCAACACCGGCCCACATTTCCAGGTTGTAAGTGGTGACGCATAATAGATGCAACTTATATGGCGAAGTGACATATTTATGGTTTTTTTTTTTTTTTTTACACTTTCTTAAACATATTTGGACTGATGCAACTTATATGGCGGTGCAACGTGTACAGCGGAAAATACGGTACAGCATATTTGTGTAAAATATCCAGGTAAGATGGAGGTTAAGGTAACAGAACTGGTGGCATTTCCTCACTTCTTCCATCTCATTGTCGAGCTCAGATATGTGCCGCAGACTTAGAACACGTAGGTCATTCTGCAGATCGGTCTTATTTTCTGTATGCACTGAAAGTTGTTAGCACCAGTTACTGTCAAATGTGGCCATGGAGCCAAGTTTGAAATACTCTTTGTGCTGCATGTGTTATTAGGCCTAAAAATAATCCATCTTATTTTTTAAGAAATGGACAAAGAAAATGGAAACAAAGAGCAGCAACTTACAACAAAAACTGAGGAGTGTATAGCACAGGACCGAGAACATCAGGATTTCAGAATATGAGCCGATGGTGACATAGCGGAGTGAAATTGGGAACACCTGGGCTGAACTCTGATTGGGAACAGGTGAGGGTGGCAGGCTGGTTGTATAAACACTGTAGAGGCTTACTGAGGGTGAATGGAAGATGGCAAAAGAAACACTACTGGGAACCAGAACAAGACCTAAACTAGAATACTCAAATAAAACCCCAACACTGAAATACAATAAACACAAGATCTAAACTGAACAGTAAAGTCCTCCATGATGAAACATTTATATTCATACTCTTATTCATTTGGGTTGATACTAATGTTACTCGTTGAAAAAATGTACAATAAAATGTAAAGCTGTCATCCTGAACCACATCAAATTGTGCAGTTCAGTAGAGATAATTGCCAGAGTAAGCTGTAGTATCAAGATGTGCAGGTGAAAAATGAATCTGTTATAAAATTACAGAAGACGACAAGTTTCAGTCTGAAACGGATACAAAGTGGCATTTTGTTTCACACCTCAACTAATTCATCTCATTGTTTATATTTTTCCAAATAAATTTCTCAAATGCATTCAGCTTTTAAGTCTATTTCAATCTGAATTGCTTTAAAAATCTTTGTGTGCAGTTTATTCAACAAGTCTGAGTGTAATTTTGTACAAATGCATCAAACTTGTCAGACTCTCAATTGGCTCTTCCACAGATGTTGCTACTTTTTAAAAAAAAAAAAAAAAAAAAACTATTTTCTGTCACTTTGACTGTTTTGCAGGTAAACAAACATAAAGATATGGTAATTGGCAGTCAGTCACACATTTAGTTAAAAAATGTTCCAATTTAAGAGCACATTAACCCCATTATCTTTACCTACTGCTTATTTTAACAATCTATATGAAGAAAAAAAGTTTATTGTGTCTTCATAACATTGCATTATTATTCCTATTAACATTATCTTCAGTTATATGAAGGTAATTATTTTGCCTCCTACAAAGACAGTCACTCTTACCCTCCCTCCCCTCCTGGTTTTTGCTCTCTTGTCCTGTCAATCTCAGAGCCTCATCTTCTAAATCAGAAATTATTATGGATTTGGTCAGCTGGTCCCTCAACGCAATTGATCTTTTTTTCCCCCAGCAGATGACAGGGTGCTGGAGAGCCCTCATGTCCTGAACGGACCCATGCAGCTGGGTTTGTCATGGATTTCTAGAATGAATGGAAGATGGTATGCCTATCTGTTCTGTCCGTGGAGGACGTAGAATATGTGTACATTGTTGGATTTATGATAACAGAGTTTCTGCTTTTTGGAATCGGCAAACATTTTGGATATCGACAAATTAGGAAGACGTCGGCAGCAGTTTTGGCCGTGGTAAAGCTGCCGGCCTTATGTGATGGATTAATTTGTGTCTCGAGCTCTCAAACTCATATGCTTAACAAGCTCAACTGCAAGCTGCACGCAATTTCTGAGAAGCATGGAACACTTTTGGCTCCTGGAACTCACCAGCATGAAGGATTCAATCTTGGAGAATGCTAAATCGAGCATGGACCGGGTGGAATGTCCACTAATCTGGCTGCTTGGATTCGCCATTAAGTGTACCAGCAGAACTTGAAGGCAGACAGAAAACAGAGTCTGGTGGCCCAAACAATTGTTGTTTATCTGAATTTGTCCTCCCTGTTGGCCTTAGACACACCAACTTATCTCAATTTGCTCCTGGAGGATGCATAACTAGAAGCTCTGCCTACCAGCGGCTTTGGATGTTATCAGCCCATTAAATGGACGTTATTAGTTGTTATAATCCCCATATGTAGTGGTCAGGCTGTCCCACCTACCTCCCAGTAGGTTTACGGTTATGTTATTATTGTTTTATTGCTGATAATAGGCAGCATTGCACAGGGGTGCACCAGCAAGTGTTTTTTTAATACATTTCAGCTTGTGCAACACTTTTTCTAAACCCTTTTTCTTACCCTAACCCTAAACCTAACCTTACACCTGACCCAGAGGACCAACCCTAAACTTAACCCTCTTATCCTTGTGCCTAAACCTAACCAAGACCCTAAACCTAACCCCCAGACCCTTTACTCTGAACCTAACCATGTGAGCCTATTATGAGTGCTAGCAACACTAACTATGTTGCATATATTTAAACCCACTAGAAGGTACAGGAGGGGCAGTCTGGCCACTACATATGAAGATGATAACAACTAATAATGGCCATTTAATGGAAGATAAAATTTGAAGCGGGTGCAGCACCACCACCACCCCCGGGGACATCTGTGGCTTTATCAGAACCATGATGCTGATAGACACTGTACCATATTATCAGAACTTTGGAACTCTGGAGTGTTTATAGACAATTCAGCAGCTTTGTCGACCTCTATGCATAAACGTATCATGATGTCATTGTATGTTGCAGCTTTATGTTTTGAGATCTTTTTTTTTTTTTTTTTTTCATCTTTCACACTGTTTCCTGGCCAGGAAATGGTGAGACAATTTTTTTAAATTTTTTAATTTATTTATTTTTTATTTTTTGGCTTCCTCCATCCTTGTGTTCTCTTTTTCTCATCTTGTATGTTGTATGTAATCAGGTCTCTCTTGTAAATGAGTCTTCTAGGCTCATTGGGAACTAACCTGTATAACTAAAGGTCTAATAATAATAATATCTTAGAAAGCAGACAAAAGCTTTAGCCTCTGTATATTTGCATGCCACCATTTGTGCACAAAAATAGGTTAATTAGTCATTCTTAATCCCTCTGCATTAATTAAACAAAGAACTGCCTCTTCCCCAGTTTCAGCAACATTTTCAGCAAACGTCATCCCCTTACAACCAGCCCTGAAGCAAACCAAAACCCTCAAATCAACTCTAAACCATTCTGCTTAGTCACATTCTAAAAACTTACTTGCAGCAGTATTTTTCTTTATTACAGGAGACCGCAGCGTTGCACAAATTACTTTGAAGCATACTGTACTGTGTCCCTCTGCTTGAACCGTTTCAGCGAACACCCAGTAGCAGGATGCCTCGAACGTATCACCGCTTCAGCCTCATCAATAAAACAGTTGGAACATCTCTGCGAGCACCTCTTGAGAAACTTACAAACAGCAGCTGTTAAACTTGTTGGAAGCTGGACTACGGTTAGTGTTTAATGACACTGATGCACGAGGAGGACGACTGTTTCTGACCGTGTTTTATTCTAAGAATGGAGCCAAAATGAATGGAGCACTCTATTACTATGCTGCATTACACACGACTACACACCCACACCTGATGTGTGGACCCATGTGTTTCTGCATCGTCAACCGGCTCCATTCTGAACATCCTCTGGCTGTTTTATTTCCACCTGTGTTGTTTTTATAGTTGCTGAGCACATATAGATGTTTCACCTCTCTCGTTACACAGTTTCTCTCAGAGTAAACAGTTCTGCTGCTGATGCTGCTGCCTCCACTGCAGCAGAAGTGGGTTAACTTCCTGCTGGACCCCCAGGGGCCCCGAGGGGCTGGACGGACTGGTTCACTTACAATCTGCTTGTAAAGCATTATAGTTGATGATGTCATCTTTAAAATAGTTTAATTAGTTTTTAAAAAGTGGCAAAATCCTTGTTGTTTGCAGCTGCTTGATAAGGTTACAAACGCCCTACATGAAATGTTTTGGGGGATTTTTTTGTCTTTTTCCTCAAACTGGGTGATCTAAATTTTAACTGTGACCAAAAATAAAACTCCCAGTTGAGGAAGTGGCACGTTCAACTTATATTTTCCAAAGAACATGAAAAGCCAAAGAACTCAATACAGTTTTGCTTCAGATTTGCACGTTAGTCAATCACAGGGCGAGTTTAAACTTTACAAACACTTCTCATGCTAACCAGTTTATCATCTGTGTCCTGATAAACATCCTGCTCCCTCTGTGTGTGCATGAGTCTACATGTGTCCTTGAGGTGGCCCAGTTCTGCTTTGCACACCTTTTCCCAGGAAGTTGCTTCATCTAGCATATTAACTTAATGTCTCTCATATCCCTCGTTTCACAAACGCACCCTTTTCGTCTTACCTTACTGGAGTCTTTAGTCCCTCTCTGTCTTGCAGCAGTGTCCCCTTTAGTCCTCGCCTCGTTTCTCTCATACTGTATACTCCTCATCCCTTCTTCTTCTCTCCTCTGTAGTCTGGAACTTTTACTCTTTGCATCTATCCTTCTGCTCTCATCAGCTCTCCCTGAGCTTCTGCCCAATCTCTATCCAGCTTACTCCAACCCCTCTCTCCTTCGTTTTCCTCTCTCTCTCTCTCCTTCAAGCCAGTAGTCAAGAGGCGTTTGTGTGTATGTGTGTGTGTGCCAGCTGGCAGTATTAGTAGGAGAGGAGTATTTTTTTTTAATGTGTGCTTGTGTGTGAGGAGCATGAGTCGTAGCAACGGCAAAGCAGAGGTTATTTGCAGGCAGAGAGAACGTCTGAGGTCAGATGTGCACTTGTGCCAAACTCCACCAGCGCATGCAGACACAAGTTAATGAAGGCCTAATCTGGTCCCTGGAACTCTTCGACTGCACTTTACTGCAGGGTGATGGCTGGATGGGCAGACGTTTGAATTGTAATGGCAGGAACTGTGCTTTAATTTTTAGAATAAATCGGTTAAATCACCTTTTTTTGGATGATTGTTTCCTCTGGTGTCGGATGCTGTGCAGCTGGAAGGATTTTTACCTAAGCTTTTTTTACTTTTGGACATTTGCTATGATGCATAACCATGACAACAAGGTGTTTTTTCAACAACTGGGAGCAGCTGATTAACACCTCAAAAGTTCAAATAATATCTCAACTACAGCCCCAAATCGCAAATGAGTTGAAAAGGAGGTGCCATGGATGCATTCCCGTCTCCCTGCCATTTGTGCTCGAGTGCCTGACCACTGAGATCCTGGAACTAGCAGGAAACGTGGCTTGTGGCAGCAGAAGGACTGGATCATCCCGCGACGCCTGCAGCCAGCTGTCCGCAGCGACAAGGAGATTGGCGGGCTAATGGGAGGACTGGCCATTGCCCTGGGAGGAGTTCTTTCAGGCATTAGGGTGGTCCAGCAGCCCAAGGGAACTAGAGGTCAGCCGAGTCTGGGTGGCCATTTTGTTCGGATCCACTGTGGGACAGACCTTTACTAGAGATCCTTCCTGCCTACAAACATCAACATCTATAACATCTCTTAATGAAACGAGGATGAGTTACAACAACATTTAATTTCCCTTTGGGATTAATAAAGTATTTTTTGAATTGAATTGGATTAAAAAGAAGCATGCATGCTTACAGTAGCTACTTCTTGTCAGTGGGGAAGATGATTCAGACTTCTACTTCATAAAGTTGTTGGCTCAACAATTCAGTTTCAGATTTCTGAAGTATGTGTTAATTAAAAGAATGAAGAGTGGTTTAAAGAAACATTTGCAAACTTTTGAAGTTCTGACCCACAAATAAATAAAAATAAATAAATAAAACTGTGACCACAGCTATCACCGGTTGATTACCTTTAAAGTAAGGTTCAAGGTGACTTTATTGTCATTCACATCACATGTGGTGCATGAGTTGGAATGAAATCATGTACTCAAAGTTCCAGTTACACCCAAAAATATAAAGTATAAAAAGGAACAGTATACAAGGATCTAAAATACATGCTAAAGAATAATAATGTAATGTAATATGGTGTATTAAACAGCAGCCTGAACATGAGTCTGTAGTGAGCAGATGAGTATGAATACAACAGCTTATTGGTAAGAAAGAACCATAATCTTTAAATTGGATTAGATTTCTGAAAATCATTTAAAAATCCTAACACTGTTTTAAAGTATGAAAGCATTTGGAAAATCCACATTCATGTCAAATTTGGTCATGTCAGCAATTTCCTGCAGGATCAGTAAAGTTCTTATCTTAAATCACAGAAGAAGAAACAATCCTACTTTTTGTACTATACACGATGATACAATCCAATCTGATATACTTTTACCAGATAGAACCAAAAGGCTATAGCTAAATGCTAATAAACGGCTAGCGAAAATCTTAAAGTAGCAGGGTGCTAAAAGCTAAAAGTTAGTGATGGCTTAAAGCTAAATATAGCAGAGCAGTAGCTAAAAGTTAAAGAGAACAAAATAGAGTGAACGTGCTCAAGCTGATTTCAAAAGGGTTATTTTGGACTGATTTGAAAAAATTTTTTATTAAATATTTAAGGAAACACTTACAAAAAACATATCAAAGACACGGAACCCAGGTTCCGAATGAGCTGAATATTTTGGCATCAGAATGGCTGAAATGGCGCAAAGTATGCAAAAGTAGATTGAAAGGATGCTGACATGGCATTCTCACAATCATAAAATGTGCAAAGAAAAATCAAATTATTTTGTTCATAATTTTACAGCTGAAGATCTGCACCACCACATCTGTACAGCAGTTGCACTTTTAGATTTTTTAAGGCTTGTTATATACGTAGCGTGAATCTGCTCTGAATGTCCAAATTATGCTTCAAACCAGATTGTAAGTTTTTTTTATGCTTCTTGCTAAATAACTAAAAATAACTGAATCCCTTAGTACACAGATATCAGATTACTAGTTTGGCCAGTGGATGAAAACATATGTGTCCTAGTACTTTCTGACTGCGATAACTGGTGTGAGTTTTTCTGACTGACCTGCAGAGCGCTGTTGAGGAAGCAGCTGTTTTGTCCCGGCTCGTTGCTCAGGCCTTTGCTGGGTGCAATGGAGGTCATAGTTCTCGGGGTCACCAACCCCTGCACCCCGGCAGCTGCTCCGCTGCCCGATGCAAAGTAGTTCCTCTTCCACGACATCACTACCTGAACATCCCTGTTTCCACAGCGATGCAGAAAAGGGGCGAGGCAGAAGACCGAGCGAAAGCCTCTATGTCACTCCCATGAGAGAGAACGATGGAGAATGAAAGAAAGGAGGAGAAAACGCAAGGAGGAACAAGAGGGTGGCTGTAGACTGAGGAGATGCAGTGTGCCTTTGAGAGGGATTTGGCCCCCATACAAACCTCCTACTCTCCAGACGTGTTTCACTTTAAAACTGGTGGATTTGTAAGGGCCAAGCGGTCGGCTTTTGGTTTTTTGATTTTAGCTTCGTGGATTTAGAAGTCTGCTTTTGAAGCCATGAGAGCAATTCCAAATCATCCTTTGGCCAGGATCTGTCAGATGAAAGTGGTTTGGACAGCACTGCTGCTCCCATGTGGGGATTCTGGTGCCTCCTTCTTTTCTTTCACTTTATCTGTAAGACACAAACAACGGAAAATCTGTTAGACCTCAAAACACCTAGCAGTAGCAACCTAATAGGATTATACTGGCAGTGGTTTTGAAAACAAAAACTGAAATTTACTGACAAAAAGCAGATATTGGTAATCTGGTGGCAAAACATTAGAAAGATCCTTGGTTCCTGTAGAACTGGCTGCCATAGCTTCCCCAACAGATTGGTATCTGAAATGTTCTGAAGCCAAGTAAATGCCTCAATCCATGCTGGGCATACTGCTGTCCTGCTAAGAGGATTTGCTTTATGGAGATGTAACCGGTCCACAAAAGTGCAGAGATGCAAGTTCTCCTAGCAAAACAGTTTTCTTAGTCATTGATGTTCTGTCAAAGGTCTAAACAGTTATGAGTCATGCCACCAGAGATAGATACGGTTGTCCTAAGTTGTAAATGAACATTTGAAAAAATGAAACTACATTTGAAAAAACAGAATTAAAAAACAACAACAAAAACGGAATTACATTAAGCCAAAGTGGAAGTGGCCCGTATTACATTAGAAAAAGACGGAATTACATTAGAAAAAGACGGAATTACATTCGAAAAAGACGGGATCACATTCGAAAAAAAACGGAACTACATTTGAAAAAACAGAATTACATTTGAAAAAAATTGAATCACATTTGAAAAAAACTGAATCACATTTGAAAAAAACTGAATCACTTTTTTTTTATGGAATTACATTTGAAAAAAACTGAATCACATTTAAACAAAACTGAATTATATTAAGACAAACAGTAAGTTTTTTTTATTATTATTATTAATTTTTACTTTTATTTTTTTTTTCAAATGTCATTCCATTTTCCAAGCGTAAATCCATTTTTTCTAATGTGATTTTGTTTTTTCAAATGTAATTCTGTTTTTTCATACGTAATTGCATTTTTTTCAACTGTTGTGATTTTGTTGTGTTTTTTCAAATGTAATACCGTTTTTTTCAAATGTTCATTTTCACCTTAGGGCCACCGTACATAGAGCACATATGTGTTTTTGAAGAGGATAGGCAAATGTCTAGACAAACTAGAGCCTACTTCATATAACTTTTCAGGTTCATAAAACATATTTTTCTCAAAAATAAAATAATATATGCCCTGTCAAAACATTTAGTCTGTTAAAAGTTTACTCAGATTCCAGCAATTTGATGCACTGAGCTGCCTTTCAATACTTTTGACTTACACCAGTTGATCAGTGCTCTGCAAAAACACATTTACAGCAAATAAATACAGTAGTAACACCAACATGTTGAGAAAACAGGGACAAACTAAACTGGTGAACTTGCATTTCTCACAAAAATGCAGTGTGAATGATTATTGCTGAAGAAGTTGCTGAAAAAGCTGAAATTAGCTGAAAACATGCTGAAATGTAGCTGTAATGGAAGAACAAGCCTAAGTTAGCAGAAGAAAGTGAAGAACATTTGCTGAATTAGGTTTAAATAAACAGAAATTAGCCCCAAAATTAGGAAATTAGCTAAAAAGCAGAAATTAGCTAAAAATAGCTGAAAAGTAGCTGACAAAGCAGAAAAAAGCTTAAACTACCTGGAGGAAGTGGAATGAGCTGAAATGAGCTAAAAACTGTGGAATTAGCTGGAAAAGCTAAATTTAGCACAAAACAGCTAAATAGTAGCTTAAATAGCAGAAAAAGCTGACACTAGCAATAAATAAGCTGAAAGGAGCATAACAAGCTGAAAATAGCAGAAATGTATTACAAGCACAAAAGTGTTGTAGTTAGCTGAAAGAACCTTAAAGCAGCACAAAACAGCTGAAATTAGCTGAAAGTACCTAAAAATTTGTAAATTTGCATAAGGACGTTGAAAGAAGCTGAACCAGA
>JARVGV010000527.1:22470547-22472337 GCA_031762435.1 Hypsolebias longignatus
TTATTTTTCACATTGTCATAATGGTGTGTGTAGAATTAGACATAGAATAGACATATGACAATAGACATATGTCATACTAGACATATGTCATAATGGACATATGTCTATTATTACATATGTCATAATAGACATATGTCATAATAGACATATGTAATAATAGACATATGTCATAATAGACATATGTCATAATAGACATGTCATACTAGACATATGTCATAATAGACATATGTCATAATGGACATATGACATAATAGGCATATGTCATAATAGACATATGTCATAATAGACATATGTCATAATAGACATATGTCATAATGGACATATGTCATAATAGACATATGACATAATAGACATGTCATAATGGACTTATGACATAATAGACATATGACATAATAGACATGTCATAATGGACTTATGACATAATAGACACATGACACAATAGACATATGTCATAATGGACATCAGACTTAATATACATATGTCATAAAGGACATATGTCATGATGGGCATATGACATAATAGACATATGTCATAATAGACATATGACATAATTGACATATGACATAGACATATGTCATAATAGACATATGTCATAATAGACATATGTCATAGACATATGTCATAATAGACATATGTCATAATGGACATATGACAATAGACATATGTCATAATAGACATATGTCATATAGACATATGTCATAGACATATGTCATAGACATATGTCATAATAGACATATGTCATAGACATATGTCATAATAGACATATGTCATAATGGACATATGACATAATAGACATATGTTATAATAGACATTTGTCACTTAGAAGAGATCGGACGCAGCGAGAGCACAACTGGTAGACTGGATGTTTATTCTCATGAGTTGGAGGAGAAACATCTGGTATCTCTGGTTTCAACAGAGACCACCACTGTTTCTGAAAGACGGCGACGCTCTGGCCGAGGCGAGCGCCCTCCGTCCTGGACAACCAGAGAACGCTGCTCGTGTCTCTGTGCCATCTCCATGCACAAACGTCGTGCCATCTCTTTCCAGGAGTTCTTTGACCATCGTTATAATTGTTGAAGGAACCGTTGTAAAGAGGGTTGTATTTTCTAAAGCCTCCATTGGCTGCTCCTCACTGGGACAGTTAAAGGAAACAAGACCAGCGTCACGCAGCCACATGTCCACACGATCACATGTCCACACGATCACATGTCCACACGATCACAAAGTTCTGATCAATCACACAAAACTTGGTGCAGAACCAGTTCAGGGGCGGTGCCAGAACAAAACACGTCATCTTCATCAAGAGATGATGTCACAAACGCTTCTGATGGAGCATAAATCAGCCTCTAGTGTGTTTTCAATGTGTGCGTTTCAATCAGGGTGCACACAGTTTGTGACTGAAAGAGTTTGACTTTGTTCGCTTGAAGAACTGCAGGATCCTTCTCTGACCTTTAAACGTCCACACTTCCACCTGAACCCATAAATGTCAAGTTGTTGGCTAGATAAGTCTTCTTTAACAGGAAGAATCACAGCTCTGCTCCTGGACTGAGAACATGTAACTTACAGGAACCTGTCCGTGGTGCAACGTGGGATTTACAGCAGCAGGGGTGCGAACGCTGAGAAGACAACCGGAGGTGCAATAAGAACATGTAAAACTGACGGCAACAGTTGCTTCACATCTAGAGTCAGATCTAATCTTGTGTTTGTTACGTTAACAGGAAGTCGGTCCCATCAGTTCTTCCTCTGATTTTATCCTCAAATGGTGTCCCTATTGAGTTTGTTGATTCCTA
>JARVGV010000527.1:22483902-22498160 GCA_031762435.1 Hypsolebias longignatus
ATAATTACTGTACAAATATGAACGTAAACGCGAAAAAACGTAGACCGGGAGGGTCGTAGACCGGGGTTGACCTGTACTGTAATATAAAACTATATACTGATTTAAAACGCTCCAAATGTGCAACTAAAAGCAGACTGACATTATACAAGTTGTCCCTTATTGCGCTTGTTCAGTTCTTACAGTAATGGCTGACCGATAAAACTATTTTAAAATCTGTCCTTGTGGACCTTTTCCCTGATGGTAACAGTTCAAACTGTTCATGTCCAGAGTGACATGTCCTTTTAAGATGTGGGCTTTTTCTATGCAGCAGGGACTGTGTAGATCTTCTAGTGGGAGAAGAGGGCGGCCCACGATCTGGGCTGTGCTGATAACTTAGGACCTCTTTCTTCTGAGCCACTGTGCAGCTAAGATACCACACAGTGATGCAGTATGTTCTATATGGAGCATCAGTAGAAATACTTCAGCAGTCTGGGTGGTGGTGTTCCTCCTGAGCGCACTCTGCTGGGCCTTTTTTTTTTTTTTACAACTTCGAGGTGTTCACGCTCCAGGTCAGATTCCTCTCAATATGAACTCCCAGGAAACGGTACCGTCTCACTGTCTCCACTTATGATCAAGGGTGGGACATGCCATTTTCTTTTTTCCTGAAGTTGATGAGCAACTCCTGAGTCTTTGAGGTGTTGAGTAGCAGATTTCCCCTGCACCAAGTAGTTAGTTGTTCCACTTCGTCCCTGTGGACTCACACACACACACACACACACACACACACACACACACTGATGAGCCCCACCACTGTGGTGTCATCTGCAAATTTGACTATGGTGAGCAGGGGTGCAGTTGTGTGTACAGGTCATAGAGCAGGGGGCTCAGCACACAGCCCTGTGGGACTCCCAACATGAGTGATGAACCCAAGCACAATCATCTTGAGAGGTAGTGGAATAAAAATATTACATTATACCTATTGACTTAATCATATAAGAAATAAATTCAGTTTTACATGTAGGTGATTCTTAGGGATCAGATAAATTAATAAGGGAACTTGGAAATTATGTGTCATTTTTTAAAATGATTTTTAAAACTAAATACCGTAAATGCTGCATTTTGTTGGTAATGCTGGTTTTAACATGGAATTTGACAATATCTCAAAATACATTTGAAGTCTAACACAATATCAAATGGAAAAATTTATAATTGAACTAGTACCCTAAGTAAATCTTTGGAAAATATTTGTTAGGTCAGAAAGAAGCTCAAGAGCAACATCAGTTTCATCTTGCTTGGCCAAATGTTTTGTTCACTAAGAGGCTGTCGTTTGATTAGAAAACACGGTGGTGGTAGCGTCATGGTTCATGAACTTGCACTGATCTGAAACATGGAGTTTGAGGAAAACAACATACAAAATTTAAGGTTTCAAAAGTTTCTTTTAAATATAAGATTTCATAAACTTTACAACAAAATAAAAGAAATTAGATATTTTATGAAAATACACATTTAAAAAAAATAAAATAAAAATAGTAATGCAAAATTTGCCTGTACAAACACAGCTAAAGGTTGGAAGCCATCATCAGATATGATAAAACCACAAAAAATTGTTTACAAAAACAACACATAGGGATACGATGTATACAAATTATATCAAAACATTAAGACATACAGTCAGTATTTTTTTTTTATTAAATCATGTAATTAAACTTAAAATAGAATATAATATGTTTAAACAACTAGGCTCAACTCCTCCAATGACTACTTTTCATTGAGAAACAGAGTTAAACCTTGAAAATGGCGTGATGCATGATCTCATGCAATAATGTGAGATGTCATGCTCAGAGTACATGTTGGGAACGAGCCTAAGCTACTACCACATCAAATTTTAGCTTAATATCTGTGAAAATGACAGCGTTAAAGCCTTTTTTACTGTGTTATGATGGAGCCATCTTGAACGGGGTTCAGTCAAAAAGTTAATAAGTTGTAGCCGAGAGTTTCTGAGAGTTTCATTAAATCTGTCTCCAGGTTCATGAGGCATTTTGCTAAGGCTACAAACTAACTAATGCATAGAGATAATAGCAAAAATTTATTTTCGGTTGCGGGCGATGATATTTTTGCTGAGTTAATGTTAAAATGCATAAATTGTAGCAGGTTTAGTTCAAATGTCACAACAAACGAGGCTCAGTTTTAGCATCAGGATCCAGATGTCTTGAAAATCTAGGAAAACTGTGTTAGCATAATAGCACCTTTGAGTCCACCCAGGCCAGGTGGAACCCGGGATACACAGCCTCAGTGAAGGTGGTGTAGAAGGTGTGGAGAAGGGTGAGTTCACCACTAGAGACCCTGTAGAAAGACAGGGTTCCCGAGGACCAGTCCAGGTAAACTCCTGCTTTCATGGAGCTGGGTGGAACTGGAACAGCTTCGCTCGTGCTTCCGTGCAGAACCCTGTAGCCGTCTTTGTTGCAGTTCAGACCCCAGGAGAAGTCATTCCTGCCTATCCAGCAGTCATGACCCTCCCCCTTCCTGCAAATCCGTCTGTAGGTCACTCCTATGCAGGCCCTCCCACTCCACTCCGTCTCCCAGTAGCATCGACCCGTCAGTCCCTCTTTACACAACACCTGAGTCCAGAAATCGAACCTCTCCGGGTGATCGGGGTACGGCTGCTTGGTCCACCGTGTAGCCTTCCTGTTTCCCTCGGACAGAGACAAATCTCTGTGCGCAGTGTTTGGGTCCAAGGTCAGTTTCTTTGTGTCTGACATGTCAGATTAAAAGAAGCGTGAGACACGATCAACTATACGAGTTTGAACAACCAGATGTCCTGATTACTCACATTTCTTTGGACCAGGCAGGATCCTGGATTCACCGCACTGCTCCACACTGCGACGAAACACACCAGAGGGCCAACATTTCTTCTACATTCAGACGTTTCAGGTCTTCTGACGTGCAAAGCTTTCGACAATGAAGCTCCAGCTTGTAACAAACATCTAATTTTTCACATTTTTCTAACGGAGCACTCTCAGACTGCAGATTTACTTGTGGTTCCTAGAGTTTTTAAATGAGAGGCAGAGCTTTCACTGATCAGGCTCCTCTCTTGTGGGACCAACTTCCTGTTTCAGTTAGTGAAGCGGACAGCCTGTCTACTTTTGAGACTTTCTTTTTGATAAATCCTATGGTTGTGGTCAACTTAGCTTTCCTGAGTTATCCCCAGTTCCCTCACTCTGCTGCTCCATGTTTATACATATGTTGATATTAATGTTTTTTCTTCTTCTCCATACAAAAACCTGGCTCTGACATTCTATGTTTGTCTGATTCTCCTTCCTGTCTCAAACTCCAGCCAGTGGAGCTAGATGACCTCCCATTCTGAGCCTGGTTCTTCTCCTGTTAAAAGAGAGCCATTCCTTTCCACTGTCACTGTTTGCTGGTAAGGATGGGGGGGATTGTGATCTAGTGAGGATTTGACATGGACTGCTGGCTTTCTTAAATACGCTTTTACTAACTGAGTTGTGTAGAACTGGATTTGGATCTGAATCTGAATTGGGTTTATAATTTGAATCCCTTTTCTTTCTTTTGTTCATCGCCCGGAAATGACTTTTCTTTCTAATTGCATTGCGAAGATGACTGATGGAAAGTTGTGGTTCAAATCAACGCTACCTGAGTGTATCCAGGGTGCAGTGCGGGTCCTCCAGCAGAGCCGTCAGCAGCATCAGGCCTGAGTTCCCGGGGTGGTTGAAACTCAGGTCAAGATTTCTGAGCTGGGACGAGTTCAACGCAGACGCCAGGAAAGTGCAGCCCTCTTCTGCCACTCTACACCCAGACAAACTTTAAAGAAGGCAAATTATATTTTCTTTGAAAACGTGCTTGAAGACGCTGAAACGGATTTGATAAAGTTAAAAAAAAGCAGAATAGTAGCTAAAAGGTGCATG
This sequence comes from Hypsolebias longignatus, assembly GCA_031762435.1. Taxonomy (NCBI): domain Eukaryota; kingdom Metazoa; phylum Chordata; class Actinopteri; order Cyprinodontiformes; family Rivulidae; genus Hypsolebias; species Hypsolebias longignatus. The sequence continues at coordinate 22,487,805 of JARVGV010000527.1, forward strand.
TAGCAAAAGGCTTGCTGAAATGTACAAAAAGCAACTAAAAGCTAAACATTGAGGATAACGCTCATCACTGGAATGAGCTGAATGTGCTGATTTATAAAAGGCTACTTCTGCTCAAAGCATGCAGACGTATTTCGATTGTAAAACACACAGGAAAATAAATGAAAATTAAAAAAAAAAAAACAGGTAAGTCGCTGAATCATAAATGGAGGACGTACACAAGTTGCTGCAGCTTACAGTGAGGACTTCGCAAACCAGTAGAGAAAATTCTCACTCCTGAGTCCTGAATGTCGTTGTCTGTGAGATCCAGGACTCTGAGCTGGCAACAGGCAGAGCTGATGACTGAAGCCAGTCTGTCTGAGCTGTCCTCTGTGAGGCTGCAGCTTTTCAGTCTGAATGAACAGAACAATAAAGTCACAACAAGACCACGTTGCTTTGAGGGTGATTGTGTGTGCAGAGCAGAGAGCACGCTGACCTGAGAGTCTCCAGTCTGCTGGTCTTGAGTCCGTCAGACAGCTGCTTCAGTCCCGCATCTGTCAGGTTGTTAGTGCTCAGGTCCAGTTCTCGGAGTTGGGACGAGCTGATGCCGTTGGACAAGTTTTCGCAGCACGTCACAGTGAGGTTGCAGGCGTTCAAACTAGAGAACAAAACGTTAGCGTGAGAAACTTTTATAAAGTAAAGACACTGAACGTATAATCCACTTCTGTCTATTTCATTGCAGTAAAGTCTAATTATAAAACAAGACTGCACGCGGTAGTTCAGAATCAGTGCTGTGGTCTTGTAATCCTGAGGTTGTGTGTTCAAGCCCAGGTTGCATCAGGAAGTGCATCTAGCACAAAACAAATGACCAAGTCTTTCACGCAAGTTGTGACTCCTGAAGAAGGAAGCAGCCAAAAGAAACTTGTTTAAATTATCCAATATCAATCAGGTTTAAGCCTTGTTTACACAGAAACACTTATTTTTTCCTCCCTAAAATTATTGTTTAATGTCTTGTTTTCAAAAATATCCTTGTAAACTTGGCTCTGCTTCTAGAAATGTCTTCAGCCACATAGAAACAACAAAAAATGTCTCTAAATGGTGTAGTAACTAGGTCAGGCCTGTATGTGGCACTGTAGCACACTGCCCTGAAAATGAACCAAAAACAGGAAACAAGGCGTGAAGCACGCACATAAAGGCTGCACAGTTAGCGTGACGTGTAAATGCAAAATGAAGAAAGGGCACGCTTCTGTCGTAGATTAGATTAGATTAGAGCGGTAAAGCTATGACATCATCATATTCAAACATCTGCGTTTTGGCTGCCTAAAGGAAAATGTAAGAGTGGCATTTCAAGATGTTTTCACTTCGTAACCTGTTTTCAAAAATTACAGTTTTGGAGCTCCTTCACTGTTGTTTCTGTGGGGACTAAAACCAAAAACTAAAAATATTTTGTAAATTTAGAAAAAGCTGTTCCTCTCAGATTGCTACAATAAACGTACTCCAGAAGGACAGTTCAGAGAAACCAGTGAACCTACCACACCTGTTTTTTAGTCCGGAAGGAAACAGGAAGTCCCATCCCACTCCCACAGAAAAAAAAAAAAATCTTGTCCCATCACAATCACGTGAGTTAAAGTTGACTCCTCCCGCAGGAATCACCTGACTCGTGGGATTCCCCCAAAAAAATGTCATGCTCTTGCAGGGAACATGTAAACCACCTAGAGTCTCAGGCTAGGCTAAGAGCGATTCAGAACCCTCTCATGGACAGAGAACGAGGATCTCGATGTCCCTCCCCTGGACGTGGGTTACCAGGGCCCACCCTAGCCTGGGAGTGGCGAGCACCTGGTGACTGGGCTTCCACCCATGGGGCTCAGTCAAATGCGTTACATAGGTTTGCCTTCCAGCGGGGCACCTACAGGAGGAGCCATATGGGTCCGGTGCATGACACCGTGGGGCCTTTGCGCCTTGACCCTGGCTTTCCAAAGTTGACTCTTGGGACATGGAACATAACCTCTCTGGTGGGGGAGGAGCCTGAGCTTCTGTGTGAGGTTGAGAAGTATGACTATGGCATGTTTGGTCTGGAACAGGTCTCTCTTGTAAATGAGTCCTCATAACTCATCAACGAGATTAGCCTGTATAAATAAAGGTTGAATAAAATATTTGGACTTATGGTTAATTTTTTTGGACATGTTTTATGTTATGTTGATGAAGTTTTATCTCCAAACGTTACAAACTTTCACGCACTACTGTACAACGTGCCATTTCAACGACTTACTTTGCCACTTGGGCTGTTTTCACCACAGGCAGTAGCCTCAGAAGCCCCTCCTCTGACCTGGTGTAGTTCCCCAGGTCAAAAACGCTCAGTTCTTCCTCTGAGGTCAGTAGAACAAAGACCAGTGTGGCCCACTGGGCAGGAGAGAGGTTGGAATTGTTCAGAATGCCTGAGCTGAAGTAGACCTGAATCTCGTCCACAAGAGAGTGGTCGTTCAGCTCATTCAGACAGTGAAACAGATTGAGGCAGCGGTCTGCGGACTCGCTACCCGTGATCCTCTCCTTAATGTGTTTAATGATTTCAGTTCTTGTCCTTTGGTGTGTCCGATTGCTGGTCATCAGATGTTTCAGCAGTGCCTGGTTGGTCTCCAGTGACAGGCCCAAAAGGAAGCGCAGAAAGATGTCAAAATGCCCATTTTCACACTGCAAAGCCTTTTCTACTGCTTCTTTGTAGAGAATAAGCTCTGCCGAGTCCCTGGAGAGGACACGGCGTGATATGGACGACTTCTTGACCAAGACATTGGTGTTTTCGTTGTGGAACGTGAGGTAGACGTACAACGCTGCAAAGAACTCCTGAATGCTCAGATGCACAAAGCAGAACATCTTCTCCTCGCACAGTGTCATCTCCTCGTTGAAGATCTGCGTGTAGACTCCAGAAAACGTGGACGCCTGCGAGACATTGATGCCATTGAGGATGAGGTCGCTCTCGTAGAAGATCAGGTGGCCCTTCTCGAGCTCCTTGAAAGCCAGTTTACCCAACGTAAGGAGGTTGTTTCTCACACTGTCAGCGTTGGACTTCCTTCTGCCTAAGAGGCTTTTCTTCATGTTGTCCACGTACAGAGACAGGAAGTGGATGTACATCTGTGTGAGAGTCTTTGGTGTTTCTTTGCTGAATTTTGTTGCCAAATTCTTCTCGAGAACATTTGCCGCCATCCAGCAGAAGACGGGTATGTGGCACATGATGTGGAGACTCCGGCAAGACTTCACATGCGCAATCACCCGGTTTGCCAAGCTCTTGTCGCTGATTTTCCTTCTGAAGTACTCTTCTTTTTGAGAGTCGTCAAACCCTCGCACCTCAGTGAGCAGATCGATGTACTCCACCGGGATCTGACTGGCGGCAACCGGGCGAGACGTGATCCAAACCAGAGCCAACGGAAGCAGTCTTCCCCTGATCAAGTTGGTGACAATGACTGCAACCGAGGTTTGCTGCGCCACGTCTGACAATATCTCGCTTTTGTTGAAGTCCAAGAGCAGACGACTCTCGTCCAGACCATCCAGGATGAAGAGCGTCTTGTTTGTTGAGCTGTGAAAGATCTCTACGTCTTTAGTTTCGGGGAATAAGACGCAGAGGAGCTCCACAAAACTTAAGGTTTTCTTTCTCATCAAGTTCAGCTCTCGGAAAGAGAGCAGGAATACAAAGTCCAGCTCTGTGTTTGCCCTCTTCTCTGCCCAGTCTAAAGTGAATTTACTGGTTGACACGGTTTTTCCAATACCAGCGACTCCTCTTGTGACCACAGTTCTAATGTGCCGCCCTCCTCCAGGCGGAGGAACAAACAATCGGCTGCAGTGGATCGATTTCTCCTGGGTGACACATCTCTTTGACACCTTCTCAATCTGTCTCACTTCATGCTCTTTGTTGATGTCACCACATCCTCCCTCTGTGATGTAGAGCTCCGTGTAGATTTCGTCCAGTGACATCTTGTTTGCTTCAGACGTTATCCCGTCGTGCAGGTGGCTACACTTTCTCTTCAGAGCGGCTTTCAGTTTCTGCTGACACTCTGCAGTTTTATCTGAGGAAAGCCATAATTTAGAAGAAATTTTTATTTATTTGTTATTGAGCAATCTTTGGGTCTTTTCAACATATTAGCTTTCTCATGGTTTAAAGAGGAAGTACTCACTTTGGGACTGTTGAATGCAGCAACTGCTTGTTCCGTTCTGATTCAAGGATTCTTTCAATTGATCGTTTGAACCTGCAAGACAAATAAAAAGCACGATCAAGGACTCCACATTCATTTGACTTATACATTTGTCTTACATAACACAGATAACAGCAAAAGCAAGTGCGCCCCTTTGCAACTTTACCAAAGAGCTGTGAAAACTGGATTGCGTCAGCTGCATTACTTCTAACTTAAAACGTATTTGCTCTTTCAAACAAATACGTTCATTCAAGGCCTAACGTTCCTTATTTATTTATTTAACCTTTTCTTAACCAGGCAAATCACTGTGGGAGGAACTGGAATACCTGGAGAAAACCCACAAAAGCACAAGAAGAACATGCAAACTCTGCACAGAAAGACCCCGTGTCCAACCGGGGATTGAACCCAGGACCTTCTTGCTGTGATGCAACAGTGCTAAACACTAGCAATGTGTGTTCGCAAGTTGCGGAGTCTCCAGAGGAACATTCGGAAACCAAAAGCACTTAAACTTGAAACCAGTTGGGAAAGTTGCAAAACCATCTTGTTGAGCGTTTCCCTTTTCTGATCTTTAAGACGCACCACCCTGAACATTTTGGATGTTTCTCTGCTACACGATACCTGGTTTATGTGCTGTGTCATTGACATGAACATGAGTGGCTGTAGGAGGATGAAACCAGTGGTGTAGTCTATGTGATACGCAGTTATACGGATTATACCCATTAGAAAAGCTTAAGAATTTCAGTGTACCCACTTAAAAGTGCCCAGTGATACATGACATGTCATTAGGCACGTTTCATTAATACATTAAACGGCAGTTAAACGTTTCCGTAACAATCTATCTGTATGCACAGCTTGTTAATTATATTTTTACTTAGCCAGCAAATTATTATATAATTAATACTTCTGTTAAAACTTGGACATGTTTTGCTTCGATATGGTTTTATAAATTCTACAACATGTTTTTAAGACAAAGCCAACTGTTGTGCAAAGTTTGTTGTACATGTATTCAAATAGAAGCATCTGAGGAATTTGGAAGTGTTCCATACACTAAAAAAAATCAAAATAAATTGACGATTACATTGTACTAACCGGTGTACTTTGGTTTCTAAGCACAGTATACAGACTGGTGGCAGTAAAGTTAGTTTTACGTTGGATATTGGACATTTGCGCTCCATGGTTTCACCAGTGGTCCAACATAAAACCAACTTTACTGCGGTGTCCACTACAAAAATGTAGACCACACCACTGGATTAAAGATGTTTAGAAGATGGATTTTATTCAATAAGACCAAGGTGTGGATATTTGGCTTGATGACTGATAGGACGACTTCTTTTCTCATGTCCCAAGTTCCACTTTCTGGATTTCCACCATTTTTTCCAGCATTAACGTGTAGATTTTTTTAAAAACACCAATAACCCCATAATTGACATGAAACTGATCGATGCAGAAGGGTGGGCTCATTTCTGTTGTGCACTTTTTTATGTCAGTACCTTGGATTGTTGATATGCTGATGTTGATGCTGCCAACGGAAGAGCCGATGATGGAAGGAGCGACCACGCTGCCGCCACTCTGAGCCGTGAAGGTGGGCTGGAAGTGATGAACTGTAGCTTGAAGTGAGGAAACGGACCCTAAGGAAGATTAAAACTCTGCTTTAGTGGTTTGTTACCAAAGTGCGGGGTCGCCGAGGACTTTAGTCACAAAATGTTAGACAAGTTTATTTCATTCTGGATGAGTTTTAATGAAAACTATGGAAATGCAGTTGTGGATCCTGATCAAACGATCATGTATAGTCATTATTTCTGGCATTCAGAGAATTAATTTCAAGATCTTTCCTTGTAGACATCTCGAAGACGTCTGGGTTGAGCTTTTTGACGTTCTCAGAAGAATGAGTCTCACTGAAGCTGCATTTTATTTTGATAAGTTTAAAAGACTTGAGTAGGAAAAATCTTCCAAGTGACTTTGTACTTTGTGCAATTTTCATATGTAATTTTGTCAAATCGTTTGACTCAGTCAAGAATAGTACGATATGACTTGTGCGTTTTAGACATTTTAAATGATTTACTTTATTATAAAAGTGCTTTCTGTGTGAATACACTTAGATCTATTCCAACCCTTCATTGTCTTACTAATTCTAGTTTTTACCTTTAGTTGTGCTCATTACAAAATGTTAGCTTTCAGCCGCAGTTACAGTGGTGCCTGAAATATTGTGAGCTCTTCAAAAGTTTCTGTATTTCTGCGTAAATATGACTTAAAACGTCAGATTTTCACACGTCCTAAAAGCACTTAAAGAAAAGAGAAGCCAGTTATCAATCAATCAATCAGTCAAAAACTTGGTTTCAGACGCACATGGTCCATAGTAAACAGAAAACAGGCACACACAAAAAAAAAAAGATAACACCAACAAGACTCAATAAAAATAGAATGTGTATCCATTTCCAAATAAATTAAGGCGTCAGTGATTCCACAGACTGTAGAAGAGAACCTAACCGAGCTTTGTACGGGGTTGGTCAGAGTATAAATGATGCTATTTACACATACTTTGTAATAATAATAATAATGTCACACAATGTCATCAATGTATGTTTCCATACAATGACGACATTAGTCTCTGCATTTAACCCATCCACCACCAGGTGGTGCAGTGGGCAGCTATTGAAAGCACCTGGGTGGGCAATTTGGGGCTGAGGTGTGCTGCCCAGAGACACCACAAGGTATGCAGTGACCGGGGATCAAACCTGGGTCTTTTGGGTCCCAAGCCAGCTGCCCTGCCTCCACACCATCTTGTACATCTGTACATAAGGTATCGACGCGCAGCAGCACAAGTTGGTACGTTGGCATTTACAAACATCTGGCTCTACTCCATCGCAGCAACTTAAGCAGCATCTTCATACCATCACTGTACGCCACCTGACGTTTATGCTGCTTTTTCCTGTAATGCCGCCACAGATATGCTTTAAAGAGTGCAGTTTTTACAGATACTGAGCACATAGAGAACTTCTGAAGAAGCATATTAGCTTGTACATATTGCATGCAACGCTGCCTGTAAATGTCCCTATCATCAGACAGGTCAGCGGTTATGTAATGTCCCAAGTATTGTCAGGGAAACATAGTTTAGTGTCCTCTTTGCTCCTGATGATCTGGATGTTACTCTTTTTTTGCATTATATTTAAAATATCAACCCTCAGCAGTTGCTGCAGACCAGCACACAGGACAAAAATATTATACTTGGTCATTTATTTGTTGAGGAAAATGATCCAACAGTACATATTTGTGCGTGGTAAAAGTGTGTGAACCTTCGCTTTCAGTGCTTGTAGCTACAGTTTTGTTTCTTTTGCCCTAAATTTATTTCAGCTTTTAGCTGAAACTTTGACAACTTTGCTTTTACCTGATGTGCTGCTTAGTTTTTAAGCAAAGTGTTTACTTATTTCATCTTTTACAAACTGTTCTGCATATACTAGTTTTAAACTGACCTTAATTTCAGGTTTTATAATAAGTTTCATCAGTCCTTCGACAATCATTCATTGTTTGAGTATTTTTGCAGAACATTCTGGTTTACTTTAGTATTTCATTTCCTTTTTTTTACTGTAGTTCACGTTAACACAAAACTCTTTCATTTCAGCTGTTTGGAGGTTTTGATTCTTCCCTCTAAAGAAAGTTAACGTTCTTCTTACCTTGAAGGACCTCATTTGTTTTGTTGCCAACAATCACTTGCTCCAGGTCTTTCATTGTTTCCTTGTAGACTCTAGAAACAGAGACGTCTTCATCTCAGTCTGCGTACACGCTTTCAATCATTTTGTCCCTCATAGCCACAAAAACACGCAATACGTTCATCAAATAGTGCATGGAAAGTGAATTTAGATCATAAACTCGTGAAAGAAATACCTGCTTCAGGTGTGTTTATCATCACTTTGTCCTGGTGTCTGAGTGTGTGAAAGGTTTGTTTCCTGTCTGAGCAGTGGAGAAGAAAGCAGGAAGTCTTTTTTTTTAATTTCACTTGAAACGTGCTGGCACACTCTGCTGTTACTGAATAAGCGCTCGAGCAAACTGCAGCAAGAGTCAGCAGAACCGCAGCAATCGCTGGTGATTCACTCAGTGAATAAGAAACTGGATTCTTCACTGAAATCAAACATTTCACTTTAACAATGTGAGCACCTCTGTTTGTGGATATTATATGCTGTATATGTGTGTGTGTCACTTTTGGGTTAAAACAACATTTTGACTTGCTATAAAACATTAAATTTTAACTCTGCTATTTCCTAAATAGGCAAATATTTTAACGTGAGCTAGCTGTTTTATTAGCTTTGATGTTTTTATTGTAAAAAGTCACTAACATTAATTTAATTAGCTGTGCTGAAATGTTTCGTCCTTCATCCAAAGAACTTCATCAGTCTGAGGAGCCACAACAAATTCAGTCCCACAGGCAGCACTCACATGGTGGGCCAGCCATGATGGTTATAAGATGGTTTCTGGAGTCCGCCCTCTCCCCCGTCGACTCCTCTGAGGCATCCATGGCCAAACTGGTTCAGAACATCAGAGTTCATGTTCAATAATCCAGGTAGAAAATCCCACAAAGTTAAGTCAGCTCCTCTGGATGGTTTCTTTTTTTGTTGAAACTTTGAACCACTTTGGCTATGGCTGCCTCAGAGGAGTTGACGGGAGAGAGGGCGGACTCCAGAAACTATCTTATCATCAGCAAACTGGTTGGTCCACATAGGGAATGAGCTGTTTGTGGGACTGAGTTTGTTGTGGCTCCTCAGACTGATGAAGTCCTTTGGAAGGAGGGGAATGTCTCAACACAAAAGAAACTGTCCAGATGACCTGACTGAACTTTGTTAGATTTTTTTTTTACCTGGATTATTAAGATTAAACTTTGATTTATTTATTTATTTTTTTAGCTATGATCATTTAAAGAATAAGAATAATAATCAAAATAAAACTTGCATTTTTTTTAACTATCGTTTTAGAAAACATTTTTATTATTCAGACCACCGTAAATATGAATATGAAGTGAAGTTCAGTGTGAACTCTAAATTAGAGTTCAGGATTAGTGTCTTTATAATCTGCACTGCAGTGATACATTGTGAACACAAGGTGGCAGCAAAGTCCAGCTTTCAATGGAGCATTTTCATTTAAAAAAACAAAATTAGTAAAATTTTGACTTTAATTAATTTAAGTCAAAATTAATTGATTCAATTTAAGATGCTACGACTAGTATAGAGTTAAATGACAACACTTGTCACAGCAGGATGTTTTTTATATCTTACAGAACTGAACAGAAACTGAAAAAAAAAATCCTTCAAGAGCAGTGAGGCGTCGAGGAGAAGAGCTCAAGCAGAACCAGGAGGAGTTCTGTTGATTCATTGGACTGAGATTTACTGTGACTGCTGGATATGGCCCCCGCAACCCAGAAAGCAAGAAGTGGATAAAGATAAGAAATGGATGTGACGCACTAAGGCCTACAAGTAATCACGAGTCTCTTGTTTTTTTAAAAAAGATATGTCATTTTATTCTGTTATAGTGAAGGTTCAGAATGCTGAAATGATCAAATGATCAGTTACTAAAAGTCTTGCAATAAGCTTATGAATAAAAGTAGAGAAAATGCATTTCCTGCGAGAATGCAGTGTGAATGCTTATTGCAGAACTTGCTGAAAAGCAGCTGAAACTAATGCAAGAAAGTTCACACTCAAAGCAGCTGAAACTAACTTAAAAAACATGCTGAAATGTAGAATAAATGGAGAACAAGCCTAAATTAACAGAATAAAAGCAGAATTTTGTTTTAATTAGGTTTAAATAAGCAGAAATGTGCACAAAAGTCAGTAAATTAGCTAAAAATTGCTGAAATTAGCAAGAAATAGCTGCAAAGTAGCTTAGATGCACAAATTATCTGAAGAAAGTGGAGGGAGCACAACTGTGCCCAATTAGGCTTAAAGACCCAGAAATTAGCTAAAAATAAAAATGAAAGCAAGGAAATTATCTGAAAAAAGCAGAAATTTTGGGGAAATAAACAACAACAACAGCTGAATAGTAGCTAAAAAAAAATAAAAATAAAAAAAGCAGAAAGGAGCATACATTACCAGAAGGAAGTGAAGAGACACATTTACACTCAATTACCGGTAGGCTTAAAGTAGCAGAAATGACAACAACAACAAAAAAAAAATTGTGGAAATTATATGAAACAGAGTGGAATGTGTGGGGGGGG
>JARVGV010000527.1:22505507-22515591 GCA_031762435.1 Hypsolebias longignatus
TGCAGTGGTGGGTACGATAATCACAGCCAGTTATGAATCTTAGTGCACCGTGATAGACAGCATCCAACATCTGCAGGATGATTGTAGGAGCGTTCATGTAAATAATGTCACCGTAATCAATGGAGGGAAGGAAAGTTGCAGTTACAAGGTGTTTCCTCTCGTTCAGAGTTAGACAGAGTTAGACAATTTGACGGTTCTCCATGCATGATCCCGGAGCTGGACGTAGATGGCAGGCTATGGTAAGCCGATTGTGCCATTAATAGCCACTTTTACCTATCACAAGGTACAATGGCATGCCATACTACTCGAGTGCCATCTAGTGGCTGAAAATTGTATTGTTCAATATTTTCAATGTCAGATTGAATGAAAACTGTCATATCTCAGCCAAAAGTTGGTTTATAATTATAGGAAAAAACATAAGTCATTCCAGTGTATAAGTCAAAGGGCGTATAAATTATGCAAAAAAACTGTGATTTATCGGCTGAAAAATATGGTAGTTTGCTTCTGCTTTGCCAAATGAAAAATTACCATTTAGTCCAGTTTGCCTGAAAATGCCATGTTTCATCCATAAAATATTGCCACATAAGTATGCACCTCCTTCAGGTGATTTTTGATATTTTCCAGTCCTAACAGTTTAGATGTGAGCTTGTCAGAAACCGATCGAACAGAAATTTCAAACTATCAACTTAATGTGGCAGATTAGAGGGGTGTCTGTGTGCATATGAGGTCTTTGACATCCTTCACAGCTAACGTAAGATGGCTGTGGGCCTGCCCCATGGCAAAGCAGATGGCCAATTAGAGAGCAGCAGGAAGTGTCAGTAATTACCCTCCAGCCCTCTTTTCCTGTCTTCCTCTACTACACTCTCACACCAACAAATAAGATTGAATGAATTAGTCCTGCAGTAAAACTGCACCGTGGTAGACACTTGTACAAAAATACACACGTGCACACACACAAGGCGAGCTGTGATCCTCTTCTAGCAAATGGACGTTCCACGTAATCCTTCCTCCATCTCTCGGTCTTTTCTCTTCATCCTGCGTCATCACTGTAATTAGATGGAGGTTCAGGTCTCTCTTGTGTTCACAGATGAGGGAAACTGACACCTTGAAGAGTGTAGTTAGTTAAAGGTAGATGGGAAGAGCGACAGACAAATATGCTTACACATTTCTAACTTCAGCTTTAAAACATTCAAATTAAAGGCCAAGCATTCTTTGAAAGATTACATTTCACCTGCGTTCATGTCAAAGTTTTAGACATGTAACCTTAAGCTGAGAGTTGTAACCATTTTGATCCAACCTTGATAATGCTGATATTTTCAATCTCATGCAAAATCACTACATGTGAGATGAGGTTGTGTTGTTGTGAACTATCCAATGTTGGCTAAATATCATTCAAACTAACTCAATCATAGCTAATTTTGTGCTGACAATATTGGTCGCCATCTTGAATTGGATTAACTCCCAAGAGTTAATTTGCTGTAGATGTACATCCAGCGATTCATTTCTGAGTTTCATTTAAAGCTGTCCAGTGGTTCACGAGATATTTTGCTAATAACCAGACACTGATGCATACAAAATCATTATCTGCCTTCACTTTTTGTTGATAAATAACGAGTTGAAGAAAAACAGGTCAATGTGAAGTGGATTTGAGTATCAGAGACAACAGGTAGTTTTCACATTACTAGATGTTATAATAACGTTCAGCAGTAATGTGCTCGTAGCTGCTGTAGAAGAACAGTATGATAAGTGATGGCTCAGCATGTGAATTTTATCTGAGCTTGTTGCTGCTCTGGGGAAATGAATGCAAATCCAGCCTACCTCTGTGTCATGTAATCTCTGTGGGTCTGTGTGTGGAGTTAGTTGGCTTAACCAGTGATAACACACACATCTACACCCTGACACACACTGGATTCTTCTTAACAGTTCCACCTCCTGACCCTTGACCTCAGCTGCATGACTAGGAGCCGTTTCTGTGGCCACAGTATCCCATAACAATCAAATAGTTTAGAAGTGTCAAGTAGTTCACAGACCAACATCTCTGAAGTGCATCATTAACCACAGGATCCAGTAAAATCCTCAAACAAGGATGTTGGTTCGGACAGAAGAGGGTGTGTACGTTGAGTATCCCCTCCCTGCCTGAAGAGTAAATACTGCAGCGTTCTATTACTGGGCTTCATAGAAACTGCTCACACGCATACAAGCACATACACGCAACCATGTGCAAATTCCTGCATCTGCTGCGCACAATGGAGCTGGGCAGTGTTAAGGGATCCCAGGATGTCTAAAAATAACAACAGAAGTGCTTTGAATACCTTCATTAAAAACTCAGCTGTGTAACCTGTTTGTTTTATAATCTGATAAAATGAAATAAAAATGTATCTGCATTGACTGAACTCTAACAAATTACTTGAATCAAAACCAGGATGTGCTTGTTTCTAATGCAGAGCTTCTTTAGTAGTGTAGGAGCTCTGTACAAACTAAACCTCAAAGTTCACTTTGAGCAGCTCCATGGGAAAGTTTAAGCCTGCCCTTCTCTAACTTGATAACGAGAGGCAATTTTTATAATTAAAGTCTTTAGATGCAAGATGTTGATTTGTTTAATGTTATAAGCGTTTTTCTGCAGTAGTTTTTTTTAGCAATGCATTAGCAATTAAAAAAAAGCATTGTGTTTTTTCTTTAAACCAGAAAATGAATATTTTGCTTAAATTATACTAGAAGGCATAAATGCCCCAAAAGTACATGTAGTACAAGAAAGCATGACAAGCAAGTCTAGGCAGAAATAATCACGCCAGAGTGTATAATTAACTTTTTTTTTCATTTAATTTAAGAAATTTCTGGGCACAAAGAAAGTCCTCTGTCGTCTTGCTTGCACATGGTCTGTTTCACCTATTTCACAGTTCAAGGGCAAACCATTAAACGGTAATTATTACACTACTGTAAACATTTGATTAAAATCTGAATCCAGCCAGTGTTCTTCTTGGTGGAGATATGTAGTCTCAAAACCTTTTTTGTTTTTACCCTTTCTAACGACTACAACACAAGCAGAGTTGATGTATAAAATATCTGTGCAAACAGGGCAGGTAAATCTTTTTAGAAGTTTGTGTGCTGACAGTTGTTACTACTACAGTATTTGTACTTTATCCGCTTATATAATGTTAACACAAATGCAACCATTATTCATAAGAAATCAGATTTATCATCCTCTGTGCTGTAAACAAAACAAAGATAAAAAGAACCCAGACAAGAGCCAAACTGTATGCAAGTTAAACTAAAATGAAATAATTTGGAATCATGACAAATCAATTTATATTTATTCTTCTGAAGGAAGAAGAACATACAATCACCATTAACCAGAAGACTTGATCAATCAATGTCAAGTTTCCACCTAACTGAAAAGTTGAATCATTGATCCATCAATTATCTTTACCCGCTTTTTCTTTTTGGGGTTGTGGGGGGTCACTGGTGCCCATCTCCAGCAATCACAGTGCGAGAGGTGGGGTACATCCTGGACAGGTCCCAAGTCCATCAAAGAGACACAATGAGACAAACAACCATTCACTCTCTCACTCACCCCTAGGGACAATTTAGAGTTACCAATCAGACTAATATACATGGTTTTGGTCTGTGGTAGGAAGCCGGAGTACCTGGAGAAAACCCACGCATGCACTGAGAGAACATGCAAACTCCACCCAGAAAGGCCCCCTGCCGAGATTTGATCCGGCAACCTTCTGGCAGAGGCAACAGCTCCACCAACTGACCACCGTGCCATCCTGAAAAGTTGAACTAGACTATAAAATCCATTGCCAATTTAATTTCAAAATTTTTTCTGTATTCAGAGAATCTGAGCTTTGCTACGTTGCCGACTTTAAATGTTCATGTTTGTTACATCCACCAAGAACACAACGCATCAGTAAGGACACGTACTTATAACATGAGGGTTAAACATTCAATTTATTTAAAGGTCTTCTCTTTCTGGTCACTCAGCTGTGGCGGAAAAAGGAAGGCCATAAAGCCCAACTCCCAACAAAAAACACAAAATCCAAATATCAACTTAGAAATGGACCTGGTGATCTAGTCAAACAGAACAAAAAAATAAATAGATAAAAAAATAAATAAAAAGGTACCACAGCAGTCAACCCTATATAGGGCCGTCTAAGCTACTTGCTGGTACCAGACTAAAACTAGAGAATATCTAAAAACTACCTATCAAAAAAGAAAAAGCAAAAACAGGACAACCGGTTCCACCAGGCCAAACGTACTACAAAAGTATACAATAAGTTCACAAAAATTACCTTCAGGCTGAGGCTGACAGCTGCAGCCTACAGCTCCTGGTGCGACAAAACACAAGATGAAGAACAAAGCCCAAAACATGAACAAGGGAGCCAGGGATCAGTCAAAAACCAAAATGAGCCCAAAAGAAGAGCGCTTCTGAGAGAGAGGGAGAACTCTCAAAGGCCAGCCTATTTATATGTGGGCAGAACACGCCACAGCTTAAAACAGTTAAGGGCCAATCAGCCAACCAAAACCCAGAAATATATCCAAAGGACAAAATAGTAAGGCCAATGTGCCCCAGGCACATAACAATGTTCATATTCATGCTGTTGCTGTTCGGCACATTGCTTTTGTACTATTAGTGCTTGGTGTATTCTTAGTTTGGCGTATTTCTAAGTTCATATCTTAGATATTACTACTGTTTTTCTTTTCAATTTATACTTTTGTTGGATGTAACTGTCTGGCACCCTGTGTACACAATTTTGTTCCACCACATGCGGTGTGAACGACAAAGAAACTTTGACTTGACTTTAAAGAGCCCATGACATGCATATCCTTCAAAAACAAAAACTTGGAGTAATCATCCTTATTGTCACTGCCTAAGTTCCAAACCAACATTTTCCAAGAAAGGCCGTGTGTGGCAACAGATGGTCAGCTTCTAGAACGCACTTCCAACTTGATTGTTTGAAAAATGTATGTCGTTCACGGTATTTCCAGCAGCAACAAAAAATGGACAAAACAATAACTAAAAATCACTTGCGACTTGGATGAAAACAAAAGTTAACTTCATCTCATTTTAAAAGTTAAAAAAGTGGTCAAAAGTGGTACAAAAAAAATCATTGTACAACCTCCCATCATCACACACGACATTTGACAAACAAAAGCCTCTCCACCACACCCTATGGTGTGTTCTTAATCTCTTTAATTATTGGGCGGGTCCAAAAGCTACCAAAATAATCTAAACAATTCCATATATATAAATTAATTGCAGATTTTGATTTCAAATTAACTAAAATGTATTTTAACTGCCCAAGGAAAAACTAAATTGATAGAACTTATGATTTACAAAAATTCAACATAAATGGCCACAACACTTAAAATGAAGAAATTTGCCAATACATTACATAATACAGCCAAAGTGACATAAGAAGTGACATCAAAGGAGAACTATTTAAAAAGTGAACTCCCTGGTCTTTTTTGTTTAAATTATTATTATTTTTACTTTGATTCCTCTTTGCCTCTCTGATAGTGAACTAAAATCTAATGAAACATCAGATTATTCACTTACTGTCTGTATTGTTAGCCATTGTAGCAATGCTCTATTTACTTTCAGGTGTTTCCCTTTGTTGTCATTTCCTGTTAATGCACATGAAAACATCTCAGCTGATCACTTCAGCGGTGTGAATTTTTTTATTGCAATACGTTATTAATGTTGTCTTTTCAATAATGCATTCATATTTACCGGTATTACAAAATTTGATGTCACAGGGATTTTAAAGCAGCTGTTTGTTGTTGTTACTCGTTCAGAATGTCATTCTAAAAGCATTTTTCTATGAGAGCTGCTGGGACTAATTTTTATTATTTTATTCATTTATTTATAGTTTTATTTTAATAATTTTTCATATAATTTAAACTCACTTTTGTTGCAGTAGAGGGCTGAAATTTTTAAATATAGAAAGTTGTTTTTAAAAAGCTAAAACCTACAAGCATTTTTTTTTTCTTCAAACAAAAGCTGTGATATTGGTACAGCAGTTTTTGTGGGGTTTAAGAAAACTTCAAATTGCTTTATATTTTAAAGATCAAAAAGAGTACTTTTTCAAGCAAAGTTTTTGTAACAATCCGAAAGTCTTAAGTACCGGTAGTCACACATGGAAGGTGAACTGGGTAGAAAGATGCATCAATAAGTTTTATCTGATCACAGCCCTCTGAATGGGATTTGACTAAAGATTATCACTCCTTCTGGCTTGTAATTGAACTTGTTTGTATTTTTCCCTCAGATCATCAGAAGCTTGAGAGAGAAGCTCGTATCTGCCGTCTTCTGAAGCACCCCAACATTGGTGAGTTTCCTCTGCGTGACCATGTTTGCTATTGCCCATGATATCCTTGAAATGGATGTAGAATTTCTAAAACGTTATACTTAATAAAAATGTTGGCTGAGGAAAGATGGTCAAAAATTTGAAAGTTACCTGTAGTCATTTTCTTGCACATTTATCGTACCCCTTGTTTGGCTTTCTACTAGGAATGCACAATATATACGGTATACAGTAGAAATGATAGACATTTAGCCTATGATAGAGATCTATATTCTACCGGCTAACCGCAGTAATGCTGTGCTGATCTAAAATCAAAGTTGTCAGATTCAACATTACTATTTTTAATGAAAACTGTGCATAAGTGGTGTTAGTCTTTTCTTCGAGAGCTAAGTAGTGAAGCTACACGCTAACTACGGCCGGCTTGCTGTAGTTATGCCGTATTCGGACACATGCACAAAACGCTGTGTTCCGTCGAAAGATTTTGTTTTGTTTTTAATCGAAAGTTAAAGTGAGCGTTGGTCAGCTTTAGAGAAACCTGCTCTCTGATCTATGAAAAGAACGCTGTGTTGTGTGATTTTACTGTGAGACCCTCTGGTCAAAGCTACAGAGGAAACTGGTCGCCATTTTGTGTCAGATCTCCTTAAAACTAAAGGAGACGCCCACTAGAGGGTTGGAGGGTGAAGTGTTTTCAGTGTAAAATGCTGCTCTGTTGCTGTTCATTTCTTAAGTGAAAATACTGGAAACTGTTGAGCACCAAAATATTATTTTGTTTAAAACATATGGCTAAAACTACAGTTGATATATTTTTCACTGTTTTTTTACTACAAGAAAGACGCCTAATACTGTACTTGATTTGTTTTTTATTTAAAAACTCTCTGGACAAAGTAGTGGAATTTTCTTAATTGAGATTATTTTGTGATATAGCATTCAAAATAAATGATGGCAAAAGGACACCCTATGCTTTTTTTTTCATTCCTATTGCAAGTTTTATACCAAAAACATATTGTGATATATATTATTGCCACTCTTCACAATACATATTGTGATATGAATTTTATGCCATATCGCACATCCCTACTTTCTACCCTAATCTGTTTACAAAAAAATGGAAACTTTTATTCAAGAATGGATCCTATAAGATTTGGATTTGAATAAATATGTTTTATTACTTCAAATTACTGAACTCTGTAGTTAAACTAGAGAAACTGGTTTTACAATCTTAGATATTAGAATATCCTACATGCGGCCTGCCAACGGTATATATTTTCTTATACCTCGTAGAGATTAGAATCCTCAATAGAGAACTGACGAGATTCACAGAGATGCCAAGCACCAAAATAGTTTATGTAAATGGGAAGATTAATGGAGGCTTTTGTTACAAACCATTTCATTCATGTTTGTCTTTCTGGCTTCACACAGCAAATTTTGCATTGCAGACTTTAAGCTTTTCAAATTTAACATAAAATTAAAAGGCATTAAATACTAACAATCACATAACCAGAAAGAATGCTGCTTTGCCATGTGTAGCTGGTGGTACAAACAGTGTTTTTGTTCCTCTATTTGATTTAGGAAACTTTTAATAGCTTTTTATGTCCCCTCATTTGATTTTGAACCACAATGATAGGAAATGGGTGTCAAAGCTGAAAATGATTTGAGGATGTGTCACTGTGCTTTTGTTTTTTTTCATCCCTAGAGCTAGCAGTGGTATAGGAAGCACTTTATCACAATGGTTCATTAAACTAACTAAATTGCCTCCACCTTCATGCAGAGGTTGACTCACACAAAGCTTAAATTCATACAGTTGATTTAATGGATCCCAACTGGTTCCTACAGGTTCCCAGTCTTTGCACATTTTGTTCTTAATTATCAAACAAGTAATTTGTTGCCAGTTCTTTTAACTGTAAAGACAACTTCTGCTCATATACTTGATTGGCAGTGGCATCATCAACACCTTCTTGAAATTTTCAAATAATCACTTTTCAGAGCCCTTTTGCTCCAAACGTCTGCATAACATCTTTGTTGGGAAAAACACAAAACCCCATTTGTTTTGCAAATTATTTTAATTTCAGTAGGAGTTGCAGAGGAATGTTGCCTGGAGCTGATGTAGTTTCATTATCAGGCAAGAGGTGGGTTACACCCTGAACAGGTCACCAATCAACCACAGGGCCACAGATACACATGATAAACAATCATGCAAATGCACTCAAAGGTCAAGTAATTCACTTTAAAGTGTGGGGTTGTTCAGGAAGGTGGAATACCCAGAGAAAACTTACACACGTAAACCCAGACAAGCCCATAGAGCAGAGATTCAAATTCTAAGTCAAGATGTGAGATGAATGTGCCACTACTCCATTGTGCCACCCAGTTACCATAGTTTGATATTCTTTAAATTGCTTGTTCATGTTTCATGTGACTCGAAGAATTATGTGAAATGTGTTCATGCAAGTCTGTTTAAACATGAGAACTTTGTCTTTGTTGTAGGAATGGAGATTTCAAGCATCAATGCCCACATATTTCATTTTGAGTAATCTGTAAAATTGACTTGTTATATTAATTGATGGCTATTTTGAGTTGGTAAGTCAGTTTTAGATGTTGCATCAAATGAAGACTTTGTGAGGTTTATCGAAGTCCATCCAGTGGTTTGAGATCTGATTTGCACACAAAAAATTAAGTTCATGCTCAAGTTTTAAGCAAAGATCCTTTGATGTGGACCTCTCAGAGTATGTGTTGGGGATGACTGTTGGTCACCTTCTATCGTTGATGTTCATGGGATTGTTGTATGCCTTTCTCTGTATTGCCACAGTGTTTTTGGTGGCTGAAAAGTCCAGTCTTGGAGTGGCAGTCACAGTTGCATGCATTGCACTTGTACACAGACTCGGCCCTAGTGGAGGTGCTGCACTCCTTCCTACGAGCGTGCTTTGCTTCAGCCGTTAGTCTGTGCATGTAGTGTGATATTGAATGGCATTTCTCCACTTTGAGCAATCTGCTGCAAGATCTTCCCAAGAGACAGTGTCGATACCTGCCACTTTCATGTCGTGCTTCCAGATGTCTTTGTAGCACAGAACCGGGTGGCCTTTGACCCTTTGGCCAGTTGTCAGCTCATCATACAGGATGCCTTTTGGTATGTGCCCATCATCCATATGGCGCATATGACCCAACCAGCGCAGATAGCGCTGTCTGATTGTGTACATGCTGGGAAGGACCTCAGTGTTGGCCACTTTGTCTTCTCAGCAGATGTGCAGGTTGTGGCGGAGGCAGTAAAAGGTGTTGGAGCTTATTTTTCTGATGGGCATAGCTAGCTTTCACTACTATACAACAGTGTACTGGGGACACAAGCATTGTAGACTGCCAACTTAGTCTTCATAAAGAGCTTGTAGTTCTCCCAGATGCGTGCAGTGAGGCAAGCAAGTGTGTAGTAGCTTTCCCTATTCGCTTGTTGATCTCCGCATCTAGAGAGAGATTGTCTGTGATGGTGGAGCCCAGGTACATGAACTGGTGAACAACCTCCAGTTCATAGTCATCAGTGGTGATGAGTGGGGGAGACAGGAGAGTCAGTGTCCTGACTCTGTCCCGTCAAGTTTGCCTTCTTCAGGTTGTCAGGTTGATGGTGAGTCTAAAGAGTTTTAAGGCCTCAGTGAACTGAGCCAGCACAATCTGGAGCTGTTGTAGCCCATGTATAGGTTCAATTGAGAAAGCTCCTCAGATGAAGAGCGAAACGTCTTCTGTTACAAATAAAGTCCAGTTGTTTTTGTATTGAACTTTTTTTGATTTTATCATGT
>JARVGV010000527.1:22540868-22554220 GCA_031762435.1 Hypsolebias longignatus
TAAAGTACTGCAATGGATTTAGCTATTTTTATTTTTACAGAATTTATATGTTGTTTCCATGACAGTTTGTTATCAATGATAACACCCAAAAACTTCACCTCACTCACTCTACAAATTTCAACAGTCAGTTCCAGTTCCAGTCAGTTCAGCTCTTAACAAAATGCAAATGGCAGTTGGCACTTGGACACAAAATTTTGCATACAACCTTATTTTAAGAGCACCTAACCCAGTGATGTTACAAAATATACTGTGTGGATTTAGTTCCTTTGTGGGGTGGGTTGTCCAGTTTTGCAATGATTCCCTTGAAAAATAAAATCCTGAGCAGCATGTTGTCATGTCTCCTTAAAAATGCTTCTGTTACTACTTGCAATATAAAGTAAACACAACCATTTTCACGCAAAAATAAGTACTGTACTTGGAGATTTATCACAGAATACTGTCAATCAATTGGTCACGTTGTTCAGCCACGACACAGGTGTTACACCAAATTCTGTGACCCATCATATTCTGTGACCACAGGGGGGCGACAGCTTACATTCCTCTGTATGTACCAGTACGTCTTGAGTAGAAGTGAGAAGAAGAGTATTTACGTAAACGTAGCAGTAATGGAAATGGTACACTTCCCGAAATATTATTTCAGTAGCATAGACGGGAAAAATATACACAGTAATGGGTAGGGCGGGGTTATAATGGCTACGCCGAACACAGTTACACGGACCATTGCATTCAATTGCTGTTTTTTAAAAATTTAAACCCAAAATAGCCGTTTAATAAATCTGTAAATGATTAATAAATGTTTCCAAGGGTTGGGAGGGAGATTGGGTTCAAAACGGCTTCTAATATTCTAATACTGTACTCTAACCTTACTGTAATTTCCCATAAACATGATCACAGTTCATCATGATTATGTTTTGGAGTTCTGCCACCTCCTCCCTACAATCTGTGGGCATTTGTTTCAAATAATCTGTCATTTTTATACAACTTCATTTTGAGATAAAATCAAGAAATTAAAGTCACATATTCTGACAGGTTTATGATGGGTATCATATTGTGTGACCTCTGTGATACTGGCTATTTGAGGGTCCCGTGTTATGTTAAATGCCCCCAGATTGTAGTGAGGAGGTGGCAGAATTCCAAAACATAGTTGTGATGGACTGTGATAATATTTATGGGAAATTACAGTAAGGTCACAGATTATGATGGGTATCATATTGTGTGACCTCTGTGAGACTGGCTATTTGAGGGCCGTTTTGAACCCAATCTCCCTCCCAACAATCCCTTGGAAACATTTATTAATCATTTACAGATTTATTAAACGGCTATTTTGGGTTTAAATGTTTAAACAACAGCAATTGAATGCGATGGTCCGTCCAACTGTGTTCAGCGTAGCCATTGTAACCCCTACCCATTACTGTATGTATATTTTTCCCGTCAATGCGACTGAAATAATATTTCGGGAAGTGTATGATGTACCATTTCCATTACTGCTACGCAGTTTATTAGAGCTACGTAGTTTACGTAAATACTCTTCTTCTCCTCACTTCTACTCAGGACGTACATACAGAGTACGCTGTCACCCCCTGTGGTCACAGAATATGATGGGTCACAGAATTTGGTATAACACCAGTTAGGAAAATACGTGAGTTGCCAGATTTGATATAAACGCCTTTTTTAAAAAATCGCGCAAAACTTACTTAAACTCCATGAAGTTTTCGCGTTTGAATTTTTAATTTAAAATAATATTTACTCAGATCCTTGACATGCTTTTATTATTAGTTTTTGTTGTCTCTTTTTTTGTTCAAGTCTTCCCTTTGTTTAATTGGATGAACCGTGTGTGGGCTTTTGTTTAGATGCCCCAAATCACCGATACAGTCGGTTTAGTGTGGAGTAGGGCGAATTCATTTCAGCTATAATTATTGTTTTTTTCACCCAACCGCTTAATGTTAAGTCAAATCTCTGTTTAGCCGCAAGCTACACCGCGCTCAAAATCAACGGCTGTTTCGTAGGATCCTAAAATATCTGGCAACCCGCGGACACAATGTGTGTCAATTTAGGCCGTCGCCTCCTCAATCTGACCGGGGTCGTTTTTAGCACGAGACGCAGCGGTTAGCTCCACTTGTCAACATGGCGGGTCGATAACTTGTCTTTTATTTTTTTTTAGTTAGCTTGTTGCTCGCTTGTTTCCATTTAGCTTCGCGTTGTTGTTGTTTTTATTTTTTTTTCTTGTGTGGCGTTATGACAGGTGTATCAAGGTAACGAGGCTACAGGAGCAGGAGGAGATGACGCCTCCTTTTTTTAAATTCTTTTTTTTTTATTTTCGTCGCTAAAAGAATTCAAGACGCCGCTGTCTTTTGTTTGTAAATCGCTTTTTTAATTATTCATGCGACTTAGGGGGAAGCAAACCGAAGCGACACCTCAGACCCATGATGAAGAAATTATTAATAGACAGTAATTAATCCCGGGAGGAAGTTAATTCGGGGTTCGCTTTTTAAAAATATTCTACCATGCGGTTCTTTTAGCTACAGCTCCGGGAGGATCAGGCTAACAGATTATCAGGAGGAGAGTCTGTCTGGCAGATATTAAAGATGGTGTTTCGGAGTGAGGAGATGTGCTTGGCGCAATTGTTTCTGCAGTCTGGGTCAGAATATGACTGCATCAGTGAGCTCGGGGAGCTGGGGCTGGTGGAGTTCCGAGATGTAAGTAGAGATGCTGATGATGCATCTTTCCAAACATCCATGCATCCATACATGCATCCATCCATACATGCATCCATGCATGCATATACATACTTGTAATGAAGACTTTACCCTCATTTAAACATGCAGAGCATCAGGTGATGTTCTGAACCCCTCAGACACTGTTAATTGTGTTTGCACATGTATTTGCTGGTTTTATGGTGATTACTGCAGCCACCCTGACTTGTGTTGCCTCCTCTGGTTTCAGCTCAACCCGAGTGTCAGCTCGTTCCAGCGGCGCTTCGTCAGCGAAATCAAGAGATGCGAGGAGATGGAGAGGATTCTGGGTAAGGAGAGCACCTGCTCCACCTGGGATGTGCACCCGCATCCTGAAAGATCCGTTCGTTCAGCAGTCAGAGGCTCCCTTGATGATTGGGATTGCAATTGTCCCTCAGAGATTATTTTGCATTTACGTTTGTGGTGATTATCTTGAAAACACACTATCAGCTGTGTTTTGTGAGCAGGTTACCTTCTGAGAGAGATCCAGAAAGCTAAAATAGCCGTTCCAGAGGAGGATGAGAGCCCACTGGCCCCGCCGCCCAGACAAGTCCTTGAGATTATGGTAAGTGTTCAAAAAGTGACCGTTTAAATTGCTTTGTTTGTTGCATTTAACAGTCTGTTTTGTACTTTAATCATACAATTTTTCACATCTTTGCTGTTAAGGTCTTAGCCGATTGCCATTATTGTTGAGGAACATAATAAAGTTTTTGTGTTTTTGTATGGCTGCACATTAGCATCAAATTGAAGGCTTTTTGTCCTACCCCTGACTCCCTGCAGAAATACACCTAAACATATAACTAGGGGATGCACGATATTGGATTTTTGGGTTATGCTGATATGTTAAAACTTATTTGGCCGATATCGTTATTTAAATTATTTCTTTTGTCAGAACATAGTCCTCTTATTTAGGCTTATTTGTTACAAAAATTGTGGGACAGCTGTAAGAGCTAGTGACATATTCAGTAACAGCCATATGATATTAGCACTTGAACTTATATTAAATGAAAAGTGTTACATGTTATTTAGTAGCATTAGTCACCTGCGATGCTGTCTCACTTGTGGAGGCTTGTTCCAGGTTCCTAGCTGCAGTGTGGATCCTCTGCACTCCTGTGCACGAAGGACAACCTTTTTAAGTTCAAAGTTTGTATCTATCCATTGTGCTGTAAGACTAATGCTAACAGGTCTAACACTTGATGTCCAAACATCTGTGGTAAAACTCACCTAAGTGCTATCGGCTATTAGCTTCTCAATGACGTCAGAAATGATGGCTTGTAACTCAGTACGGCTACGTCGGAAAAATATCTGACTGGGGACGATGTAGCGAGGCTCAACATAGTCCACAAATCTTTGGAATCCGACATCCTCAAAGAAAAAGAAAAAACTTCCACACTGCTGACATTTTTACTTCTTCCTCTCCGCCGTGATCAGATCAGGTAGACGCGCATGACGTCATCACGCTGTGCTGGCACTGCAGGCATCCTTGTCACTGGGTTGTCATACAGAAACAGTGTCTTCTATATCAGTGAGTTATTGGATGAAATGTCCGATATTTAACTTTAACACTGATATCGGCTGGTATGATACCATGCTGATAATATCGTGCATCCCTAATTTTAAATTGTTCATCTGATAGTTTGTTGCTCAACATTCTCTTGAGAAACCTTGACATGCCTGATTCTTTCCTTCTGCTAGAGGAAAACTTTGGCCAATTAAAGATGTGACAAAATGAACAAATCAACTAAATGAGTTGCTCGTCTTCCCTTTTTGATCAAAAATGATTGCAGTGTTTAGAGGATTTGGGATATTAAGAGCTAAAACAGCAGCTCTCAACAGGTTAAAAACCAGCCCAACAATTCTTAAAGATCTTATCTTACTAGACTGACTGGTGGTGACTAGTTCAAATTCTTTTGAACATGTTCAAAGGCCTCTGTGCAACAAATTATCTCAAAATAGTCATTGCAACTTGTCTCAACCGGTCTTAACGACACAAGACCTGAATTTTGACACGTGCACAGGAGCTTTCCTCTAACAGAAAACACGTTTGCATCTAAAAATCATTCAGATGGTTATTTTAAACTGGTTCAAATGGGTTCTTTAAAAAGAAGCAAAACCGCCATTAATGTCACAGTTCATAATTCACGTTAACAGGATGTTTTACACCATTACAGCCTGCTTATTCTTAATTCCTGCTTATTATTAATTTCCCTTTGGGATTAATAAAGCATTTCTGAATATTCCACTTCTGCACAGGAACCGTGACATGTAGTCCCTCGTTTGATTTGCTGTTCCTGTTTCTCTCCCATAAATAACAAATATATTTTATAAATCATTGTTTCTTCCCCTCTGTTAAATGTCTGATTGGAACTGTGCAGAACTTTATATTAGTAATTAACTTTGTGCACATTTGAAAAGGTTTTATGCAAACTAATGTGTGTGGGCGAGTGCATGTTGTGCTGAAACTTCTCTTTTGGTTTAAATGATTGTTGAAGTGGATCTGTAATGTGATAAAAAAGTGACCAGCACATCATGGAATAAACATCACTCATACAGAATGTAAATTTCAGTGTTGTTGCACATAGGGCGGCACAATATTATCGGCATGGTATCGATATCGGACAATATTGGCGATAAAATTAAATATCGCCCATACCATCAAAATAACTCATGTACAGCGATATATTGGGCTTCTGTTTTAGTTAATTTTTAATTTAAAAACTGTCAAGTTTATCTATTAATGCACTACTACGGTACTTATGCGCTTTTCACTTGTCGCTTGAGAACAAGTTGAGTTTAGATTCGTGACGATTTACAAATTTGCGCTGTTCGAGTGTTATCGTGTTAGAGAAAGTAAATGTAGAGAATAAATTTGATCTAATTTGAAGCGTAGCAACAATTTCAGCCCCATTTTGGCATCTTAATTTGGTAACAGGTTAAATTGACAGAGATCATGCAAAATAATGTACAGTATTAATTTCACAGCAGAGAAAGCTATGTAGTCTCTAGTAGGTTTAGGGGAGGGAAAAATCTGTGTTGGTATCGGCTATCAACCAAATACGTTTTAACGTATCAGCTATCGGACAAAAATCCAATATTGTGCATCCCTGGTTGCACAGCTGTTTGGTTTGTGCGTGCTGATAATGGACATGGAAATAAAAACGCCTCTTTCGGTCCCGTCTCGGGGCTTGTTTACTTTCAGCTTTCGTCTTGTTAATCTTCCACTGTGAGTAGCTGGTCGAGAAAACTGCCGTTTTCTCCAAGATGTGTCTGATCACGATCACAGTTTGCGATAAAAGCTGATAGTTTGGCTTTTGGGTCGAGATATCTTTGTCGACAGCAGCCTGCGATGTTCGCAGGCGGAGCCGTTTGTGGCTTTGGCTGCAGCGTGCGCTCGCAGCCGAGTGGATTTCTGTCAGTTTTCGGGTCGCGCAGAAGGTGCAAAAGACGAGAGCTGCGATGAAGTCGAGCTGCAGCGACGAACGGCTGAGGTTAAAGAGGAGCGTCGAGCTACGGGGTGTGAAGGGAAGGCAGCAGCTGAGGTTTTGAGAGGAAATGTCAGCCACTTGTTTCATTTGGTTTCTCACCAGCTTCCACGTGTTTCTCTTTGTTTTCTCTAGCTCGTAAACAGGAGATCATTAAGATAACGGAGCAGCTGATTGAAGCAATCAACAATGGAGACTTTGAAGCCTACACGTGGGTGTCGTTCATTTGTTCTTTATTTATCACGTAAACTTGGAATATTCAAACGTTTTTGCTCTTTTTTTTTTTCTGTTCCGTAGGAGGATTTGTGATCCCGGACTCACCTCTTTTGAGCCAGAGGCCCTGGGAAACTTAGTGGAGGGCATGGACTTCCACAAGTTCTACTTTGAAAACTGTGAGCGTCCACCTGAGCTTTCATGAGTCACCGTTTATTTGAATGTAGTTGGCGGGTGAAGAGTTGGATCTTTGGGGAGAATCATTCTTTTTTTTTATATATATATTTTGTCAGATACCAAAGAACAGTCAATATGAAGCACATTGTCAGTTTTATATTTTATTTATATAGCACCTTGTTAAAATTTGAGTTAGTGATTTACAGGCAGAAAGGAGTAAAACATCTGAAACAAGAAACAGCATAAAAATTAAATAATTATATATTGTAATACAGAACAATGTCCTGATCCATTAAGTCTCTAAAAACTGAAGGAGGGTCTTTGGTTTAGATTTCCTTTGAGTTTGTGCTTTAGGTCCGTTCAACTGAACCGGGTCGGACCAAAAGTCCCGATCAGAAACCTTTAGTGGTCTTTAAGGGGCTGGAGTAAGTATAATAAATTTAACATCCTCTGTTGTACGCAGAAGCCTGTTAAAGTCCAGTTAATGCCACATTTTGTCTATTTAACTTCAAAGTTTTTAAATAGTTTGTTAAATATTTATTTTCTCAAAGCGGTTCCTGATTATTTTTTGTTTTAAACTTGGTACATCTGCCCATGAAGGAAACCTAGACCACCACCTCCTCCTGGGGATCCTAAAGTCTTTCCAAGCTAGAGAGAATATATAATTCCTCCAGCCAGTTCTGGGTCTGCCCGGGGTTTACTCCCAGTGGGACATGCTCAGAAAACCTGCATCCCAATTGGATCCCAGGTCCACCTCAGCCGACTCCTTTCAGTGCAGAGGAGCAGTGGCTCAACTCTGAGCTCCTGCTCGCTGATGGAGCTCCTCATCCTGTCTCTAAAGCAGGTTCTCCAAAGGAGGAAGCTCGTTTCAGCTGCTTGGATCCAAGCTCTCATTTCAGTCATCACCTCAAGGCCATAGGTGCGGGTTGGAATGTAGAAAAGACCAGTAAATCAAGATATTTGTCTTTCCATTCAGCTCTTTCTTCACCATAGCAGAACAACACAATGCCCTATCTGCTGATCCATCTCCCACTCCATCTTACCATCTGAGACTCCTCTGCTTGAGGCAGAGGCCCAACCCTGGCCTGAAGAAGAGTTAAGATCCAGAAGTTTCCAAACCAGATGCCCTTCTCTCTACAACTGGATCTTGAGGTCCTGTTTATGAACTCAACAAATGGAACCGGAGACAAAAGACAACCTGTTGGAGTCCTACACACGAAATTTGAGCTTTAAAGCTCATTTTCAGAGCTTTTGTTTTCCCACTTTGGGACTTTACAACAAAACTGTCTATATCTATTCTTTTTATTTTTATTTTTTAATATTTTTTACAGAATACTATTTTTCCTCTGAAAGTTTATTTTCTTTACATACCGGTACGTAATACAAAAACATCAAAGTTCATGCTCAATAATCCAGGTAGAAAATCCAACAAAGGTCAGTCAGGTGATCTGGACGGTTTCATGTTTTGTTGAGACGTTTCATCCTTAATCCAAAGAACTTCATCAGTTCAAGGAGCCGCAACTCAATCCCACAAGCAGCACACTCATAGTGGACCCCGCCCTCTTTACCGTCACTCCTCTATGAGGCAGCCATAGCCAAAGTGGTTCAAAACATCAAAGTCCATGCGCAATGATCCAGGTAGAAAATCCAACAAAGGTCAGTCAGGTCATCTGGACGGTTTTGTTTTTTGTTGAGATGTTTCGTCCTTCATCCAAAGGTTGATCCACTATGTGAGTGTGCTGCTTGTGGGACTGAGTTTGTTGTGGCTCCTTGGACAGATGAAGTTCTTTTTGGATGAAGGATGAAACATCTCAACAAATTAAAAAAAAAAAAAAGAAGAAGAAGCAGCAGCAGTCCAGATGAGCGGACTGAACTTTGTTGGATAAAATAAAAACATTTCTACATAGTTTCCTGTTGGGTCTGTTTTAAGTTTTGGCCAATTAGAACAATAAAGTGAGAGATTTTAGTGTAACTTAGTTTTGCGTTAAAATCCTTTAACGTTGCAGTAACTGTCATGAGTTTCTTTGTTGTTTATTTTAGTGCCCGATGTTATTAAAATGCTGTTTCTGCAACATTTCTTTGACTCGTACGATGGAGCTTTAGGGCCACACTAAGAAAAAAAAAATTAAAAGCCACAAAATTACGAGAATAAAGTGGTACAAGACTTTTTTTTTAAATTATTTTATTTTTTAATACAGTTCTCGTTTATTTTAATTTTGTCCACGAGTTGGATCCACGACACGACCTGTCACTCAATCCAGTAGGCGTGTCAGCAAATGACCAGTCTGAAGCTAAATGCTCGTTACCTGCAGAGCTGCGCTGCAGCCCATCAGAGCGTAGCAGCTCACTGTAAGCAGGTTCAAAGACCTGATGCTGATGTGCTACAGATTAACTATCTCTTTATTTGTTAAACCAATACCAACGTATAACTTAACAAGATGTTCAACATTCTTCATTTTACCACAGTTAAAATGGTAAACTCTGCTTTATCGTGTCGGAGTTCGGATAATATCACGAGCACACAATTTAACATCCTCTGATGTAGGACAGCTGTCTGAAAACATCAACAGTACTGTGGCTGAACTGAACAAAGCTCATGGACTAAAATCTCACCGCCTGGACCTCAAAATGTTCAAGTATTTGTCTTAACTGTGCTGCTGCTAGAGTTTTTTGATGTCTCAAATCGTGTCCTAATAGACGAGATGTGAAAGATCTTTTTTTGTAATACCACTATCTACCCTCATGGTTCTTCTCCCTTTTCATATCTAAGATCATGGCCGCGCTGATAAGAATAGCTGCAGCTTCACACACTTGGTCCATCTTTCGGATGACTGTGCGAACACAATCATGTTGACCTGGTGCAATATCAATAAAGATGCTCTGACTCATTTAGCTTCAGATTGGTCATTTGCTGACACGCATTCTGGATTGATTGACAGGTCACGATGTGGATCCAACTCGTGGGGAAAAAATAAAATAAACGAAACAAAGTCTCGTACGACTTTATTCTCGTAATATTAAGGACTTTATTCGACTTTATTCTCGTAATTTTAAGGTTTTAAATTTTGTTTTTCTTATCGTGGCCCTAAGGCTCCGTCGTGAATCCGAACCAAACGTCTTGACATTAAACCTCCTTAAGACTCATGTCTCCAACACCTAAACACGTTTGATTCTCCTTCCAGTGCTGAGCAAGAACAACAAGCCCGTGCACACCACCCTGCTCAACCCCCACGTGCACCTCATCGGGGAGGACGCCGCGTGCATCGCCTACATACGGCTCATGCAGTTTGTGGACGCCACAGGCCGCCCTCGCTCCAGCCAGTCGGAGGAGACTCGGGTGTGGCATCGCCGCGATGGGAAGTGGCTGAACGTTCACTTCCACTGCTCAGGAGCACCTGCTGTGCCGCTCCAGTGATCAGGTACGAACTCCAGAACCAAGATCATTCCTACGTTTGACTGAGACCGTTTCAGCTCAACTTGAACGCCCCCTCCTCTCTTCCCTCAGTGGTCCTGAGCCTCCAGTCTGCTGGAGTGTGTTTTGGGGGGCAGTTTTTTCAGCGAGCGTGTTTTAAGAGGCGCGTCCTCTGCGTGGATTGGCTCGTGCCAGGAGCCCGGCCGGGCGAGATCGTACCCCCTCTCCACGTTACCAACCAATCCTGGCCCTCCGGTGACCTGCTGGGGGCCGGCTGAACACAAGAACCCGCCCCCACATGAGATGATGCATGCATCTGGCGCCTGATTGGAGGCGCACCTTTGCCCTCTGTTCCTCCCCTGGCAGCCATCTTTTTTCCCTGCCTGCGCGAGATGAGACGCCCTGGGAGAGGAGAGGATATACAGTTGAACTTGTGACAGTTTATGAGTATGAGTTATGAATATACTGTGTAAATTATGACTAGATGTTCCAGAGACCACCAAAACCCTATCAAGCATTTATCATTATGTAATGAGGGCGGAGCCAAGACGAGCAGGAAGTTAGCAGCTGAGAGTTTTGTCCACGTTTAGGGATTGCCATCTTGAAGGTATCGTGCTCACTACCTGGATGTTGAGATGAAGGGGAACGTTTTCTCCAGTGAATTAAAGAGGGGGGTGGGGGGGGTGGAATGATCAAGTTTACTCGGAGAACTTGACGACGAGAGAAACTTTTATCAAAAACATGAAGCACCAAAGTGTAGAACTTTAGTGTAGGCTTTCTACGTGTTTGTGTTTTCGTTTGTGTGCTTGTTTTCCAAAACAAAAACAAAAAAACGACTTGTCGTCGTGGGACTGGGAGCAGGAGGGAGTTTAACTCGTCACATGTCGTGGTTCTAGCATCCTGATCCGTTTGCGTTCTGAAGAACCGGAGCACGTTATTCTTTTAATTTTTATTTTTATGCTCTAACTGACCTTATTTTCAAGACTCTTTGGATCTTGATTAAAAGCTAATTTTTTGTTTTGTGTTGTTTTTTAAGAGGGATTTTATTGTGCGGGTTTAAAGTTAACCCCTTAGCTTGTTCTGTTTTATTTTATATGCAGTGGAGGGAGAATGTGGATGAGAAATGCATCTGCGTTTTGCACGTTTGCTCGCTGCTTCTCCCTCGTTCACCCCATCCCGTCCATCCCGTCGTCGCTTTGAAACCTTCTCTTTCAACTGTTCCTCATGCTGTCTGCTTTCTGCAAGGGCCTGGTTTATAATCACTGTGTAAATACAGTGTATGTATAGACATATGTAGAAAAGTGTAATATATGTACATGTATCTAAGAGACGCTCATCCTGTGCAGTTTTGGGGAAATCGACCTGTGGCCACTTTAGTTCAGGAGAAGTATTTTTCTCAAAATTTTTATTCCCAACCTTAAAATACTTGAAATTTTAATAGATTATAATTAAAAAAAAAAAAGGTTAGTGAGGCCGCTCCTGTAGGCCGTGCCTGCTTATAGAGGAGAATAAAACGAAAAGATATTTTAACGCCTGCACTCCCGACTTTTTAAACCCGACTAGTGTCGTGATCCCACAACGCTGTGAGCCGTCTTCTCATATCATCCACGCACACGCCTGGCACTGTGCGTTTAGGCTTCGTAACATATCTACCCTGCCGCCGTGTGACCGGCGCCACCCGTCGTCGTGCTGCTGAAGTGTCTCCGTGCGTAGGCGGTTGTATTTTTAACCCCCCTCCCTCCGATCTCTCCCCGGTGTTTGAAGGCGTCCCCGCTCTTGAAACGTCGGTTTGTTCCTTCCTCCGTTGATGTTATTTTTTTTATTTTAGTCGTCGTCGTCGCTGTTGTTGATCTGCGAAGCTGGAGTTCTGCACTCGTCAAATAAAAACACACAAAAAGGAGAGAAGATGGAGGAAGTAACGCAAGTTAAGGATTTTCTTTAGGACTAATTAATTTATCAATGTAATCTAACGGTGGTTTTAAAGGGTGCCTGCTCAGTGGGGAGGAGGTTTTATTTTATTTTATTTTATTTTTTATTCCAGAGAAAGACAGTGTTGATGTGGGTGTGCAAGTTTGTGCCACCCACACTGTTGGAAACCAGAGCGGGGCACTGAGTTATATGCATGTTTCAGTTACACATTTCAGCTACCTAAATACGGATGGAGCTAGTGTTAATATATATTTGCATCTTTTGAAATATGAATTTCATCCATCCAGAATGTTGAACAGGTGACAATAAATATAAAGCAAAGATACAAAAAATAAATGTATATAACGATAAAAAATTAAAAAAAAAAAGATTCAAGAGCCGTAGCTTGGTATGAGGCCCTCAATGTTTGCATTCTCCCTGCGTTGTAATGATATATTATTATTGGGCTGCGCTCTTTACACACACACACCCCCCCCACACACACACACACTCCCCAGCCTTTTAACTGATGCTGGATTTGTTTTTTTTTTCCTTTTTCTTTCTCTTTTCTTTTTCCTTTTTTTTTTTTTTTTAACTTTTTTGCATGATCATGATGTATATTGGAAAAACAACCATGAATTGACGACTATCAAAGTGTTTGTCTGAGTGTTAGTTGGTCTTCATCATAGCTTTGTTATTCTTCAAAACTTGGATCTTGAAAGTATTTAATAAAAATACTATTTCAGCACTCGTGTCGTATTTTTGGGCTAAAATACTATTTCAGCATTTTTGGGCTAGTTCGTTACGTCGCATCTCTGCTTCAGTCTCACTCAAAACGTTTCTTGTAGACCTTTTTACAGACTAATGCACATGCTCAGTGTCAGTGTTTGGCAATGCATTGTGGTCTAGAAATATTCATGTCTACTTCCAGTTTATTAAAATGCACTGAGTTTAAACTGTTCATATCTACCTATATTTCAGCTGCTCTGCCGTCATTCTGACACCTGGCAACATTACGTGTTGAGGACATTTAGCTTACTACGTAAAATACTATCGTATTTTCCAGCATATAAGTTGCATCAGTCAAAAAAGGCATCATGAAGAGGGAAAACAACATATGAGTCGCTTCGGCGTATAAGTTGCATTTATTATGAGTCACCGCTGACCTGTCAGCGTAATTTCACCTGGGCGGCACAGTGCCACCATCCATCCATCGTTCTCCAGCGTTCCTCCGCCTGCACCAGCGGAGTGAATCGAGCGGGCACGGGAGGACTCGCTGTTGTAGTTCCTTGAAATTTAAAGTGTCAGTCAAAAACAGTGTTATGAATATTGGGGGGGGGGGGGGGCGGGGTCTGTCGCTTTGGCGTTTAAGTTGCAGGCCTGACAAATCTATGCCAAAAATGGTGACGTATACACGGGAAAATACGG
>JARVGV010000527.1:22605513-22619807 GCA_031762435.1 Hypsolebias longignatus
CCCATTGACTTTTTTATGCAGCATTTTATGTGTTTTTTTATTTTATTTTTTTAGGGTACTGTGTTAGCTAACTGCTTGGAAATACAGTAAAACAGCGTTTTAAGTACGCTGTTGTTTTGTTAAATTGAAAAAAAGGTGTTCAAAACGCCGTTTACCGTTCCTTATCCGACTTACGGCAAAAATCCGGAGTTACGGCCGCCACGTGGGTTGCACTCCAGCTTACGGCAAAATCAGGTTACGAACGGGGCGTAGGAACGGAACTCGCCCATAAGTCGGGAACTACCTATATGTTTGTTGTGAGCCACCACTTCCGTGCTCACGCTTGTTTTTGTCCTCTGGACACGTCCGCTCACTGTTTGTCCCACAGACCTGCAGCTGGCCGCAGAACTCGGGAAGTCTCTTCTGGAGAGGAACCGGGAGCTGGAGCAGGGCCTGCAGCAGATGTACGCCACCAACCAGGAGCAGCTGCAGGAGATCGAGGTGACGTTTCCATCCAACCAGGAGGACCTGCAGCCCAAACAGCCCCTGCTTCCTTCATGAAACAATCATTTAGTGATGCATTTTCCAAAAAGGATGAGCCTCAGCTACTGCCACGTCAAATTTTAGCTCAGTATGTGAAAAATTACCAGAGCTATGACCATATTTGGGTTAGCTGAGTTCATTAAGCTGTGGCAGCCATTTTGAAATGGGTTAGCTCCAAAAAGAAAAAAGTTGTAGATGTTCACTTAATGATAAACTCCTGAAAGTTTGAATAAAATCCGTCCTCTGGTTCATGAGATATTTTGCCAACAGACAGATCGAAGCTGTTTTTTTCCTCCTGTGGTATAAGATCAAAGAGTTTCAAGATGTTCTGTTTGCAACAGCTGATAAGATAAATTGTTCTGATGTAAAACAGACTCATCAGAGACACAAGGTGTGCCAACAGAACTACGTCATTAAATTTCAGTTTAATGACTGCTAGTTTTTATTAAAAATAAAGCAGCATAGAGGCTTTATTTTATAAATGGCCTGTTTTGATTTATTTTACAGATAAATTTTTCTAAATTTCACTATTATAAATTTATGATTGGCAGGAACATTTTCATGCTTTGTCATTCTTTATCCCTAAAAATGTTATTTTTTAACAAGATTTAAATTGTTCATTTTTTCCCACTGAAAATTGGTTTTGTATAATTTGTTTCCTCGCTGGTTCTCAGAATTATAAGTTGTAAGATTTTTAATAAACCCCATAAAGATTAGCAACTAACTTTTTTCCTGTTTTACCTCAGCTTTAATATATAAAAGTCTATTTACTGTACAAGAAAGTCATAAATTAATACTAATTTTACATTCAAATACAACATTATCTTGTAACTGTTAGTATAGGTTTTTAATGCTCAAAATGTTTGATGAAATTATTATTTTTATAGCTTTTACTGTATTTGAAGCAACTCAGCAGACTGATAGCAAGAGGGGCTAGTGATTCCCGCCCTTTTTGAAGCTGGCGGGAATCACCATAGCAACCACTTGACTAGTACAATGGATGGTTAATTATTTTGTTTTCTTGCCTTTGTGCAGCTTAAAAATCCATAAATTAACGAAAGCTCTGTTGACTTCATCCCTCCAGCACCTGTCGAAGCAGTTGGACCTCCTCAGGCAGGTGAACGACCAACACGCTAAAGTTTACGAGCAGCTCGACGTCACCGCCCGCGAGCTGGAGCAGAACAACCAGAGGCTGGTTCTGGACAACAGGACGGCTCAGCAGAAGATCCAGGGGTGGGATGAGTGACGGTCCGTCTATATAAAGTACCACTTTCTGTCAGCGTTACGGAAATTTCCTTTTCTTTCCGGGCAGGTTAA
This sequence comes from Hypsolebias longignatus, assembly GCA_031762435.1. Lineage (NCBI taxonomy): Eukaryota > Metazoa > Chordata > Actinopteri > Cyprinodontiformes > Rivulidae > Hypsolebias > Hypsolebias longignatus. The sequence goes on from JARVGV010000527.1 coordinate 22,607,353, forward strand.
CGGAAACGGTGGAGCTGCTGCAGACGCAGGTGGAGGAGCTGCAGCGTCAGGTGGACGAGCTGAAGCTGAGTCCACGCTCGCCTCCAGACAGAGAGAGGTGGTCTCCTCGCAGCTCTCAGAGCGTGTCCTGCCTACAGGAAATGCAACTAATGCTCAGGTGAGGATAAACGCCAGCGTGAGGCTGTACGTAATATTTAAAGCTGACGGATGAGTCTCTTTTTTATTTTACAACTTGGCCTAAACTAAAAAACTGGACAGATTAAATTGAAAAGATCTTCTAAAAACTCATATTTCATCCTGACTTCAAATAATCTTAGCTGCTTTCTCACAGATCCAGCAGTTCTTGTCAGTAAATCCTCCCTTTTACTTTAAAACTCAGCATACTTTATAAAGCGCAGACTTCTCAAGACAACGGGACAACTCTGAAACCAAAAAATGTTGTTTGAATTTGACCATAATCTTTGATTTTTAAGTGGTAAAAGCAGCAGAGAACGTCAAATGAGACCAATAGTCTCTGGAGGAGACTGCCACTAAGTAAAGATGTCAGGTATCTGTAGGTAACATTTTGACAGAAACTTATGGAGGACGGACTGTGACAAAATGAAATAAATCAAAACACAATAATAAAATGAATCATTAAATTATTAAATGCATCGTTAAATAATTAAATAAACAAATAAATTATTAAATACATCAATTAACTTATTTATTTCATGATGTGTTTATTTATTTCATGATTTATTCAATCATTTAATTTTGCACGAGGGTGGAACGTGACAAATTGAAAATGAAATTATGTTAACTGTCAGTCTCACTCATCAAACTCAGTGGGCGGGACTAGGGCGGGACTACCGCAGAGCATGCGAGATCCTAAATTGTTAGATAATCCATAAGTGTTTCATGAGCATTACCTAGACCTGTCACGATCACAAATAACACATTTTGCTGGGCGATTAATTGTCTCAGAAATTATTGCAATAAACAATAATATTATTTGAAATTTGATGATAATTAGTAATTATTGTTAAATTTAAGAAGAAATGTTTGTTAATTTTGTGTGTAGTACCATTTTTTGACCACTAGATGTCAGTATAAGATGGTTTGAACCGAAGGATGGATAGTGAGGGAGCGAGCAGCTTCTTTTTGCAGAGGAAAAACAACTTTTTAGACGAAAGCACAAGTTTCAACCATGAATTTTGGAGCTTCGACAAGACAGATTCTCTTTTTTTTTGCCCCCCCGAGGTCGGCCTGTTAGCTTAGCTCGTAGCTTAGCTTTTCAGCTTAGCTGCTTTTAATGATCCAAAAACTTGATTTTGGACGGTTAATACGGATTTTAAAGAGAAAAGAGAACGGGAGGCGTCAGTGATGAGCACCGGAGTTGAGCCGTGTCGTCAGTTGAAAGAGAGAGATGAAGAAATGATAAAGCCAATAAATGAAAATGAGGTTGATAATTTTCTTTTATCAGGTGATTGATTTATTGTGACAGACCTAGGTCATATACTATTTCTAATCTTGCACACAGGCCGGGATTTGTGATCCACGCTGCTGCATCGGGCCGTAGGTCCGACTCTGTGAAGCTTCTTCGTTTAAATTTGCTGCTTCTCGTAAAAGCGCGTCTTCTTTACATTCATGGTATGATAAAAGATTTCACCCAAATACACGTAAACACAATTGCCCCTTCCAAAAGTTTCGGAATATATTTTCTAGCCTGTGAATCAATTGATTATCTGTGATTGATTTGTCTTCGCTTGCTGTTAGGAGCAGCCAATCATGCGTCAGGGTTAGGGTTAGTCCCGCCCACTGAGTTTGACAAGTGACATAATTTCATGGTGTCACTGGCAGGGACAAATTTAAATGAATAAATATATCATGAAATAAATAATTTAAAAGGTACATTTCATTATCTAATGTTGTATTTAATAATTAAATTGTAGGAATTGTTATATTATGTATTTATTAATTTCATTTTGTCACATTCCGTCCTCCATAGCAACTGGACCGTGGTTTGAATGATTTTTTTTTATTTAGCCCCAGTTTGACACCCCTGCGTGGACGTCTTGTTGATAAGGGCGTGATGGCAGCGTCTGCAGTCAGAGTGCGGCGTTCTGGATCAGGTTGGAAGTAAAGAGGCCAAAGTCTGAGCCGAGGGGCACAGACGTGAGGCAGGCGGATTGATTTTAATCTAATCACCTCGGCTTCCTGATTAGGGACATTTTTCTCTGCTTGTTGCTCTTCTTGTGTTTTGTTTTGGACAAAAACAAGTTTCAATCTAACGAATTGGCATTTAAGAATATTATCTTTGTGTTTTCCCGCGTCATTCTTAACAGCCTCAGTGTGCTAACGCTAAACTTGGCTCACGAACTTTGACCTTTTAAACCTGCGTGTGCACTTCTTACTTTCACTGGTTTGCCTGCTTACAAGCGGCGGCATCCAGATTAGGTAGTTTATATAACATTAGACAGGAACATCTGATGGAAATAACCAGGCAACAATCATCCAGTTAGTTATTTATTAATAAAATAAGGCCCAGCTATTTTGATAAATGATAAGTGGTTTGAGTAATTTAACAAAAATGATTCAGTTTTCTTAAATTTGGTTATTTGTTGGTCTTCAGTCTCATGACGGTCGACTAAATATCTTTGGGTTGTGAACACAAACTGGACCGAAGCAAAATTTAATGCTCAAAACTTTTTCATTGTTTGTACTCAGAGTTTATGTTGGGGAGGACTCTCAGCTACCACCACGCTAAATTTTAGCTCAATGTCAGTAAAATTGTTTGAGTTGTAGCCATTTTTTGTTTGGTATAGTTGCAGCGGCCAACTTGAATTGGGTTGACTCCAAAAAAGGCTAATTGATTCAATTCAGTTCAGTTTAATTATATAGTGCCAAGTCATAACAGAAGTCGTTTCAGGGCGCTGAACAGAAACATGGTTTACTTTCTATAGGAGGAAAGACAAAAAACATGTTCAGATATAAAGAATTACAAATACAAACAGGTAGAGCAGGTAAAGACAGCAGCGAAGAGAGTAAGCCTATAGCAGCAGAACTAAGGGATAGCTTAAGAAACCCAATGATCCTAACTATAGGATTTATTGAAAAGGAAAGACTTAAAACTGGACAATGTGTCAGCCTCACGGACAGAAACTGGAAGTTGGTTCCACAAGCGAGGAGCCTGATAACTGGAAGATCTACCTCCCATTCTGCTTCTGGAAACTCAAGTAAACCTGCAGCCTGAGAGCGAAGTGCTCTGTTAGGAAAATAAGATATCTAACTTAAGATGGAGCTAGGTTGTTGAGAGCTTTGTAGGTTAAGTTAGAATTTGAACTCAATTCTGGATTTGACAGGGAGCCAGTTGAGAGAAGCTAAAACTGGAGAGAGAGCTCTCCCACTAACTCCAGTTAAGACTCTGGCAGCAACATTATGGATCAATGAAGATGTTTTAAAGAAGCATTTGGACACCCAGATAACAAACCATTGCAATAGTCCAGTCTAGACGTGACAAATAGTTTTTCTGCATCATTTTTAGATGTTTGTAATTTTAGTGATATTACGCAGGTGGTGGTTCTAGTAATGCTTTTAATGTGGGGGATAAAAGACACGTCCTGATCAAAAATAATACCAAGATGTTTAACAGTAGAGCTGGAGGTCAGATTAATGTCATCCAAGGAGGGTGAAAGTCTGAAAAATTATTTCCTAAGATGTTCAGGTCCAAACACCAAAACCTCAGTCTTGCCTGAGTTTAAAAGCAGAAAATAAACGATCGTCCATGTTTTTATGTCTTTAAGACTGACTGGCTGATTGGATATTTTGCTGACAGATTAAAATGATTATCGCCTGACTTTCCCGAGACATGTTCGGCTGCGTCACATGGTTCCTGTCAGCCAATGAGCTTTCTTCTGTGGTTATTAAGTTTGATAGAATTTCAGTAAACTTTTTAAAAATGTGAAACTGCGACCACGAGCGGTGAAAATCACGAGAGAAAAAAAGAAACGTCCTCGCTCCCGCACCGCGCCGTTACAGTCCACGTGAACAAAACGAAACTTTCAACAGTTTTCGTAAACTTCAACCAAAGAATAAACGAACAAAATAAAGTAAAACGTGAAGAGTTTGTGTTTTGTCCGAGGTGGAGTTTTAACGTTCGACGCCTCTGTGCAGCTCCGACGGCGACCCCGACGGACGCCTCCACGACCTCGAGTCCTCCGCTGCTTCGTGGCACGAGGAGGAGCGGGCGTCGCTGCAGCAGTCGCTCCGCGCCCTGCAGACTCAGTTCGCCGCCGAGCGCGCTCGCCGCGAGGAGGGCGAACGAGAAGCCGAGCTGCTGGCGATGGAAAACGCGGCGCTGGAGCAGCAACTGGCTGGAATGGAGTGGTGCCAGGTCAGACCAATGAGCTGAGGACAAGTTTCAGCAGCGTCAATGTCCCCCCTTTATGTCCCCCCCTGAGTTCCTTTAATTTGTTATTTCTCTCATTTCAACTCCTCGTTCTTGTGTTTCCATCAGGCTCGAGTGTCCGAGCTGGAACACGAAGCCGAGGAGCTTCGTCAGCTCTGGAAGTCGGAGACTTCTTCCAGGTCGACCCGGTCGGGGGTCATCCACAGCCTGCTGCCGCACTCGCTGCTCCTCAACCCCGAGGAGGAGAGCACAGGAGAGCCCGCCGCCAGAAGCCCGGCCATCTTGAAACGCTGGGCCAGCGAGCGGCTGATGAAGGCCGCGCAGGCGCCCGACTCCCCCGACGGGCTTTACGACCACGAATGCTCCTGCGTGCGCCGGGCCGAGGTGCTGAAGTACCGCGGCGTCTCGCTGCTCAACGAAGTCGACGCTCAGTACAGCGCCTTGCAGGTGAAGTACGAGGAGCTGCTGCGGCGCTGCCAGCTGGAGGAGGTGGACGGGCCGGGCCTCAAGCCCCTGGAGGCCTCAGGAGTCGCCGCGGCTCGGGAGGACTCGGAGGACGGCCGTCACCAGCCCGAGTATAAAGAACTTTTCAGGAAAATCTTCTCGCGCATTCAGAAAACCAAAGAAGACCTGAATAAAAACCGAGGAAGACCCTCAGCTGCTTCACATTAATCAACATCGTCTGGAACAAATCTCCAGGAAGACTTCTTTTAGAAAGAGGGGGCTACAGAAAACCAGCTGATGTTACCAGATGTGTTTCGTTTTGCACAGCTCCACCAGTGCCTCTGCAGTCTACCTCACACAGAACCAAGAAAACCTTTTTGGGAAATCCCCCGTCTTCCTCTCAGAAGCTGGAGTTCAGAGTGTGTAGTGGTAACGACTCTCAGCTACACACCAGGTTTTAGCTCAACATCTGTAAAATTCATCGAGCTACAGCTGTTTCTGTATATTCAATGTTGGATCAGCTGTAGCGGCCATCTTGTATCAGGTTGACTCCAAATATCAACAATTTATAAACATCCATTGAGCTCTTTCTGCGAGTTTCATTACAATTCGCCTAGTAGTTCATGATATTTTGCTAACAGACAAGTGTTGACTCCAAAACCTAATACCAAGACTTGAAGACAATTGCTGTTCTCAGAGAATGTGTTGAGGACGACCCTCAGCTACTACCACACCAAGTTTGAGCTCATCTGTAAAATTCAGTTACAGCTTTTCATGTGCGTTTATTAAGACGCTCTGCTGTGGCGGCCATCTTGGATCAAACTGACTCTAAAAGATAATCAACCGTAGAATTATGTGCAGTGATTAAATTGCGATAGTTTGATTAAAACCTCACCAGTGGTTCATGAGATATTTAGCTGTTTTCATGAACGGAGAGGCTTGAAAATAAAAATAGACTCGTTAACTTAGGTTGAATTAATTGGAGCCATTTTTTTAAAATCAATTCAGTCTCAAACTTCACCTTTTGACCTTATGAGCAGGTTGTGCTCAGTCGTCACTGAAAATGATGCAAAGGTCAAGAAAAGGGAAAAACTGAAATGTTGGTCCATGCTCCATTAAAATAATTAAGTTTGTAGAAAATACTACTACTAGTGCATCTGCTTTGTAATTTATTTATTTTGCATTGATCAAAAGTTCATTTTTAGGCCGTAGGAGCAACCGATCTAGTATTTAAATGCAAATATTGTGTTTGTGAAAGGAAACGTGATTATTGTGATATGTCAGCACTCTCTGACTGACTGTTGTGAAATAAACGTTACGAATGTCTCGAGGTAATCTGATGGTTTGTGCTGCGTTCACTGACTCCTCGTTGATCGTTGAGCTGAAAACGTGCACGTCATCGTTTATTGCATCACACGGAGATGCACTTTAGAAATGCGTTATCAGAGCCGTTTGTTGTTCGTCTGGTAGAAATCGACCTGAACGGTCTTGTTTGTGAAACGTTGCTGCGCTGAGCCATAAAACACGAAGCAAGTCACCTCTGAAGTTCTGTCTGATTTATTTTGAGTCGTCACTTCTTCACTGTGGAATTCTGGACAGGAATTCTGTTGGGTTGAACAAACATTCGCAGAATAAAAAATAAAAAATCTTAAAATAGTTGAGACGTTCATGTTTGCAGCTGCAGTCTGTGGAGGAGCTGGATCTGTTCATGAGAAAAAAGTAAATTACAAGGCAACTTGAAATTAAGGACGCGCAGATTGTAGTTTTCTGGCCGAGCTTCAAACAACCTGACCTGTCGATACCCATTTAGTTTTATAAGCGACACTGTTATAAGGTCACAATGCACCTTCAATTTTCCAATCTTATTTTACTGAAAAACAATATCCTACGATGCAAACTGCTTTTAACTGGCCATGAGGTAGCGCTCTGAAATATAAATGAAGTTTAGACAATTGTTAAAACTACGGTACTAAAACAAACAAACAAACAAAAAAAAAAACGGGGCCGATAAATTGGCCAACCGATTTATCGGTGCACCCCTACTCAAAATGTTTATTAAATTGTTCAAATTTGATCAGTTTTACAAGATGAAAAACTTCAAAGCCTAACATGACACGCTTCCTATTAAAAAAAAAAAAACGATTTAAATACATATTTTATGGTAGATATTGATACTTAAAAAAAAAATTATCTTTACATATTGTTACAAACTTGATCCACTCAACATTTTCTACTTTAGTTTTACATTAAACTCACTTTTTCTGTGGCTATAAGTGAAACAGAAAATTTTAATTTCATTATTTGGTGTATTTATTTTAAGTATTTACTTCAGTCTTTTTACTTTTTGCCCAATTTTGACTTAAAAGTTACTGAAAACCATGAACCTCTATTGCAGGGCTATTCAAATGGCGGCCCGTGGGCCATTTCTGGCCCCACTTCATTAAAAAAAAAATAATAAAGTTTTTTGGGTGAGGTCTGGGTCTGTTTATTGTATTTATGATTCAATGCAATAAAACAAATTCAAACAGTAACAGATCATTGTAATATGTACAGTATGTACTTGGGTTTATTTACATAATGACTTTAATCGCTGGATGTCCGTCCCCCACGCTGCTGTTGAACAGCCCTGCTCTAGTGTCGTCTCAAGCATACTTATAATTTGATTAAATGCACACTTTAAGCAAAGGGGAAAGGTTTAAATCTTTATCGAGCGCCTTAAAATGACAACTTCCAACGTATTTGATGAACATGATGAACCCTTTTTAACCGCCAGCTTTGGATCAGATCTGCAAATTCAGTGTTAATTGCACGACACCTTATTTTTAAATATTCTAAAATCAGAGCTTTTTGTTTTTTCTTGAACGTTTTGTGAGACCGACACTTTAAATGGACGCTAATGATCAAAACGACCTTTTGCTCAGTTTTAACTCCTGAGCTGCTTTTTTAAAAATTATTTATGAGCTGAAAACAATTTATCCCAAAATGCATTTTTATTGGTTCTGTTCCAAACTCCAGTCACTCCAAGGAAAACCTTCATTCAGCTTTAACAAACCCTCAGCATCAACCACTTAATATAAATTAGTCTGTTAAAGTTGATAAATCACTAAATGTCCGTCTGATGAACAGAAATAGAGAAAAAGATTCTAGGTCCTCCATTCCCAAAAACCATTTAAAACTAGTCCAAACTGGGTATTTGTCCCGCTTCAGTTTTTTAACCCAACACCACAGCTCATCTTTTCACGTGTGCAGAAAGTATTTTAAACCAAAACCAGACAGTTAAATAAACTGATGTTCCTTGTTTCAAGGCCTTTAGGTTGGATGAAAGTAGAAACAGAATCAGGAGCACAATGAAACCACCCTGTCAATAAAAAAAGAACACGAGGTCCGAAATGCTCAAATGATAAACCGTAAACGTGTTTTCACTCTTTCTTCATTTTATGTTCGGTTGCTTCAGACTCTCCAGCTTTCAGAGTTCCTGTTTTCTCTCCCATTTACAATTTTAAAGGCAGAAAAGCTTCTGAGCAGCAGCAGGCGACGTCTGTCCTGCCACCGCCGGCTCTCGGACCTGCGGCTGCTGCGACCGGCTCTTACGTCCCGTCTGCCCTCCCCCTCAGACACGTGGGAGGAAATCTGATTGTCAGTCAGTGAGCGAAAGAGGAGGGAGGCAGGTTGTCAGGGTCAGGACTGCAATGTTCCCTTAAGGTACCACATCCCCGCACAGCTGATGCAGCACTCCTGAAACGATAAAGAACAGTTCAGATCGATGGAAAACAGAAGGACTTGGGGTGGGGGTGGGGATCTTCAGTCTCCAGTCTTACATGAAGCAGCCGGTCCAGCTCGGCCTTCGTTGGTTCGCCGAGCTCCTGAGCCAGTCTGCTTTGAATCACAGACCTCCTGACCCGGTAGTTCTTTCCGAACAAGTCGAAGAGCAGCTGACGATGCTGCAGGAAAAGAAAAAATTAGGGATGCACGATATTGGATTTTTGGTCGACATCCGATACCAATACCGATATTTTTTCCTTAGACCTACTTCCAGAGACTACACAGCTTTCTCTGCTGTGGAATTAAAATACTACCCGTACATTATTCTGCATGTTCTTTGTCAGTTTGGCCTGTTACCAAATGCTGATGCCAAAAAGAGGCTGAGAATGATGCAACACTTTAACTTGCATTATGTTTAATGTCTAATTTATTCATGACATTTACTCTAACACACATCGCACTAACACTCAACAGTGCAAATGTGAAATTTTTCACAAATCTTTACTCAATGGCGCACGTGATGCGAGTTACTTTGACGGAATGGTCGATGTCCGATATTTAACCGTATCGCTAATATTGGCCGATACAGATACAATGTTGATAATATCGAGCATCCCTAGAAAAAAAATGCAAAAAATAAATCCTGGAAATTTAACTTTGACCTTTTAGGAAAAAAGCTAACGCATCCACATTGTCTTAGCAGAGAAAAACAAACTCCAAAATCCAATAATGAAGCATTCTACACGTCCGTTTTCACGTTCCTCCAAAACATACGTTTTGGTTATTCGTACCGACATCTGCAGCTGAGATGTTCTGTTGAGCACATCGAACGTTTGTTGCCTTTACTCTGAACACTGTGCTGCCTGATGTTCACATGAACTTCACCGTTAGCTGAAGTTAACTTGTAACTCGTGGCGGCTTCTTGTGTTTACCTTGTCGAAGTCGTCTCCTGCCTCCCACAAGCCGAAAACCTTCTGTTCATCTGGAGCCGCTTTGCTCTGAGCTGGAAACTGAAAGTAACAAAAACGACATTCATTTTGACCAAGACGCCATCAGTTACAACAGTCTACCTGCTCTAATCATATTCATATATGATAGTTTTCAAACTGTGAAACGTTGAAATAAAATGTAAACAACATAAGAATAATGGTGATTTTGCAGAAACACTTAAGAAAACAAGCCGTCTTCGGAGCTCCGCAGCACAGACCGACCTCACGGGAGAAGCATTTAACGTTTAACGGGCTGCAGAAAGTTGAACTTTACACGTATGAACAAACAATTTTCTTAAATATTTACGGCTTCCGCAGTCAAAGTTTGATGATTTTTAAAGAATCGTCTATGGAAGGTTTAACTGACAGCTGAAGCCACTGACTTCTGAAATGCTTAAAACTTTCTAAAACGTTGCAAACAAACTCTTCTCACTGCCACGTTATTTCTGGGACAAGTACAGACGTGGATTTTTTACGGTACTCCTTTTGTGCATCTCACCTTGTGTTGTAGTACTTGAGACTGGTCTTGGGTCTTGAGACCGGTCTTAAGACCACTTTTTGATGGTCACGTCTCAGACTCGACTGCATTTGGTCTCAGTCTTGTCTCGGTCTCAGACATAGAGGATTCTGGATTTTATTTCATGACCAGTCAAGACCACAACTGTGGAAATATCACTAAATTGCCAGAATGTCCAGTTTATTTGTTAACATCTTTGCTTTTACTGGATACAAAATATACTGGTTCAAATCCAAGCGATAACGTGACTCGTTGCTAAATACATGGTTTGGTTACCACTGTCATGCCCACCCCCTTTCACTTGCACGCGTCACCCCCAGTGTTGCCAGATTGGGTGGTTTTCATTCTGATTTTGCTGGGAACTCTGGGAAGATTTTTGTTGGATTGTTGCATTTTGCCACATATTGTTAAACTACTTTGGCGTATACTGATGTGTGTTCATGTTCAAACAGTAAATATACTGTAACAATATATCGATTTGGCAGATTTTTGTGTGATGTGGCAGTTTTTAACAGATTTTTGGGCTGGAAAACCTCAACTCTTGTCTGGCAACACTGGTCACTCCAAGGAAAACCTCAACTCTTGTCTGGCAACACTGGTCACTCCAAAAAAATGAGAAGTAATTGGGCGTGGGAGAAGATGTCTGCCATATCATCAGTTATAAAATTGGCCTATTTAAATCACAAAGAATATACTTGTAACTAATGCAACTATATGGTTATCCTTGGTGTTGAGTTTGGACTTATGAAGAGTGTTTTGCCACTTCAGTTTTTTAAGGCTTGGCATGTGATGAAACTGCTTCCAGTTTAACAGTTGTGTAATTTTATTGTTGAATCATATGAAGTTAGGCCACTGAACGTCTGATTTCTTTGTTATGTAGCTTTGAAAATTTATAAAAGCTGATATATTCATTCAAAAGCAAACAGAGTTGTAGAATGTAACTGTTATAAAAATATTTTATTATAAAATTTTATATTTTATTTATTTTATTTGAGGTCTTGGTCTCGACTTGTTCTCGGACTCTAAAAGCCTTGGTCTTCTCTCGGTCTTGGGTTCGGTGGTCTTGAACACAACACTATCTTTACAACCTCAAAAGATCTAAGGCATTGACCGCGATATTCCAGATATTTTAGTCCCCCGTCATGGAGCAAAGAGGGGAATTAGAAATAGCCTCCATCCATCTGCTCAAAATCCAAGATGGCCGTCACCATATATGTATATAAGTAAACCATGTGAAGTTAATATTTTGAGAAAAAGGCAGCGTACCAACTTCCTTTATGGTGTGTGGCTGCAATAAGCACGAGAAAGCTCAGTGTCTAAAATTGGGTTGGCACTTCAAAATCCAACATGGCCACCATCATGTGTACGGTATGTGTGTGTAAACAGGCCACACCTATTATTTGAGACAGCCATGTTTCTAGTCTTCATATTACCTAAAAGTATGGTTTCCTTATATGAAGAAACCATTCACCCCAAGGGTGGCCCTTAAGGTGGCCAAAGATGATGACCAAGGCCACCGTTGGCTGTAGCCCTGGCTCCACCATTGAGCCTGGTGGTGAATAAAATTGCTCCTTCCACTCCGCCAGTTTCTGTCACTCTGCTCCGCCTCGGACAGGCAAACAAAATAAACTGGCTCTGTTCTTATACTGTACACAGTGTAACTCATTCCCACTTGGATATCTTGCACTAAAAACATTAAGGTTTACATACATTCTGTTCAATTCGATTCACTTTATTTATACAGCTCCAAGTCACAGCAGAAGTCATCTCAGTTCACTGAACAGAAACATTCATGCACATAAAAATTCAGTTAGCAACATTATTTTTCCAAAGTTGGGTAGGTTAGGGTTTCATTCATCCATTCAACATTTATTTATACAGGTTAATCCCATTGAGCCTCGGGGACTCACTTACAAGAGAGACCTGATAGGGTAGCGTGGGGTAGCCTATATAGTCCAGAAAAACACTAATCTAGAAAACTACAAACATTAACTATTCCAAACCCTCAGCAACGAGGGACATCGACGTACCGCTTGTTTTAAACAATAATTTGTTTTCTTTGTTTAGAGGAAAATCATCGCCCATATATTCTAGCAAACATTGAAGTCAGAGTAAGTTTCTTTATTGTCTTTATTGAGATTGTGTAGTCAGGGTCCCAGTTACAATAGCATAAAACAACACGCCAAACAGCAGTACGAACATGAGTCTGTGTGAGCAGATGAGCACAAATGAACATAGCAACATGAAACAGATCAGCAGCAACATGATGTGATTTTTTTTTTTTCACAGTGATTATTCTGGTTAGATATTCATGAGTCTAACAGCCTCAGGGTAGAAGCTGTTCCTCAGTCTA